>NW_021011476.1:3575750-3739597 GCF_003987935.1 Bombyx mandarina | reverse complement strand
TGCGGAGGGACTTCGGTTCCCTCTGTATTTTGTACCGTATGTTCCATGGGGAGTGCTCTGAGGAATTGTTCGAGATGATACCGGCATCTCGTTTTTACCATCGCACCGCCCGCCACCGGAGTAGAGTTCATCCATACTACCTGGAGCCACTGCGGTCATCCACAGTGCGTTTCCAGAGATCTTTTTTGCCACGTACCATCCGGCTATGGAATGAGCTCCCCTCCACGGTGTTTCCCGAGCGCTATGACATGTCCTTCTTCAAACGAGGCTTGTGGAGAGTATTAAGCGGTAGGCAGCGGCTTGGCTCTGCCCCTGGCATTGCTGAAGTCCATGGGCGACGGTAACCACTCACCATCAGGTGGGCCGTATGCTCGTCCGCCTACAAGGGCAATAAAACAAAAAAACAAAAAACTATGATGTCACGACGTTCTCGCTAACTCTAACGATTCGTGGTCACAACAATAAATGGTTGAAAAACTGTGAGAAGCGCATCAAAACATTTGAATTATGCGTCATGCGATGACATGTCATGTGACAGTTATTTTAGGACCTATAATCCATCACGTAACTTGATTGACGGTGACTCACACACATCCTTATTTAATATTAAACAGTGCATGCACAAACAGCTGAACATATTATCACTTCTGATTCTATGTTATATTATCACCTTGAAAATGTTCTTGAGTATTAAATTGATCCTAACGAGACTGCATGTATATGTCGGGAATGTTGAGCTGTTAGGGAATGTCCGACAGATGAAAAATGAGTTTGGTACTTTATTTTACAGTTCCCAGTTACATGTAAATAAATAAAATGAGATTTTACCCAGCCCCGTGAAGCTGTACTAACTCCTCAAGACTCCTAGCGATTAATTAAAAAAAGGATAATTTTTTCTTAGTATTTGAAAAGCTAAATTTTTGGGGTAAATATTTATGATACTAAAATGCAAATCATTGAACAAAATACGCATGAACTAAAAGAAACAAAGAAGGTTTCTCCCAATGGCATGTTGCAATGGGTTTAAAATGTGGAGACATTAAACAAGCAGGGTTGACGTCTGGAAACCGACCGGTCGTAATACCCTTACTAAATTCCTATGCAGCATGATAAGCGGAGATGCTGACCACACATGTTGTGGGATAAGATCACGAAGAAAAATAATTCTGAAGCTGATGTACTTGATCGTACTTGAATAGTCATTCGAAGATCATTGGATTATTTTATAGATGCTGTATATACTATTGTTTCTCTTATCAAAATCGTAGACAGTCGAGCAGTTGGCTCACCAGATGTAAGAGGATGCTGTTTTTTTTTATTTATTGCTTAGTTGGGTGCACGAATTCACAGCCCACCTGGTGCTAAGTGGTTACTGGAGCCCATAGACATCCGCAATGTAAATGCGCCACCCACCTTGAAATATAAGTTCTAAGGTCTCAAGTATAGTTACAACGGCTGCCCCACCCTTTAAACCGAAACGCATTACTGCTTGACGGCAGAAATAGGTAGTATAGGTACCCACCCGCGCGGACTCACAAGAGGTCCTACCACCAGTAATTACGCAAATTATAATTTTGCAGGTTTCATTTTTATTACACGATGCTATTCCTTCACCATGGAAGTCAATCCTGAACATTTGTCGAGTACGTGTTTCATTACAAAAATTGGTACCCGCCTGAGATTCGAACACCGGTGCATCGCTCAAGACGAATGCACTGGACGTATTATCCGTTAGGCCACGACGACTTCTAAAGACGACTTCTTGCCCATAGGCACCAGTAATGCCAGAAACATGGCCAGACCCATCGCCTATTTATCGGAGAGCATTTGAAAGTAAAAACTTTATTTGTTACATAAAATGTTAAATTTAGAAAAAAGCTGAAACGATTACGTATGAATACATACATCAATAAACCGGTTCGGAACACAAAAGTTTGTTTTCTCGTGAATCTAAGCGAATTATACACGGGAGCTCAACCTTGGCCGGTTTTTCTTTCATCTTACACAACCATTTGTTGTCTATAGAAACACATTTTTAGTTCCAACTAGCTTAAATAGTCTCGGACGCATTTGGATTATATGCCGATATTAGCTCACTAGGACTAGGAGATGTATGGAAATGGTAGTGCAAGGTAGAAAGGGAAGAGTTCGACCAAAGAAGACATGGATGGAGTGTGTGAATGATGATATGAGAGAGAGAGTGGAGTGAGTGTTGTGATGACGGCCGAAGAGAAGAGAATGGAAGAGAGAAATTAGCTGTGCCGACTCCACCTAGTGGGATAAGGTAGAGGAAAAGAAGATTAGCTCACCTGATAACTAATATTACACTAGTACCTATATTTGATTAACCCGTAGCCCACCTGATGTTAAGTGTTTACCGGAGCCCATACACAGCACTCAGCACTTTGAGCCATGAGGTCTTTGTCTCAATTATATTGTACAATTTAACTGCTATCTCACTTTTCAATCCGCAACCTATGTCTGGTTTACGGTCGAAGCAGGCATAACGCTGATTTACTGAAACCTATTTATCATAGGCTAAAACATCTGAAACAGCAGCGAAAACAGCTAATTATAAATAATAAAGAAATAATCATCTACATTAAAACTTAAAAGATGGTGAGAAAACTTACTTACTGGTGGTAGGACCTCTTGTGAGTCTGCGTGGATGGGTACCATCACCCTGCCTATTTCTGCCGTGAAGCAGTAATGCGTTTCGGTTTGTAACTATACTTGAGACCTTAGAACTTATATCTCAATGCATTTACGTTGTGGATGTCTATGGGCTCCAGTAACCACTTAACACCAGGTGGGCTGTGAGCTCGTCCAGCCATCTAAGCATCTAATAAAAAATAAGTAATCATCTAATAAGCCAGCCATCTAAGCATCTAATAAAAAATAAGTAAATAAAAAGTCCAAACACGCAAAAACAGATCATAATTCGATATTATTAAAGTTAGTTTCTATGAACACACATCGGAATATTACAAACGTGCTCACCGAGTAATTGGAACAATTGCTACACGAAATATGCGAAAATTTTGCGAATACGAATCGTGGAAAATTCTGTCTTAATTCGTTTAAAACATTAGTTATATTAAAACTTGTCTTCTGGTAAGGTGCGAGGAGAGTAAAATTTAGCATTTCATATTATAACTTCCAAGTGAATTGAACAGAAGGGTTTTATTACGGTAGGCCCTTGTGACTCTACGCAATGCCTATTTGTATGCCATGCTGTAGATTAGCTCTCCACGTTGACCGCGTGATTATTAAGGGAATAAACTCGATTCGATTATCTCGTTAGTTTAGTGATCGGTGACCACGAGAACTGTACGGAACTGGATTTCCGGACGGAATTAGTATCTATGGTAAATATATTTGGCGTTTTACTCCGTGACAAAAGAGAAAGAGTTGTGTTTCTCATATCCATAAAACTGTAAAAGGGCTCTAGCGTGGAAAAATTAAACGCGCAAAGCTTATTTAGTACTCGCCGAATTATTAGAATTCAAACATAACCACTCACACCGCAAAGTTGATATTATAAATTTTAAATAATTCCATTTTCTTTTAAAACTCCGACTATACACAAGAAAAAAAAGAAAAACTGGAAATAACTAAACAAAGTCCGCCAATGGCTACATTTCCTGTTGATAAACAGAGTTTTTTTTCCTCTTTGAATAGTTATACCTTTTATAAAAAAACCGCTTAAACAAAACTAGTTGTAAATAGTAGTTATCGTCGAAGTGAAGCTACTAAGAGCCGCTTAGAAACAAAGAAGACTATTGTCATTACCTAACTGTCTTTTCTGTGTACTGTATTTTAAAGTCGAGTCGTAGACTTAAATCTGTCATGGTCCGTGAAATCATAAAAACTGTAAATTATTCGTAACATTAGAAATATTCATAATAGTAGCGGTACAATATAAAATAATAAATGCGAAATTGAACTTAAATTAAAAGTAGTTTTTAATCATGTTTTTCTTTAAATAGATAAAAAACGTGTGGCACTCGGGAACTGCCGTAGTATTGCATAGCATTTTTTATCAACTTTGCAATTATAATTAGACAATTATAATTTAATATTAAAACAATAATAAAACAAGACCACGCTATATTAAACATTAACTGTCCCCTTCACACTCATAAGCTAGACCGCGCGAGAGAGAGATGGGCAGACTTTTCATGATGCGCATGCAGTGTGACCTCACGCCACGCGCTTATTAACAAACACTACACAAGCGCAACGTGTGAATGTGTTGAACGCGAGCTACATAGTAGGCGTAGTGGGGGTGTCAGGTTATTTTCGTTACGGAATTTCGTGATTCAGTCGCCGCGCTCAAAGCCCGCGATAAAATCTATGCAATAGCTTAAAAATAATAGTTTTGTAAAAGTTTTAATTTAAGACATCTTCCCGATACGAACGCGTAATGCGGAATGGGAAAAACTCATCCATTAATCATTAATTGTAATATATTTAGAAACAAATCAAAATAAACACGTCCGTTGCAACATTGAGTGTACCAAATGTTTTTGTATTAAAAATTCTCACTGCGATTCGGCTGCTGATTTTAAATAAGTTATTACGAATTCCACTCCAGCGGCGTCTCATTGTCTGTTTGATGTTTACATATTACAAAATATGTTTAGGTGGGGTTAGTTTCAACTTATACACACCGAAAAAACTCAATGTGTGTCATCGTTTGACAATTGTCTCTTTGTTCTCATGATAGACGTCTAAGCTATACTATGTATATACTTTTCTGATGCTCTCTTACAATATATTAGACTGAAGCTTACGGATCTTATGACGCTATATACTTTAATAACAGTTTTTCAATAAACGGGCCGCCTTCATTGAGATACGCAATAAAAAAATCTATGCGACTACAGTTAGACATTAAAAATAATCACTGTTGCTTACGTTGGGTTAAAAATTTAGATGGCATTTGTACAATAACTGTATGAACACTGAAACCAGGGGAATAAGGAAGATGGTGATATATGCCACAGTGGTTGGAACTTAACGCCTTGCTTAACAAATAAAGAGACCCATACAATTAGAGAGTACATCAAAATACAATTAACATTAAAAAACAGTCAACAAGCAGATAGATAAATACCTTTGTACAATAGGCGGTCTTATCGCTAAAAGCGATTTCTTCCAGACAACCGTTTCATTAACAGAAATTCCGGAAAAGATAAAGATACATGTTGAGGTGTACTATTAATAATACATTATTGAAGAATTATTTGACTATGGAGCGTTATTATTAAAATGACGTAAATACAAACAAACTGGTTCGGCGATCTTGCCTACGCGAATTACGTAATTCAGTCCATACTCAATACATATTATAACTCTGTCTGTCTGTCGCGCTTTCACGCCAGAACTACTGAACCGATTTAAATGAAATTTGGTACACAGTTAGTCTAGATCGTAAGAAACTTTTTAAGGCGAAAAAACGGTTGTAAAGGGTGGGATGGGATGTTCTGGGAAAAGAGAGGGATGAAAATTGTATGGAAGTAAAAATAGTGAACCATTAATATAAGAAGAGGAAAGATTACATTTTTTGTTTGTTTGTTACGTTCTTTTTTTATCATGTATGTATAATATAAAGGTCATATTTTTGGAAATAGGGAACTTTTCATTGTCATTGCAAGCAGATAAGCTTGAAGACAAGACAAGAATAAACTGACTCCGCGTGTGAATAGCTCTATAAATTACATTGCGGAAAGCGCAAATAACTACCAGCAACGCATTGTACCGTAGACCGCCATGAGAACTAACGAGTCCATTCTAAGGCAGCTAAACATCCGAAAAGGGCTCTCTTCCATCTGCCGGAAACGTGTTATGAGCTTCTTCGGACACATCATGCGGTCTCCCAGACATGGATTAGAGAAGCTCATAATTGCGGGTCGCATAGAGGACAAGCGTGCCGTGGGCAGAATACTAGCCAGATGGTCAGATCTAGTAGAAGCACTTTGTGGAAGTCTGTACCATGCGGTCCATGCCACCCATGATCGAAAATAGTGGAGGGACGTCACATGTGGTGGCGAACTTTTTTTTTATTGCTTAGTTGGGTGGACGATCTCACAGCCCACGTGATGTTAAGTGGTTACTGGAGACCATAGACATCTACAACGTAAATGCGCCGCCCACCTTGAAATATAAGTTCTAAGGTATAGTTACAACGGCTGCCCCGCCCTTCAAACCGAAACGCATTGCTGCTTCACGGCAAAAATAGGCAGGGCGGTGGTACCTACCCGTGCGGAGTCACAAGAGAGTAAAGGTCCTACCACCAGTGAAGCTCAGCAGTGAGGGAACCATATAGAAGAACGCATTAAGAAATCACGACCTAACATTATTAATCACCAATGATCGACATCTAATATCGTCACGTTTTCATTTTACCAAAAATATCTATCCGCGTAGATGAACGCGTTGCGACGATAATAATTTCCGTTTGAAATATCAATATTATGACCGAGAAAGTCTGTCTTAAATATTTCGGTGAGCCGTGATGATTTATAGCTTGTCAAGTAAGATTACTGGATGTATAGAATATGCTAAATTATTTCGGGGTAGCCTCCAGCCTTGGGCGATGCTCTGTCAGAGGTTAATCTTTATCAGGCCGGGTTACGTTGCCAATCGTTTTTAATCCCTCATCTATTTCGGGACTGAAAGGGTATCGAGAGGCTTTTTGTACTCAAGAGTTATAATATGATATCGACACCTCCATGCAATAAAATTGTAACTAATTTTTTGAGATTTTTTGTGAGAGTAAAATGAAAATTCCAAATATCATAGCTATTCAAGGTTTCACTCTACAATCTTTGAAAGTGTTATTATCCTATGTTTTTAATGTGCACTATTGTCATGTTTTTTTTTTTTTATTTTTTTTTTTTTTGGTTGGATGGTTGGACGAGCTCACAGCCCACCTGGTGTTAAGTGGTTACTGGAGCCCATAGACATCCACAACGTAAATGCGCCACCCACCTTGAGATATAAGTTGTAAGGTCTCAGTATAGTTATACTGTACATGTACTTTAAGATTATAAAAAAAAAGTTTTTTTTCATGGCTTTTCATGACTTACGTGAAAAACAATGCCTATATAGTCAAGTCACTTGAGCTACACTGACAAACATTGTATGTCTGAATTACGTTCTTTATATTTTTACTTATTATGTTTTTTATCTTTTCAGACAGTTGTAACTCCGAGTTACAATTATATTGCATGAAAATTGTATGTAAACGTTCAATTGTATTTCAAAATTCATTCAAACATTCAATCGCTCATTTAATTACTTTGCATTAATTACCTAGTGCAATGTTTTTCTTTTTATAATCCTGTAATCGATTAATTAAATCGATCACACCGTTATACCGACAAAAACTAACTTTCTCATTTTTCTCCGGTCCCAGAAAGAGGATTGAGGTGATTTTTTATATTCTTATATAAAAAAATATGACAAATTTTTTAGACTACATTCCAAGTTATTACATTTTTGGCCCACGATTTTCCGTCTCCTTTCTTAAATGATATGATACAGTTTACTGTCGTCCATAATCATGAATATGGTCGCGTATTTTAAATGTCCAAAACCTAGAAAAATTAAAAGTAGCATTACTATTCAGATGAAAATAAAACAATTCAAAATACCTACGCCTGAAATCAGATGGCAAAATATCCGATATTAAGGGCTTAAAATAATAAAACGCAAGTCTAATAACTCGTAAATCGGAACTGTAAAAATAGCAGTTTTATGGGAAATACACTTTTATATGAAAGATTTATAGCATTGTCCGCGCCCGCGTGATTGTTTTACACCGACAACAAAATTTTTTCAATAGCTTCTCAATATTATTCTTTTATTATTATGCCAAAGGAGGATAATATATATTTTTTTAAAAGAATAAATACATTTTTGTTTAGAACCTAAATCTCCTGGCAGGAGTACGTTTATTAACCTTTAAGTTATATTTATTTTATTAGTTATTATTTTTCGTTTTTTTAGATAACTTAGTATTTTTAATTTAGAATCCACTTACCGGTTTTGCGGTTAATTATTTTTGATTGTTCTAGATCGGTCCTTTGTAGCCGACGACGAACTATTGTTATCTTGTTAGATGTTTTAAAACTATGAAAGTCGCGTCGTAACTTGTCCTCAGGTATCTCGAAAATATTAGGGGCCGCATATTTTTCCGGGAAATTAAATACAGTTGTTTTTGCGAATGATACGAGTTGTTTACTCCGATGTATTCAAACCTATGGTCACCGTTTGGTGACAGCTAATTAAAAAACTCATGAGTGCTGCTCACATTAGATAATATTTCATCGATATGTGAACCAAATTGATGACGTAGACGACGGCAGTGCTTATTAATATGTCGATGCTGAAATAAAAAATACTAATATATTTTGTATCGCATTCGAGCATACGGCCCGCCTGTAAGTGGTTAATGTCGCTCAAGGACGTGAGCAATGGCAGGAGCACAACCAAGTCGCTGCCTACCATAGAGTACACTCCGCAAGCTTCGTTTGAAGCAGGACAAGTCATAGCGCTCGGGAAACACCGTGGTGGGGGGTTCATTCCAAAGCCGGATGGTACGTGGCAAAATTAAGATCTCTGGAAACGCACTATGGATGAATGCAGCGGTTCCAGATAATGCGGATGAACTCTGCTCCGGTGGTGGTAAAAAAGAGATGGAGAGATCTAATCTAACAATTCCTCAGAGCATTCTCCATATGGACATATGGCATTGCTTTTAGGTATTGTGATGTTAATCTCAGGCTGTCTTTTACATCTTCATCCCGTTAGGATTACTTTAAAGAGTTATTTTATTTATTGCTTAGATGGGTGGACGAGCTCACAGCCCACTTGGTGTTGTTAAGTAATTACTGGAGTCCATAGACATCTACAACGTAAATGCGCCACCCGACTTGAGATAAGTTCTAAGGTTTGAGTATAGTTACAACGACTGCCCCACCCTTCAAACCGAAACGCATTACTGCTTCATGGCAAAAATAGTCAGTGTGGTGGTACCTACCCATGCGGACTCACAAGAGGTCCTACTACCAGTGAAGAGGTTCTACCACCAATGAAAAAAATTCTAAATCCTTTCGAATTACCGACATTTTATTATAGCAAACCACAGCTTGGTCACCCTATTCGTGCGGCCACAACGTTGTCACAGAGGATTTCATTTAAAACTTTCGTATTTTTACACAATGTCCAGCTCATATTGGATAACTTATTGTCGGTGATAGTTCGGAGAGCCACCCAGGTAGTTTTGTTAGAATTTTCAGAATTTCATTTTGTCCGCAGTATTTTTAAAGTTTCAACAAAGGCTTCAAAGGCAGACTTGAGTAGCGCAAATCTGCGTTTATCACAAAATAGGGCTTCTAAATAAAACCGATTATTTTGTAATTAGATTTTTGGTGTTTCACTGACCGCCAATTGAATTTTACGAGCGGTAACAATTAGTGGCAGTTACGAGTTAATTACATGAGATTATTTTCCCACATCTCTTCTCGTTCCATATAGAATTCCCTTCCACCATGTTTCCTGAGCGCTACGAGAAGTCTTTTGGCGATAGGCAGTTGTTCAGCCGTGTTAAACATTGACCTATAGGTGAAATCGATATGCATATACCAATACTCGACTATCGATTAAAACATTAAAAAAAGTAAATATGTTGCTAAGATTAGATACGGGAGAAACAGTGGTAATATGACATTTTTATTGCCTTATATGGGCGCCCTTACCTCACGATCTATTGATCACGCCGGAGCCAGTAACCATCGACGCCCTAGACACGTCCTTACGCGTCCATCAGATCCAATAACCCTTGATTAGACGCCTTCAGCTCTAACACTAGGAGCAAGCCTGAGGACTCCAGTAACCGTACTCATCGAGCTCGGCAAAGAGTTGGACGTGCAACCTAACCTAAACATCAGACCGTTGAGTTTCTCGCCGGATTTTCTAAGCGGGTTGCGATTCCGATCCGGCAGTAGATTCATTCACGAAGCACCTACTCTTGATGTCTCCTTTGGAGGCACTCGGGTAGCTGTTAGCAAATCCCACCCCTCCTGGCAGAGCGCTTGCTCGCCCACCTGTCTTGGTGAAACTGGAAAGGCCTCCGGGCCACCAGTAATCCCTCAATCATAAAAAAACGTATTTAATCAAAAGGCCGAATTTCTGAATCTTGTTAGTAACAGTGCACAAAAAAATGCATTTAAAATTGTTAACCATACATTCTTTCAGATTTTAGCTTCCTTATTAGCATTAATTAATGACATATGAACTTCCTTCCGATCAGATATCTGAAAAAAAGGAATAAACGTGCTTTAATAGAAGACAAACCATTACTTCTCTTTTGTATTGACAGTTGAGTTTCAAACACGTTAGAAAGAGACAAAACATTTTTTTTATTGCTTACGTGGTTGGACGAGCTCACAGCCCACTGGTGTTAAGTGGTTACTGAAGCCCATAGACCTCTACAACGTAAATGCGCCACCCATCTTGAGACATAAGTTCTAAGGTCTCAATGTAGTTACAACGGCTGTCCCGCCCTTTAAACCGGAACGCATTACTGCTTCACGGCAGAAATAGGCAGGGCGGTGGTACCTACCCATACGGACTCACAAGAGATCCTACCACCAGTAAATAATATGCACCAAGATTAGTACCATTATACTATCAATCCCGTTTCCTAGAAAACTTATATTACTTTCTTCCCATATTTGACTAGTCTTAAATATGTAATATAAAAATAAAGAAAAAAGCTACGCGCTGCAAACTATTTCTCCGAAATTAATTTGTATAAAGATTCAGGGGAACTGACGAGGGAGAGATGAATATTAAATAAGTCAGGTGAATTCAGGTGAAACTTTTTGAAGGACGAGGGACAATATTGGAAAACTTGAGAACGTCTGACCTCCGAGGGCCAGGCCCCACCCCTTCGCCCACCTCAAAATACGAAAACGGTCGAGCGGATTTAAATAAATCTTTTCTCAAAGGGTTGTGACACTGAAACTTTACGACATCGGGTTTAGGGTTGTCCGATTTCCATTCTCCGTAATCCTTTTAAATTTAAATTGGCATAAATTAATAGTTTTGACTGTCGTTATATTAATTTATTCGCAAACAATAAAACTTCAGTTCAGAGGACATTTTTGTCTCCAAGTGACATAATATTGGTATGTTCGTGCATTAATTATCCGTATTTGATACCCTCAACCTCTTGTTACCACGTCCCTATTATTTATTAGCACCCGGTAGTAGAAGATTGTGAAATATCCAAATGTAGCTCTCAAGTTCCTAATCCTCAGTCTCTGGGCACTGGTGTTAGGATACAGTGCAAGACTGGATGTGTATCCTGTCCATCTCTGCCACAAAGCGATCAGTTCGAGCAGAATCCGTACCAATTCAATTGAGATAGGTCTCTAGGTCCTTTGGCAACGGGACTGCTGTTCTCCAGTATCGCTAAGGTCCATCCATGTTGGAGACTCTTTGTTTTGTTGCATAGACGTGTGAACGAGCTTACAGACCAACTGGCTTTATGCTGTTATCGGAACCTCTAGACCACCCATGTTAATGACATGAATTTAAAATATTATAAAATACGACTTTTCCGCCCTTCGAAATGAAGTTAAGGCCTGCTTTGCGGCGAAAAAGAACAGATATTTATCTAATCAGGCTATTTATATGACACAAAACAAGTAAATAAGCAAATTAGTAAATTTAGCTGGATTGTTTTTTAATACACTATGTTATCCCTTCATCGCGAAATTAGTTTGTGAATATGTGTCAAGTTTTTTAAGCTATTGCATAGCTTTTATCGCAGCCTTGGAGTGCGGCGACCGAATCAAGAAATTCCGTAACGAAAATAAAACCTAACACCCTCCACTCCGCCTACTATGTAGCTCACGTTCAACACATTCACGCGTTGAATTATGAAAAGTCTGCCCGTCTCTCTCTCGCGCGGTCTAGCTTATAAGTGTGAAGGGGACAGTTAATGTTTTGCTTTTGTTAATGTTTATAAATATAGCATGGTCTTATTTCATTACTTTTTTTAATATTAAATTATTATTGTCTAATTATAAATGCATGTCGGCGCGCGCCAGGGATGGCTAAGCGGTAGTTTCCGTCATCACTCGTATTCGATTGAACTCAGTTTATAAAAAGTCAATAAAACCTTTTGAATAATAACTATTGAAACTCAACACACACAATTTTCACAATGACAGGGCAAACCGACAGTTTCGTTCCACATACCGACAGACCGACTGACTGACTGCCAGAGGCTCACTGACTGAGACGGACGGACCGTCCGATACGAACTGAATGACTGTCTGACACGGAATGCCACGACTATTTTTTTTTTTTTTCCTACCTAAGCTGATAGCCCTAGCGGCTATGTCAGCGTAACCCTAACTTTAGTAGGTGAGCTCACGGGGCTCAAACCTGACGATGTTGCTAACACGAACCCTAGCAAGAGCCGTGCTTCGCAGAATCTACCACCGGATCGGAAACGCGACCCACTGAGAAGATCCGGCGAGAAACTCAGTGGGCTNAAGTGTATCAAGATATCATTCTTGCGAAGGTCGTGAAGCCACTTAACAACACCATGTTCAATAATCAAGAATAGTCCTTCCAGCAAGACTCAGCCAGGTCATAAAGCTCGGTCTACGCAGTCTTGGTTGGAAACGAACGTTTCGGACTTCATCATAGCTGAAGACTGGCCGTCGTCTAGTCCCGATCTTAATCCGCTGGATTATGATTTATGATCAGTTTTAAAGAATACGGCTTGCTCTAAACGCCATAATAATTTGGAGTCCCTTAAACGATCCGTACGATTGGCAGTGAAAATTTTTCCCATGGAAAGAGTGCGTGCTTCTACTGATAACTGGCCTCAACGTTTATAAGACTGTATTGCAGCCAATGGAGACCACTTCGAATAAGCTTTTTATACTTTAAATTGTTTTATATTTATGTTTTAAACTAACACACTGTAAAAGTAATAAATGTTATTTGCAACAGTTTTTTTTTTTCCTTTGTGTCAGTATTTATGGCAAGACTAGGTATATAAAGTTTATATAATATATTTGAACGCTGGAATATTTTTATCCTTTAATACAAGTATACCAGGCATATATTATATCTTTAGGCCACGATATTTAATAATCAGTAGAGGGTGAAAGTTTAATTGCAAGATTTTATAAAGTCCACAAAGTTGTAATTTTTTTTATTTACCACGAACTCGTAGTCCGCGATTACTTGACGCCAACGTACCTACTTGCTATTTCGCTTTTTTTTCGCCTACCTATCTACCGAGGGACTATTCTGGTTTTACCGTGACCGATAGGCGAACCCACAGGATTCACCCTGACTTAGAAAGAGTAGAGCTTCGTTAAATATACGCTTGAATCGGAATCACGACCCACTGCGAAGATTCGGGGAGAATCTCAGTAAAATATGTTTCGCATTCACGCATTTTATTTTATTGCCCTTGTAGGCAGACTAACATACCCACCTGATGGTGAGTGGTTACCGTCGCCCATGGACTTCAGCAATGCCAGGGGCAGAGCCAAGCCGCTGCCTACCGCTTAACGATGTGCCAAAAGATGGATGTAACAACAGCTAGTACAAAATATCCGTGTATGTTTTTAACGTACCGCATCATACCATTCTACACAATTTTATAATAAAACCTAAAGCTGTTGTATGTTTCTGATTGCTACTTTTGTTGTACACAGATTAATACGGATATAAAAATTCTCCGTAACGTCTTCGGGATCACCCTCGCAACATATTAATCTTATGAAGTAAGTCACGTTTGCTGATATCCCGACAATAAATCCCGTGAGGCGAGAACACAATTGGATTAGATCCGCCGAAGTGAAATCAACGCAATAACTTGTTCGGCAAAAGGATTTACCGGTTATTCAAATTTATTAACTTATCCAACAAACATAATATAGTAAGCTGTTTGATTTTATTTTTGTCAATATATTACTGGTTAATTTTAGGTTTCTCAAATTGATGCACATTTTATTATCAACCTGTGAATCATTCGTGATCCCAGTTTATCTCATCTCAACGTAAAATTAACAATGACAATATGTTCCGTCAGTATGTAGTGTTTTTTACACGAGTAAAGTTATTACAACATGCAATATACATGTGTGTAAGCATGTATTTAATATAACACGCGAATCAGTTATTTAACGAAGAAAAACTATTTAGATTTTTCATTTTTTCAAAATAGAATTCAAATCGTTCTAAAAAAGAACGAAACTAGAACAAGAATTTCACAATACCTCGACATCTACATAATATAAGGACTTATGTACGTAAATTTTTCAAGGCAGAGAGCTACGCGACAATAATCTTAGTGGTTACAAAAGGCATCAATGTGAGATGCATTGTTCTCGCTTTTATGTCCGACCACCATCTAATCCCTAAAGACTCGTAAAGTGTACTTGCAAGCGCTCACGACACGGTAGGTTGACAAAGTAATCTTTGAGAAGTGAAATCGCTTGAAAGACAAAAAAAATGTGAGCCGTCACGGGAAAGCCTGGCAGATGTGAAACATCGACATTATTTTGTAAAAGTAATATGCAGAAAAGAACAGATTGTGATAGGAACTAAATACATATGTCATAATGATAAAATAAAATATTACGAAAAAATAATTTGTTTTCAAGTAAAACACAGGTTATGTGTACTGTAGTAAACAACACTATATACACTACGGAGTATACACTATAGGTATCCGAGCTCAGTGTAGCGAGAGATGGCTTAACGCCGGATCGAGTGGGAGAGAATCGCACAGTCGATTGCGCATGGCGACGCGTCGCCACGGCATGCGTCGCCACGCCAGAAATCGGTTTTACGTGCGGCTATAGATGTTTCACATCAAAAAAAATCGCTGATCTGCGGTCGGATTAGACAGAGTAAGGATTCCACTGTCGAAATGAACGACCGCAACTAAAGCTTAAAGCACATAAATCACTAACGTTTGTTGCCACTAAAATTTTAACAACGTAAAACTGTGAATATAGCATGTCTCACATCTGGATATTGCGGTTGTTTTTTTTTATTGCTTAGTTGGATGGATGTGCTCACGGCTCACCAGGTGTTAAGTGGTTACCGGAGCTCATAGTCATGTACAACGTAAATACCGCCACCCACCTTGAGATGTGAGTTCTAAAGTCTCAGTATAGTACAACGGTTGCCCCACCCGTCAAACCGAAACGCGTTACTGCTTCACGGCAGAAATAGGCGGGGTGATGGTACCTACCCGTGCGTATTCACAAGACTTCCTGCCATCACTAAAATGTAGGAAAGATTTAATATATTTCTACGTTTCAAGCTTTTGAACCAGCTCGTCAAGTCCTGCAGGTCTGGATGAACTGCGAACAAGTGAACTGGGTGAGCTGCTGCATCTTCCAACTAATGCTGGTGCTAACCAAACGTTCAACTTCGAAATGCCCTGCCTCGGTACGTGGAGCATGAAATTAACAAACCTGCGCACATTGAAAGATCTTTCCCTACCCGTCGGCGGAATTCGGACTAATTCCGCTTACCCAATAAATATGTTTCGAACGAAGTTCCTTATGGGGCGATGCGGAGGGGTACCCTAACCGGGAAAAAACGTCCGTAACGTAAGATTTGTATTAGTAATGCATACAGTGTACGACTTAACTTTGTAATAACGTACAAAAAATAACATATTTTTATTATCATTCATTGACCACGATCTCAGAGCGTTCGTTTGCGCAATACACTAATTCTAATGCAAGCAACGGTGAATGAAGTGCACCACAATAAGTTCGCACGTTACCGAATGACCGTGGGTTGTTGCGAAACCTTCAGATTTATTTTCTTTATACCTCGAATAGAACTTAAAATTAATATTTTTATAATAAGGAACTTCGTTCCTATCCGGTGTCCCACGACACCACACATCTTTTTTTTGTTCAGTAATATCTCTTTTTGGCATTAGTACTGGTAGTAGAAGTTAGTTTACACATCCGACATATATCTTAAGTCATACCAAATGTTTTCTACAATTCTAAAGTTGAATTTGAGTATATAATTTCCAAAATCAAAAATAGTAATTAACTAATTTAGCGGCTTTTTTGATTTGTATTAGTTTCTGATGTCTAAGGCAATTGTGCAGTGTAGGATAGTGATTGTTTAAATTCATATTATGGTTAATATGGTAGTGTCGACAATTGTTGTTTTTTATATTGTTGGTTATCAATTATGTGTAATTTTCAGATGCCTGATGAAGGTCTAATAAAAGACCGAAACGTTGCAAAAATAATAATGTAATTTGTTATGATAGTCCTATCTTGTCCACATTCCTGAGACACACAAAAAAATATTTTATAATAATTATGGACGACAATATTGATAATGAGTATATAATATTCATACCTACAAAATCTATGACGAACCAAAAAAGCGGGCGGGCTTAAGGAAACAAATTCGACTTATTCTTAATACGGATTACGCATTAAATGCGGATTTTTGTTTTCGTGACGTCAATAAAAACAGCGATTTAATCTTGCCTCCGATTCAAACAAGCAAAATTGTTATCTATATATTAATACGTGAAGAAAAAACTTTGTATCCCTTTTTACAAAAATTGCGTGGACGGAGTAGTTGGAAAATTCCCACACTTATAGAGAATATCGAGAAGGAGTGCAGAATGTTAATATTTTTTAGAATTAATCATAAATAATACATTAAATCAATAACACATTAATAAACATTACACACACTACCATATATTTGACACACACACACGCACATGCATGTGTTGCTTATAGTCTGTGGTCAACTTGAGAATATAATACTGTTCGTCTTTATTTAATATTTGTCTAAAGTGTAATCTTAGCAAAATCTGTGATTATAGAAGTATAATAAATAGTATTTGACAACAGAACCCTAATAATGTACGAACTTATAATTTCAATTAATTTTATAGCCGAATTTCGACTACCGGGCGACCACTGGGACGGTGGGATGGATGTAATGTGCTCTGCGTCAACCCTGTCCCGCCGTCTCAATAGCCCCGACTGGGCTCCAGCCCGGTCCGAGGTAGGGCGCCGGTTGTGAGCGGCAGGAGTTTTTAGTGTTTTTAGGTTCTACTCCCACATACCCCACCTACCGCGCGGGTGGGGATCCGGCGATTTTCTCCTGTGGAAAAAAAAAAAAAAACAAAAAAAGAAAAAACCAGGCGACCACTAGTGCGTTAAAATTCACATCGAAGAAGCAAATCTACGCAAACAGACGGTTATCCTTTTAATCCTCCCGGATCACGATTTCGATTTGTGGTAGTTTAAACATTCGGACACAGAACGTGACTGGAATTTGACGTATCGGGAACGTAAGGGTCTCGAAATTCATTTTATTGTCGTTTTCTTAGATTTTCATGAGCATTAGGCTATTTATTGTACGATATTTTTATTGTTGACGAGCAAACCGATTCTCGCTCGAGTGGTTAGCAAAGTATATTAAACCCACGTTGAGGCGTTCGGCCGAAGTGTAAAATTCACGAAAAGCATTTTTTTTAATCCTTCAAAGAGACTCATATTTAATATTTTCACCCATCAAACCAAATCGTATGTGATAAAGGTAGATAAGATGGCGGTGATTTGCTGTATAAATGCACCCTGTCACTGATGTTAATAAAGAAATAAACGTATTATTCAAAATAATAATTACAACGTTAGGCTGGGCTTAGAACGTAGGACGTCTTGTGAGTCCGTACGGGTAGGTACCACCACCCTGCCTATTTCTGCCGTAAAGCAATAATGCGTTTCGGTTTGAAGGGTGGGGCAGCCGTTGTAACTATACTGAGACCTTAGAACTCATATCTCAAGGTGGGTGGCGGCATTTACGTTGTAGATGTCTATGGGCTCCGGTAACCACTTAACACCAGGTGGGCTGTGAGCTCGTCCACCCAACTATGCAATAATAATAAAAAACGTGCGGCACTCGGGAACTGCCGCGGTAAAGCTATTGAATAGCATTTTTTATCAACTTATGCAATTATAATTAGACAATGATAATTTAATATTAAAACAATAATAAAAGAAGACCACGCTATATTAAACATTGATAAAAGCAAAACCTTAACTGTCCCCTTCACACTCTTAAGCTAGACCGCGCGAGAGAGAATGTGTTGAACGCGAGCTACATGGTAGGCGGAGTGAGGGGTGTTAGGTTTTTTTCGTTACGGAATTTCAAGATTCGGTCGCCGCGCTCAAGGCCCGAGATAAAAGCTATGCAATAGCTTAAAAAGAACAACAAGTTCAGACGATGTTGAACTATTGCTTGCTTTGTTTTAAATTGCAAATGTTGGCTTCATGTAGCCTTATAATTAATGCATAAAATGATTAATGAAACATAAAAATGCTTAGAGATATTCATTACATAATTTAAAACGTAAAAGTATATTTACTAAAATAATTATTGTTGGACATTTGGTTTTCTGATTTTGAGTTTAAATTATCTATGCGTTCGAAAAATATTCATTCGATTGCGTTTTGTGATAGAAATTATGAACGGAACACTAGAATTATTTTAATTATGAAAACAAAAAAAACATTATCCAAAATTCCATCCAATTTATTTCGAAAAAATGAAAATTCGCAAGCCTTTTTTTTTTATAAAACCGACGCAATTTATACAATCACGTTCCGTCAGGGTAAAGCTAAAGTATTTTTTTTTTTATTCGATTTCCCATTTGGACAAAACATTTACATGCGAAACGAGTGAATACAATCTCGGACCATCCGTCATTCTCGTTTCGTTCTCGCGGAATCCAAATGAAAATATGCGAAATTCATCGGAAGGGAAATTTGATATCGGAAAGTACCCATAGTCGATTCGTTACGCTCTGAATAGCGGAATATAAATCGGGACCAGGTAGGGAACTGCCGATTCCGAGGTGAGGTTTAATCGCTGCGTTTCGGCCTTTAAGGGATGAAATCACGCGTAAAATCTGAACTGTTTTAACGAAATTTGGTGTTAATGGGGCGGTAGGGAAGGGCGATAATAATTCTTCTATTCTAAAGAACTGAATTTCGTGTTCAGGTAATATATAATTCAAATAGTGGTTCATCGTATAGTTTTTTTTTCTTCCTACGTATTCCTTTTTTTAAGGGATTTTATGACCTGGTAACTAAGACCTTTAGGTCAAGTCGTATTTTTATTTTAATGACAACTTTTTTATATGAAAAATGACATTATGAAATGAAATGAAGTTGATTATTATGAAACATAGAATGAGATGAGATGATATGGGATGAAGTATAATCACAGTAAAGTGGTGGTCATTTACTGAGACTTTTTCAGTGGACTTTTTGCAAGATCCCCGAGAAGTTACGTTCAGCGGCTTTGTTTCATTTTCCCACATTTGTGCACTTTCACAGATACTAAATAGTTAATAAACCACTTCTATTACACATTTAAACCTGAAGAAACACTAATTAGACAAAATAAAACAAATCACACAACTTCAGTGAATCACTCCTCGCGTTCCCGCCAAAAAGTCCCCTACGTATTCCTGGTAGTGTAAGGACACAGATTAATAAATAGTTACTACGTAAGGCTATTCCAGGTTCGCGCGACCGGGTAAGTAGCATAAAGAGTATTAATAGATTAATGTTTGACGCCATTGTGATCACTTTCGTACAAAATTAAGCATCTTTTTTTTATAGAAAGCATATTAAGTGATAAATAATGGACATTAGAATCTCTGGGTCAGCGAGGGATTTCGGATTTGTGTTCTGTGATATATGTTCCAGGTGGAGTGTTCTCAGAAAATTTTCGAAATGAACCCGTCATCTATTTTCATAAAAGCCTATTTCTAAAAGTCTATTGGCCACCGAGAGTGCCTGAGTTTATCTGCCTATTTACTCAATAAAAATAACTGTTAAAACATGTTCTTAGGATAGAATACTTGATTTCTCGCAAGCATCTAAATGTGAATGGCACAGCCCATGTTGAAACATGAGGTCGCATATAATATTCGGAGTACGCGACTACCCATTCTCTTCTGAAGCTCCAATTTTTTTTTTTATCATTGAATGATTACTATTGGACCGGAGGCCTTTCCAGTTTCACCAGGACAGATGGGCGAGCAAAGGCTCATCCAGAAGGGGTGGGATTTGCTAACAGCTACCCGAGCGCCTCCGAAGGAGACCTAACAACTCAAGAGCAGCTGCTTCGCGAATGGATCTACTACCGGATCGGAATCGAGACCCGCTGAGAAGATCCGGCGATAAACTCAGCGAGCTGATTCATGGGTTAGGTTACACGGCGAACTCTTTGTCGAGTTCGATGCGTACGGCTACCGGGGTCCCTAAGCCTGCTCCTAGTCTGAGAGCTGAAAGCGTCAAGCTCCTAGTAACCTTTGATGGCATGCATAGAAGACACTGGAAAATCAAAGATACACTAGGTAACTTACATTTTTGATGACAGATTTATTTAGTTTCTTCTTCTTCCCATTCGTACAATCTTGACAGAGTGGTCGTGGTCATGCATCAGTCGGATCCTGCGATACCGATGCTCTCGCTATGCGACGCCGTGTGGCACGATGTTTCGCAGAGTGAGAGCAATCATTTATGTTGGAGTGAGTCACAGACTTTATGAGGTCGGTCCATCGTGTTGGAGATAGTCCGCAAGATTTTCCGCAAGATCTTTTGCCCTCGACTTATTTAGTTTAAGCATTATGTATTACTCATGAGACATTTACTACCTTTAAGCCGTGTTGGCGTGAACGTAAAAAATTATCTTGTAATGTTATGGTAACGTGTTATATTCGTCATAAAATCATTTACGGTAAATGACGTAGGCAGAAGTGTACATTTATAGTCGTAACGAATATACAATATTATGTATCTGGATCACGCTTTTTTGTTTTTGTTTCTGTTGGTCATTTACTTCGATTTATATCTTCTAATGTTAGCACAATAAGTAGGTCAATATGTTTACTGGTGGTAGGACCCCTTGTGAGTCCGCACGGGTAGTTACCATCACCCTGCCTATTTCTAGCGTGAAGCACTAACGCGTTCCGATTTGAAGGGTGGGGCAGCCGTTGTAACTATACTTGAGACCTTACAAGATGGGTGGCACATTTACGTTGTAGATGTCTATGGCTCCAGTAACCACTTAACACCAGGTGGGCTGTGAGCTTGTCCACCCATCTAAGAAATAAAAAATAAAAAATGGTTATGTCGATAAATAACATATTAGTTGTCCATGATTATACTATAGCTAGGCAATTTGAACTATCTACACGTACCTCGTAAACCGAAGCAAATTCTATATTAATCAAACGAAATCAACCTAGTTCCCGTTTGATAAATGATTGTTCTTTAAGAATAGATTTGGAGATGGAAATACGTTAAACAATTGTAAGCGCGTTGCCGATATAAACGAAGACGAAATCAAGACAGTGACTCATCATAGACACGAAAGCTCACACCTACACTATCCGCAGGGCTGTGCGAAACAATTAGCACTAATTTACATTTAAAAATAGCCACATATTAAATAAAAAGGTAAAAAAAACATTTCAGGCAATAATTTACTGGTGGTAGGATCTCTTGTGAGTCCGCGTGGGTAGGTACCAACACCTCGCCTATTTCTGCCGTGAAGCAGAGTTATGCGTTTCGGTTTGAAGGGTGGGGCAGCTGTTGTAACTATAGTTGAGACCTTAGAACTTATATCTCAAGGTGGGTGGCATATTTTCGTCGTAGATGTCTATGGGCTCCAGTAACCACTTAAGATCAGGTGGGTTGTGAGCTCCTCCATCCATGTAAGCAATAAAAAAAAACATCGGCTTAGTTGTGACTACTTTTTTTTTCACAATAAAAAATTTTCCGTAGGTATGTGAAGAGTATAATATTATATCAATCTCGGTCGAAGGAGCTGTGACTACTTACCACAACTGGGTCGTATTTTCGGCTGTCGACAGCGGTAATTAAAAAAAATTAAAACATTAATAGAGAAAGAGCTCAAAGTGCATAATAACAAAGATACGAAATAGAGCAACATTTTTTTTAAATCCGTTAATTTAAAGCAAGGGCATTAAACACAGATTCCCAAAAAGAGCGTTCGGATTGTTGTTCTCAAAAATGCACAGCAACACTCACAGGTTTTGTATAAAAATAAATAAATCATTATTTTAAATAGCAACCCTATAATATAGTATTGGCATCGGGTGCACGAGTTCATAAAAGTTCACACGTTTTCTTGTAAATCGCAAGTAGGATTATGTGTCGAGTAAATAAAAAAAGTATAATAATAGTAATTTGTAACGCTTAATCAAAATGCGATTTTCTGTTTAGCACAAACATTATAAGGTTGAGAAAGGATATATATTTTTTTCTAGTAATTATGACAATATCTTTAAAGATACACTGGTCAAATTTGTCTTTGATGTCGGAAACAAAATCAGCTTTCTAAAGGAAAATTAATCATACCTGGATCACTCCGTCTTGACACACAGACTACTTACACGCTTTGGTGTCGAAGATTCAAAATGATATACAAACCTTTGTGCATAGAAAATGAACAAAAACGTAGCACCCATAACTTCGGAGACAGGTTTAAAAATTGGCTCGATCCAACGCAAGGGGCCTCTTAACTGCACTTCTACTCTGTGCTAACAGCTGCTGTCAATAAAAGGGGGACTTTTTGGCGGGAACTTGAGGAGTGAAGTTGTGAGATTTGTTTTATTTTGTCTATTTAGTGTTTCTTCAGGTTTTAATGTGTAATAACGGTGACTTATTAACTGTTTCATATCTGTGTAAATGCACAAATGTGGGAAAATGAAACAAAGCCGCTGAACGTAACTTCTCGGGATCCTCCAAAAAGTCCACTGAAAAAATCTCAGTAAATTACGACCATTTCATCCAGTTGATTAATGTCTCAAAATTTAATTTCACTCCATATTATCAATTTTCATAAAAATAAGAATATAAATTAAAATAAGACATGACCTAAAGGTCTTAGTTACCAGGTCATAAAATCCCTTAAAAACAATCAATAAAAGGGGCTTTACGAGGTACCACGTTTCGACTGGCGCAATCAATTCACGATATACTCAAATTAACGTATACAGTAAAATCATGCACAAATCACATTTCATAAGCACGTTCTGACGTTACTATAAAATGATTCACAGATCCAAAGTCTGTTGCTTCCTTAGCATCATCGATGTCACGTAAGATTTCGGAACTGATACATAAAATACTTTGTTCATAGGAAGCTTGATCTGCGAAAGATTTGAGCATATTAAGGACGGTCGAAGTCTTCTGATTCTAATGTTTTGTCAGACACAAATAATGTTTTTCACGGAAAAAAAAGTTCAGTCAACCTGTTTCAAAACGGACTTCGTACCACCATGATGTTTAATGGTCGGGTAGGATAGATTGAAAATAGTAAATAAATTTAATTAATTTAAATAAATTTCTGCTAAATATTAATTTTACGTCCATAGTTCCAAACTGATTGAAGCTTCGACTGTATTGGAAAATTGTTATCGAATGTATTGGAAAACGATTATTAAGTTAAGTGGAAATATTGTAGTACTTCCTTTAACGGTGTGAAGACGGCTCTTTTTGGGCTTCGAGCCGAATTTTCTTCGAAATGTCAACGCTCAAAGGGCAAGCGACTTATTTGAGATTCCACCAAAGAACCCACTAATGTTCTACAATATTTACCAGTAGTAAGAAAAATACGCATAATGAAAGGTTGGACAATGAGTATACCTCACCCCATTGGCTTCCTATAATACCCCAACGTTTTTATGTTGAAGGAGTTATTACTGATAGCCCGGAGGCCTTTCCAGTTTCACCAAAGCATTAATTATAGGCAAGCACGGACACAGCCAGGAAAGGTGGGATTTGCTAACAGCTTCCCGACCGCCTGAGACCTAGCAGTTCAAGGGCAGAGAGACCCTCTGAGAAGATCCGGTGAGAAACTAAGCTTGCTGATGTATGGATTAGGTTTCAAGTCTAACTTTTTGAGGAGTTTGATGAGGGTCGCTAAGCCTTGATCGAATAGAGTAATACCACAACAAAGAACATGTGACGGGGAATTAGCAATGGCAACTTAAAGATACCGAAATTTTAACAGTTAAGGAAGTTTAATATTTGCGATTTTCGCCAACCCTAAAAGCGTTCACAATGTAACATTGTATAAAATGTATTTGAACTCTTTCAATCTTATTTCAATTTTCCTACCTACGTACAATTACAGAAGCCAAATAAATCATAAAATCCTTCTAGGCACAAATACATAATACCAAATAAAACGCATGAATCAACATTATCAAGTTATCAGGTACTTAGTTTGTTAAGCTTACAAGTAAATCCCTGAATCTCACGGTACACTAAACAGATAAACTGAATAGTGTAGCAAGAACGCTGATACGGAACTGGATTACGTTTAGACATTTCTATTTTGTTACAATTCATAACATACCCTATATAGCCTATATATCTATGTACCCTATATATGATACCTCATATGTTAATGAAGTCAGCTTAAAAAAATATCATCATTGGATACTTCTTTATTATAACGATAGCTATCGCTAGGTACCTATCGCTGGGACAACCCAAGCCCAAACTTCTTTAGATAAACTTTTGGAAATCCACTTTCTAATTGTAATAGTTCAGACATTGCGGTGAGCAAACGAAAAGACTGCTTCCGTTTTTATACGCATTAATTAATAAAGAATAACTTAATTATCCTTTCCATAAAACTCAAAGCCTATTGTAGCTGATTATTTAGATCAATTGAATTCTAAATGCAGTTAATGTAAATGAGAAGCATCAGTAACAGTGAGGCCGATCGTTAACAAGTACAGTTAAATGGTTCCCAGGGGGGCAGCCTCGTCCACCCTCGTCCCGGGAGGCTCGTAATAGGCTCGAGTTAAAAGCCATTTGCGTAAATTAACTTCATTCCCCTAAAACAATCTTTTGATTTAGCGAGCTCACTATCAAAGTAAGGTATTTTGCAGGAAAGATCGAAAGAGCGTTGATTGAATGACCTCAAGCTAGGGATCCCCCAATTCTTACCTCAGTTATATTCTTCGGAAGGCAGATTCTCTGCGCTAAATGTCTCCAAAATATCTGCTCAAAGAAAGTCATCTGGTTTTTTGATCGTTAAGATTCTGGAAAACATATTCAATACTTCGGAGTCACGATAGACAATTGGCATTTGAAAATGTAAATTTTAGTGTAAATGCTTATACTCGTAATAGTGAAATTCAAATCATAGAACGAAAAACTGATAAAATAAAAGAGATATCAAAAGAAGAAACAATAGAAGTTCCACCATGTGGCATGTTTCCATACAACTGGAGATATAACCCAAAGATAGTTCATGACAGGAAGATAGCCGGTCTTTAAGCTCATGTAATTTTTATTTTTTATTGCTTAGATCCATAGACATCTACAATCTATCCCTATACAGCATGATAAGAGCACTTCTTCTTCAACCCGTGTCCACCCAATGCTGAGTGTAGGTCTCTTCGAATCCACCCCATTCTCTTCTGTTCTTGCCTTTTTCATCCAGTCTCTACCAACCACTTTGACATAATTTTTTTTCGTGCCCTGGCCGAACCTCCTACGAGGTCCCCGCGCCTAGGGGGCGCGCGGGGTATGTGAGACTCAACGGTCTGCAGGTGTTGAGAGCAGACCGCGGGCCCAAGGAATTTTAGGGCCCACCCACAAAACGACTCCCCTGCACTCTTACACCCGACGTCCGATCTCCGTCCGGCGTCAAAACCCGTCAGAGTAGGGGGGTTCCCGCGGTCAACACTACAACCAGACACGCGGCGCCACCCCGCCGTGCTACGCCAACCCCACATAATGCAGGATAAGTGTAAGAAGAAAGTCACAATAGACATAATAATATGTCACAGTGACTGTTCAGTCTATAGTCCCATGATCCGCTGCCGTCAATAATAAACGCTAAGCAACCACCCGCCCAAATTTACTTAGTAACTCCTATTACATCTAACCAGTAGACGTAATTAGCGAAAATATTTGTTTAACAAACAATAGTAACTATCTTGTAAACAACCGTGTGAACGTTTAATATTTGTTTTGTACTCACGTTAACTACAAATTGTTAGCGAATGAATCTCATACGATACGTTTGTAAGCTGCCTAATTATTAACTAGGGCAATTTAATAACACTAGTGATCCCCTGGTAGTCGAAATTCGACTATAACTAATGGAAATTAAAAGTTTGTACACTATTATGATTCTATTGTCAAGGGCTATTCTAATTATTTTTAATCACAGATTTCGTCAAGACTACACTAATACAAATATTAATAAAGAGAAAACAATATTTAATCTATTCTCAATTTGACAGAGTATAACTGACAGATTGCAAAGAAAAGTTTGACAATATACTTAAATGCAATAAACAAATAGTATGCATGCGTGCTGTGTCAAATACATGGTAGTGTGTGTAATGTTTTCTTTATTGAGTTAATGTATCTTTTATGCGTTATTTAAAAAAAATATTAGCATTGTGCACTTCTTCTCTATAATCTCTATAAGTGTGGAAAATTTCATACTCCTCCGTCCGCTCAATTTTCGTAAAAAGGGATACAAAGTTTTTGCTTCACGTATTAAAATATAGATTTACTTTAATTTTATTTTTTTATTTCCTGTCGGTAGGAAACGTGCTGATTCCTACCACTTCGCTCCGTCTATACTAATATTATAAATCTGAAGAGTTTGTTTGTTTGAACGTGGTAATCACAGGAACTACTGGTCCGATTTCAAAAATTATTTCAGTGTTAGATAACTCATTTATTGCGGAAGGCTATATATAACATCACGGTAAAGCCAATACAAGTGAAGCACCAATAATTTCAAAATAGGGGTTTAAATAGCTCCTTAACATTCTATAATTTAGAAATGTTTTTACTTTCTACGTAAATGAAGTGAGGGTAAAATTTAGCGTTATGCCAAAGTAACTATTCCATGCGGACGGAGTCGCGGGCAAAAGCTAGTCTTCTATATAGTCTTCGGCAATCTGCACTAACATCATCATCATCATCATCATCATCATGGTTCCAAGCCGGTTTCGGCAACGGCGACCAAAATTTCAGTTCAATAACTTAAAAGCTAAGTCCGCGCCTCTCATGCGCGGACTTAGCTTTAATATGGGTATCTCTAATATGGCTATGGTAGCCTATCTTGTTCTTAAACTGCACTAACACCTCTCTTATCAGTGCGAATGGGATTGCAAACAATTAAACGTGAGAAACAGCATAAGTAACATAATTATTGCGTATTTCTACCGCGGAGCAGTCAAGCAATCAGGCTTGGAAGATATAGGGGACCTTGAACAAAACAACAAACTTCAACCTAATATATCAACCTGGGTGGCAGCATCCACGTTGATATCTATGACCTTCGATAACCGCGTTCGCGTCTTGGTGCAAAAAGGTATAGCAAAAAAAAAACGAAGTTTACTATAGAGTAGATTCAAAGCGGTAAAATTATTACCATCATAGTCTCTAATGCGCTTAGCCGACAATGATTGCAACTAGAATTAATACGTTAACCTATTTCATTATAGGCAACCTCAAAACCCGATAACCTATCACCCTAAATATTTCATCTCATGACCTAAATACAGCATTGGGATTAATTGCTCGTTTTATTTTATTCCAAGTATTGTGCACGTTGATTCATTACGACTAACCATTTGCTTTACAAGGCTAGGGTTTCATTTGTCAATATAAATCTCTAAAATTGGCCCTTCCAGATCGAACGAAGAATACATTTTGATTTGTGAAGAATACAGCCTTGATTTGATTTCTTTGGTACAAGCCAAAGAAAAAAATTTATATCTAAACTTTGTAACCGCTTTTTATAATTTTTTATTGCTTAGATGGGTGGACGAGCTCACAATCCACCTGGTGTTAAGTGGTTACTGGAGCCCATAGACATATACGACGTAAATGCGCCACCCACCTTGAGATATTAGTTCTGAGGTCTCAGTATAGTTACAACGGCTACCCCACTCTTCAAACCGAAACGCATTACTGCTTCACGGTAGAAATAGGCGGGGTGGTGGTACCTACCCGTGAGGACTCGCAAGAAGTTCTACCACCAGTAAACTTAGAAACTACACAGTCAAATTAGAGAGCATTATAATTAATAGATAGATGTTTTATTGCTGTATTCCTGGATCTCTACTGTAGACTTTTTGCGTAAATATTTATGTCCTAAAAAATTACAGGCTAGTCTATTAGGATTACATCGCAGCGTCTGGACATCGTAATATGATATAGCTTGCAGTTTTATATTAAATCAACATTTCTTGGCCATTAATTAGCAAATCATGATGCAATCGCCTTAAGTTAAAGCTTTAGTTTTAGACAATAAGAATACAGCTATTACTCTAAGTATGCTGAGTAANTTCTGCTTACGTTTGGGATTTCTTTGAATTCGCGCCTTCACAGCTTTTATCACTGCTGGAGTCCTAACAGACCGAGGGCGACCACTTCTTGACCTGTCATCTACACTAGAGTCTTCATTGTATCGTTTGATGGTACGATAAACGAATCTTTTGGTTATATTCAAATTTTTCAGTATGTTAAAAATTTGAATTTGCGCGTGACCGCAACGATGCAACGCAATAACTACAACACGGTCTACTTTAAGCGTCCACTCCATATTTAAAAATGAGTAAAATTCTAAAAGTATACATTTTTATTTTCATGAACAATTCGAAATTCGAATTCAATAAACTTTTTTGTGGCCAGCATTCTAAAAGAAAAGTTTTTACTGTGTGACAATACTTATGACCTGACTAGGTATATAAATGTGGATATGTCACGTTAGAAAGAAATTTATCTCTACTATTTTACCAATAAGCTCTTGATTGATATCTAGACATCTCAAGGAGAGAGCACTTGATTGAAACACTAATATGTATTTTAAAAAGAACGGCCAATCTTATCCCAGAAGTTGCCCAGTATTTCTAACACATACAGTCCTTGCCGCTTAAAGCAGTATATTATAAATCTCCACACGGAAACACCGTTATACTTAAAGAACGGTTCTTTTTTTTCCCTACCTATGCTGATAGCCTTGAGAGGCTATTTCAGCTTCGCCCTAATGTGTGTAGGTGATTTCACGGGGCTTAAACCGGAGTGTTGCTAACACTGACCCTAGCAAGAGCAGTGCTTCGCAGAATCCACCACCGGATCGGAAACGCGACCCACTTAGAAGATATGGCGAGAAACTGAATGGAATGTGTCTGTGGATTAATTCGCTCGTCGAGCCCTTCGTCGCAAGCAACGGGTTCGACGAGGACGGTGAGCAGTGCTTGTGGTGCCTAAAAGCACCGTTACTATTTGTCATTTTGCTATATGCAACATGACACAGAATAATGTTTGACTTAAGCAACAAAAATCCATATAGCATTTACTGAATTATTTAAATATGCTCGTACATGCGTCTAGTTGATTACTAATCACTGCAGTGGCTTAAGAAAACAATTTTGGACCCCAACACCAATTTCAAAGAACACAAAGAAAAAGAAGAGAGAGAGAAGAAAACAAAGAAATTTTCATTCGTCCCAATTATCCGCTTGCCATTCCTATCTTGGACTACTTTTGCTAGATTTTTGAGAGTAAATAAATCTCACTGTCAAAGATTGTTTACATAAACACCTTTGGGGTTCTTTTGATGAATGTTCTTTTTTTAACAATATTTCACGTCAGATCTTACACAATACACAAATTTTATTTAGGAATATCCAAAGTCCGTTTATCATCATTTTCATATTAAGCCTTACAGCCCAGAGCTACCCTTACTTTACCCTAACCCAGTCTGCCTCTCCAAACATTTATGTCTCCCCAAGCACATATAACCATGAGCTTTCTCTTTCCAGTTTTGACACCCATTCTTTTGAAGTCCTGTTCTACACCACCTAGTTAGTTTAAGTACACATATTGACGAGAGATAAACGCTCACGTGAAGCTTAAGTTTCCTTATTAATCTTGAAATTCTGAAAATTCCATTCTTATGGCTCGCTTGGTACTTAAGGGTCTACAGAGCTTCTACGCTTCTCTATGTGTTTTATTCCGTATGTTCAAGATGATCCTATTGTCTGCTTTTTAACAGAAGTCATCCATAGTAAGTAGCACCATTGCATTTATCCACGGTATTTTTACCGAGATCTTTCTGGCACGCGTCACCCGGCTTGAACTTAAATTTTCTCCACGGTATTTCTTAAGTGCACGAAATGTCCCTCTTCAAACGAGTCTTCAAGAAGGTCAACAATGATAAATCTTTAATCATTGATTATAATTAAAATTTTGTTAGCAACATAAGGAGCATTGTATACTTCTTTATCAATTTCAAACGTTACGAAATCAATTATCGAAGAAAGAGCTACAGAAAAAGCAACTTTATTCCTTGCACATAAGCTTACATCGGATCAGTATATTTTCGGATTCAATCCAATTTCGGTCTTCGGTTAGGTGCTCGCTACATTTTTTGTAACACTTCATTGTGTTAATAAAACCGAGAGCTTCCCCTTTCTTGAACATACATCAATCGTTTTCTTTTGTAAGTAAAATAAACAGACGCACTTTTAGCGTGCACTTTTATGGTTTTATTTACATTTGCGTTGTACTGCGTAATGTTTGACGAAGTTCTATTTACCAATAGGTCGTGTTGATGTGGGTGGCTGTTCGTTAAATGTTACATAATCTATTGTTAAGAATACTATAGGTGTATAGTACTGTCTATTTTTTTGTTCACAGTGCCGTCTTTTTGTAGACTAATACATTAACGAGCTTTATGCGTTTTATTAGATTTACCTTTTTTTTTTTTTTTTCTTTATTTACCTACCTTGTCCACGTCATATAGTTTTAACCATAAATGACATGTGTCCGAAAATTAAATCTTAACAGTATTGCATATTTACGCAATTTTTTTATATATATTTTTTATTGCTTAGATGGGTGGACAATCTCACAGCCCACCTAGCTTTAAGAGGTTACTGGAGCCCATAGACATCTACAACGTAAATGCGCCACCCACCTTGAGATATAAGTTCTAAGGTCTTATTATTACTTACAAAGGCTACCCCACCCTTCAAACCGAAACACATTACTGCTTCATATATACCTAATGTATTTTTTTCTTATTAAAATCGTTTTTATTCGAACATAGTGGAGGTCACCCGTGAATACGTATTTTTTTATTGCTTAAATAGGTGGACGAGCTCACGGCCCACCTGGTGTTAAGTGGTTACCGGAGCCCATAGACATCTACAATGCAAATGAAGCCACACACCTAGGTTAAATTGACTTTTTGGCGGAAAAGCGGAGAACGAAGCTTAGTGAATTGTTTTATTTTGTAAATTTGCTGTTTCTTCAAGCTTAAATTATGTGTAATAACAGTGGTTTATTGGTAAAAAGTTCCTTATGGGACGACGCGGAGGGGTACCCTAATCGGGAAAAAACGTCCGTAACGTAAGATTTTTATTATTTACTAGAGGTCCCGCAGTAGTCGAAATTCGACTATAATTTTTAGGAGTTAATAGGAATTGTAAGTTTATACACTATTATGATTGTACTTTATACTTCTATAATCACAAATTTCGCCAAGGCTATACTATCAAAAAATATTAATAAAGACAAACAATATTTAATCTATTTTCAATTTGACCACAGACGTCAAGAACAAAAGTTTGACAATAAATAGTATGCATGCGTGTGTGCGTCAAAAACATGGTATGTAGTGTGTGTAATGTTTTCTTTATTGATTTAATGTATCTTTTATGCATTATTTAAAAAAAATATTAGCATTGTGCACTTCTTCTCTATATTCTCTATAAGTGTGGAAAATTTTATACTCCTCCGTCCGCGCAATTTTCGTAAAAAGGGATACAAAGTTTTTGCTTCACGTATTAATATATAGATGTATAGTCTTAGTATGATGGCTTTACAGTGTCTAATCTATAGTCTACGTGATGACGGTTTTCTATGATAGAACATAATTAGGCTTGATTTATTGATGTGAAACATCTATAGCCGCACGTAAAACCGATTTCTGGCGTGGCGACGCATGCCGTGGCGACGCATGCCGTGGCGACGCATGCCGTGGCGACGCATGCTATATGATGGTATATATATACAGTCTATATGCAGTAGTGTGTACGGTGTGTGTGCAATCGACTGTGCGATTCTCTCTGTGTTTTATTTGAAAACAAATAATTTTTTCGTAATATTTTATTTTATCATTATGACATATTTAGTTCTTATCACAATCTGTTCTTTTCTGCATATTACTTTTACAAAATAATGTCGATGTTTCACATCTGCCAGGCATCCCGTGACGGCTCACATTTTTTATTATTCATTTAACTGTTTCTTTGTATATTATAATATAACTATATATTTTTAATAAATCAATGTGAATAAAATAAAGTTTATAACTTTGTAAAGTACTTTTTATTTATTATTTTCTTTATACCTCGAATAGAACTTAAAATTAATATTTTTATAATAAGAATCTTCGTTCCTATCCGGTGTCCTACGACACCACACTTCTTTTTTTATTATTATTTTTTTATATTGTTATGATGGATGGACGAGCTCACGGCCCACGTTAAGCGATCACCCTTGTCTCGTCACCCCAAAGTCTCTGTAAATAAACACATTTAACTGAAACTTAATTTCATTGTATGTAATTGATTAGTCTCAAATTAATCAACTTAACTTCATTTTGTTACATTTCATTTTCATTTAACAGAATACGGATGAATTTAATATCCATTAATTAAAGATTTTTCTAAACTCGACTCTGGCAACGATTACGTCTGAAGAAGCCGATTGCCATACTTAAAAAAGAAGAAGTTTGAATTCTGAATTCCCACACTGTTTGCGTCTAATAAGAATGATGCAATCGTATCGACATGATCACGAGTAGCCAGCCTTCTTTACGACACAGGGTGGTGACGTCATTGACACATACCATCGTTCGCGGCGATGACAGTTATCATTTGTATACAGTAGAGACTACATGGCCCACGCACTGGTTGTCTTTGTTTAGTGACTAAAGCCGCTTTGAAATTTACGTTTTCAATTGTTTTATTGTTATTGCGTAGACGGACGAACGAGCTCACGGTCCAATTGGTGTTAATTGGTTATCGGAGACCATGGACATCATAACGTGAGTGACGCGCAGTCGAAGCGGCCTAAAGGATAAGACGCCCGGTGCATTCGTGTTGAGCGATGCACCGGTGTGCGAATTCCGCAGGCGGGTACCAATTTTTTTAATGAAATACGTACTTGACGAATGTTCACGATTGACTTCCACGGTGAAGGAATAACATCGTGTAATAAAAATCAAACCCCCAAAAATTATAATTTGCGTAATTACTGGTGGTAGGAACTCTTGTGAGTCTGCGCGGGTAGGTACCACCACCCTGCCTGTTTCTGCCGTGAAGCAGTAATTCGTTTCGATTTGAAGGGTGGGGCAGCCGTTGTAACTATACTGAGACCTTAGAACTTAAATCTCAAGGTGGGTAACGCATTTATGTTGTAGATGTCTATGAGCTCCAGTAGCCACCTAACACCAGGTGGGCTGTGAGCTCGCCCACCTACCTAAGAAATAAAAAAAATAAAAAATATGTTTTCCTATTGCCAGGCTATTCCGGAATCTTCCGAGATCTTCTATTAGAGTTAGACCTTTGTATATTTAGTATTTTGCTTAAAATATATCAGAAAGAGTTTGTCACGTTCAGATGGTTTCTATTTTATTTCAACCTATCTTTTCGCTGGTAGACTAAGAGGATATTCCAGTTTCGCCTTGACTGGTAGGTGAGCTCACGTCCTGGGACCTGAGAGATTTTTGCTAACACTACCCCTAGCAAGAGCAGTGCTTCGCAGAATCTACCACCGGATCGGTATCGCGGCACACTGAGAAGATCCGGCGAGAAACTCAATGGTTTGTGTCTCTGGGTTATAAGGTCGAAAATTTATTTATTTAACACCCTTTCATGTTGCAGTGCTGGATTTTTTAGCGGAAAAAATTGGCATAGATGGTGGTGCAAACCTCTGCGAGGTTACAATGCGCCGTGCCGCCGATAATATATTCACAGAAATAACAAAATCATTATTCCATTTACTAAATTCGTTTAATGTCAAATGTCAACGCTTTATCATCATCGTCGCCCCACACACTTACGCTACGCGACACAGGTATCCTTCTAGGTCATAACTAGGTCATTAGAACACCCAAGTACTATTTCTGCCTATTTCTGCCGTGAAGCAATAATGCGTTTCGGTTTGAAGGGTGGGGCAGCTGTTGTAACTATATTGAGACCTTAGAACTTATATCTCAAGATGGGTGGCGCATTTACGTTGTAGATGTCTATGGGCTCCAGTAAACACTTAACACCAGGTGGGCTGTGAGCTCGTCCACCCAACTAAGCAATAAAATAATAAATAAAAAAACGTCACCGATTTCATTTTCACAACCTACAATAAGAACGAGGAAAAATGGAACGAAAATAGGAAAGAAAAATAGTGCGTTTCTCAGTAACGTAACTTAAAATGGGCCATAAAATTGTACAATTACTGGGTCGACCATCGAGTGCTAATTAAAATCCGAGCTCAATCAAACGAACGTCGTATACGATCGTAAACATGATGAACTGTAGGTTAAGTGTGCATTTACAGTGATGACGCGCTCCAATTCAATGAAGATTGCTTAAAGAAAAAAAATCGGTTGTCTGTAAAGTCGGTTTACTGACGATAGTTGAACGTGACAACGTCATAAGAAAATACTGATGGAATGGTTTCATTTTTCAATTATCGCAATTATCGTTGCTATAAACAATTGACACCACATTAACTTTTCACTGAACTTCATACTTGACGGAAACATGTAAATGTATTATTGTATAGCAGCTGTCCACGCGGATGCATCGCTCACTCAAGTAGGAGAGAGACAGATGTCGAACGCTTCCGAACGCGGAGGCCGATTGTGCCTCTTTGTCGCTCGTTGCGCGCTCTCGCTTGCACTTCAAGCCTTAAATGGAACGCCTCAGAGCGAGGTCACGCCGCATGAGTCATGTTTTTTCGTGCATGCAGCCGGCTCCATCGAATTATAAGACGTTGTCACGTCAAAAACTTAAATCAGACGCTTAACCATTATACTATGAGATCATGAACTCTATTATGCTAAATACAGCCGCTAGCTATAGTTACAACTTCAATATCCAAAAGTTTCACTGTAGTAGTTCACACGCAATGCAATCGCAATAACAATTATATCCAAAAACTTTAGCTACATTGAAGTGTCAGTTAAACGCTACAAACTCTATAATCTATATCAATAAGCGGACAGCGATAGCGGATTTGAATATCAAATAATATTATTTTCCGCTTCAACAAAATCTAGATTCTATTATTAGTCTTACTATAATACTAAACATTATCTAACCGTCTATCACGAAGCTACATTGATATTTATACATTCCGCAGTATTAAGAAAGTAACCGAATGGATTTACTGGTGGTAGGACCTCTTGAGTTACTGGTGGTAGGACCTCTTGAGTCCGCACGGGTAGGTACCACCGCCCTGCCTATTTCTGCCGTGAAGCAGTAATGCGTTTCGGTTTGAAGGATGGGGCAGCCGTTGTAACTATACTGAGACCTTAGAACTTATATCTCAAGGTAGGTGGCGCATTTACGCTGTAGATGTCTATGGGCTCCGGTAACCATTTAACACCAGGTGGGCCGTGAGCTCGTACACAAAATTAAGCAATAAAAAAAATTGTAAGCCGTTGAATAGTATTGTTTTAGGTATAAATACCAGAGTACATTAAAAATGTTGTAAATGAGGTAAGGGCGTACGCTAAAGTGTTGTTCCCGACTTGGAAGTCTGCTCGACCCGTGTTTGACCTGCTTCACTATGCCACAACGTTGACCTATTAATGTCGACAAGACTGCACCGACGACTGTAAATAATTTACTGTGAATTTAAACGAATATTTCACTCCTCCGACATTACGTTAACGCGAATGATTCTGTGTTGTATTGAAAATAATTTTGTAACTTCAGTCCGACAGTTGCTTTTTTTCTCATATTAATTAAGCAGTAATTGGCTTGCAATTAAAAAAGCTTATACAAATGTTAAAACTTCAATTTCATGTCTCAAAGGGCTTGTCGAAAAAGTTTTAATATCTACGGGCTATCAATTTTTTTTTTTTGCATAGACTAGTAGACACCGGCTTGGCTCTGCCCCTGGCATTGCTGAAGTCCATGGGCGACGGTAACCACTCACCATCAGGTGGGCCGTTTTCTCGTCTGCCTTCAAGGGCAATAAAAAAAAGAAGACGAGCTCACATCCCACTTGGAGTTAAGTGGTTACCGGAGCCCATAGACATCTACAACGTAAATGCCGCCACCCACCTTGAGATATGAGTTTTTTAAGATTTCAATATAGTTACAACGGCTGCCCCACCCTTCAAACCGCATTACTGCTTCACGCCGGAAATAGGCAGGGTGGTGGTACCTACCCTTGCGGACTTACAAGAGGTCCTACCACCAGTAATCTACTATATCTATCTACTTATCTACGGCTATCCATTAACACCGGATGACCCGTGAACTTTGCCGGCTCGTTTACAGCAAAAAATAAATACAAGTTTTACAAATTAAGGAGCAATATTTCCAGCGAAACATAGATTCAATCGTCACATTGTATACAGAGTACTATGCTTCCTGTTTTGTGAAACCTTGACTTCCATTCGTATACAATCTACATCTGTTTCCCACAAGCTGGAATTCAGTGCGCAATGTTACGCAAAAGTTTAATTTTAACCGTCATTTACAAATTTTCTTAGAACTCATAGAATAGGTTTCAGTAAATGTGCCGTTTCTCTGATTACAGCACACATAACCCTTTTTAAACTTGTCGCAGTTTTTGGCACGGTCGAGTTAATGGTGACTTGTTATATTACTGTCACTCTGCATATTAGCAATAATAAAGAGACAAACAAACTGCGGTCTATCATTGAGGAATATTTTCAAGCCTTGCTTAAGAAGTCTCGTTGGGAATAATCGTACTATGGAGTTAATTCCAAAGCCAGATGGTAAAGTTCTAGATGTTAGTGTTACGCCGATAGATCAATGCCATCTGTCGTCGAATGGCGGAAGCGAATATCAAAGGAACCAGTAAAATCGAGAACGCTTGAAAAGTACAACGCCATCTATTGTCAGATAGCGGAAGTACATATAGAAGCTACTTGACCTGTCAAGAACGTTCTCGATAATTGTGGTGATGTCCTATCGACTATAAAAGCGAAATAGCGAACAGGTCACCTTAAGCGAAGTGGAAAAAGCGAATTACGAATTTTAAAGTGCTCTGTAAGTGTTGTAAGTGTTAATACAGTTTTAATTTGTACATACTTCAGTAGAATTTTTATTTATCCCGAACCTCAGCGCATAATATTAGGAATCAGCTGATCTCTTCACTCATTCACTTTTTTGCTCATTTGAACAGCCCGTAGAATGCACTGAAAAAAAGCGCCGAAATTTTCCACTGACCTAGAGATTCACACATCACGAATTTCCAGACGATCCAATTTCAGTTTGTAACATCGGCATCCATTCATACCTATCATAATAATATCAAGAATGTATTACAGACTGTCTGCCAAAAACATTGAGCACACGAAAAAATACTGCAAATTTTATCTCTACAGCTAAAGTACTTACTAGAATAAATCTCTCATCAGCTTGCGTAGGCAATTACAAAAAAACCTCATGTAAACTGTAATCTATGACGAAGCACTCATAGTTTATTAACCAACAGTTAACCCGTTTAAATGTGTGTCCACGAGCAGTCTCAATATTTACGTTACTTCGAATCAGTTTATTGTGGGTTTTTTTTTTAAATAAACGATAATTATTTATTTATTTATTAAGTTGCACCATCAAAGTGATCATCGATACAAAACATTGAACAATTGACAAAGGTTCATAGCAGATGTCACCTCAATTATAGATAGGTACAATCGACAGTGCATTAACAACAAAAATGAAAAAAAAAAAATAACTAAGATTTGATTACAATTGATTGATTGCTTAAGATTAGTTTATGTTTAATTGGGAAATGATCCGCGACAGATTTTTCCTGTAAGTTGTGAATATTATTACATAATTAAATTGGCAACGGCAATCGAGTCGCAGAAAATAAGAAATATGTGGACTTCATAAAGTCTACGTTACAACGAATCACAACAAGCGCATACTTGGCAAGGCGATGTTTCTTATCCCACTAGGTGGGGTCGGCACAGCGAATTTTTCTATTCCATTTTCCATCTTCCTCTATCAGCCGTCATCAACACTCGCTCTTCTTTCTCTCATATCGTCATTCATACACTCCATCCATGTCTTCTTCGGTCGACCTCGTCCCCCTTTACCTTGCAGTACCACTTCCATACATCTCCTCTACGCATCACATGTCCATACCACGCTAACCGTCCGCTCTTTAATTTATCAATCACTACGGCTACTGTAGCACTTCATAAAACCATAATCCTACTGGCTTCTCTTAGAAAAAACTACCTCTATCCACTAGCACTGCGAACAATAAAGGATACCAAACTGTCATATATACGAGACCTTGTGCCAGGAATCAGCATGAGCTGGATGCGCAGCGTTTGTACATAGTCAGCGTTTTAACTGCGGCCTACGTCTTAGACCATTTTACTTTACACTACTTTTGAGTTGAGATTTATGTTTTTTTTTGACCAATCATGGCCACGTGACCCTTTTTGGCATAACAATTAACAATAAAAAAAAATTTTTTTTTATTGCTTAGATGGGTGGACGAGCTCACAGCCCACCTGGTGTTAAATGGTTACTGGAGCCTATAGACATCTACAACGTAAACGCGCCACTCACCTTGAGATATAAGTTCTAAGGTCATATGGACATTTAGTACTGTTTTCATTGCCTTCCAATGGAATACGACCATGCGGTCCATCTAATCGATGAGGTGTCATCGTCGCTGATGTATACTGGTAATGCCAAGAGGCACAGTCAAGTCGCTCCCGTTAAAAGTTGTGTAGTTACAAGTCATAGCGTTCATGAAACCCGTGAAAATCACTTCATTCTAGAACCGGTCATTTTCAATCGAAATACAGCTTCGCGTTTTGATTTAAGCTGCAATTATGAAAAATTAACGACAATCTTGCTGAAGATATGTAAGAAGATCAGTACTTTTTAGTTATAATTAATTTGCATGTTATATTTACAGTTTCTAGTTCGTTCACACTGGCAACTACGATTTTACGAGTGATTTTTAGAAATAAAGATTTTGATATTTAAATCCATTAATTTTTGCCCTAAAATCCCACATATATGAAAAAAAACGCAAATGAGTTGACGAAGAGAAGATCCAGTAGGAAATAGTATTCAAATTTGATCACAAATTCCAGTCAACTATGAAACATACATAGATACATAATTGTTTCTAGTGGGGGAAACATGCATCCTGCTGATAAGTGAGTAAAAGAGAAACAATGTGTGAGTTTGTCACGTGAAATATTAATAAAAATATATTTTTACTGCCCTTGTAGGCAGACGAGCATACGGTCCACCTCATGGTTAGGGGTTACCGTCGCCCATGGACTTCAGCAATGCCAGGGGCAGAGCCAAGCCGCTGCCTACCGCTTAACTTTACAAGCCTCGTTTGAAGAAGGACATGTCATAGCGCTCGGTAATACCGTGGAGGGGCGCTCATTCCATAGCCGGATGGTACGTGGCAAAAAAGACCTCTGGAAACGCACTGTGGATGACCCCAGTGGCTCCAGGTAGTATGGATGAACTCTACTCTGGTGGCGGGCGGTTCGATGGTAAAAACGAGACGATAGTATCATTTCGAACAATTCCTCAATCTTACATGCGGTAGACTAGAAAAATTTTTTTTTTTATAAACGATAAAATTGTTGATTCATTTAATTCAAGCTACTAGTTCATTACATATGTACAAAATACAATACATATTCATGGAAATTTACTCAGTAAACATGAACATGGATGCAAATAGTTTTGGTTATTCCAAGTAAAATGATTACATCATTATTATTATACTAAAAGCAGTTGTTCAAGTAATTTGCTTTACAAGCTAATTGTCTTATGTTCTTCTTAGGAAAAATGATGTGTTGTTAAGCATGGCACACAAATAATTTTCTTTACGTGATCAATACCAATCTTTTGTTTCTAATGTCTGGGCATTAACATTTAAATGCCGGACATCCTACTGTCATGTAAGATCTTAATTTAATTGTTCGTTCTCCGTAATACAATAAATTTGTTCAAAACAATGGACCTTGTTTTGAAATGAATAAACATCATTATAACATTGGGACGGCACTTCTCAAAGGTTAGATAAGGATGCCGCTGCATCATGCATGCTGCGTTTATATACTTATATAGGGTGTTTCAAAATGTTTTTCGTTTTTGAATTGACTACTCGATACTGCCATATGATCCGGACTTTTTTGGCTACAGAAATGCAAAACCAGTATGGCTAAAACCGCAACACCTTTTTCCAGCAAGATGAAGCCACTTCTCATGTTACAAATGACTCATTAGCTGCTCTTCAAGATTTATTCCCTGGAAGAGTGATAAGTCGCCGAGGAGACATCAACTGGCCACCGAGGAGCCTTGATTTAACGCCAGCTGATTTTTCCTATGTGGCTACCTAAAAAGTAAAGCTTACAATCCATTGCCATCCAACTTGAATGTTTTGTGAAGCAAAGAATCACGGAAGAAGTCAACTCTTATTCCACGAGCGATGCTCCAGCGAGTGATTGAAAATTTTAGCTTCAAGTTAAATGAGTGTGAACAAGTGAATGGTGCGCATTTGCAAACGGTTGTTTTTTCATAAATAAACTTCAAGAACTGCTCTTTAATTTAACAAGAAATAAAACGACTTTTAATAAATATTGTTGTTTTTTATTTAAAATCTAAAAACGAAACACACTCTGAGACACCCTTATATGTATAGACTGATAATGACTTATCAATGGTTTGGCTATAATATTTACATTGCTTATGTAACGAGCTATTGGATTTTGAAATTCCAAATTACACACGAGATGCTGTACGACCTGATCATCCAGCATGTCCCTATCCTGGTCACCTTGAGACTGGGTACCTCGGGTCGCGGCCACGCGCCTTCGACCAAAGTACAACTGGGATTTCCTTCGGAAACTTCAAATCGACTTTTCTGTCATCCAATACTCCACAATCCCTGATTGGGGAAATTTAAAATATGTGACAAAGAATGCGTCAAATATCGCTACGCCCATCTTCGCTTTGAGTATGAATGCATTGTTGGATGCTTGGGTTTCTTGAATAAAACTTCCAAATCGATATTGAGCTTGTATTTTCTTTATACAGGTTTTTTCTTAATTTTTATGTTATGAACAAGCTAGCTTGGCACGGCGATTTTTAATAAGTGTGAATGGTGTAGGTAAGCATAAATAAAAATTTCAACATTGCTCCTTATAATTTCCTAGGCATTATCAAACTGCACCGGTCTCAATCCTGAAATTAAAAAATATTTGATTATTCCTATTATTTATGTTACGAATCTTCTTCAACAAATCTAAAACAGGGGTTAATATATGAATATACACGGATCCGTAAAGAAGTTGAAGTAAAACAAGGAATTCCGAATTCGCTGTGAACACGAAACTAAGAAGCGAATCCGACATCCAAGCGAAATTGACTTTAGTTTTAACCGAACGAAAGTTTTAATTGACTCGCCATGAAATTCCAGGGAATTCGCTGGAGAGGACGAACGTGACACGAACTCAATGTGACTAAAGTTTGAATATGCAATGCGGCGACAGATAACTACAGCGTTGGAGGTACTTGGAACACGACAATGTCGCATTCCGATCTAACCGCAACTAAACACCACATTCTCTATATGATTAAGTACCTCATATGTGTTCAAGAACGTCTTCTAAGATAAAGACGTAGTGTCTTTATCTTAATATATTAATTATTATTATTTTTACTTAAATGGGTGGACGAGCTCACAGCCCACCTGGTGTTAAGTGGTTACTGGAGCCCATAGACATCTACGACGTAAATGTGCCACCCACCTTGAGACATAAGTTCTAAGGTCTCAGTAAAGTTACAACGGCTGCCTCACCCTTCAAACCGAAACGCATTACTGCTTCACGGCAGAAATAGGCGGGGTGGTGGTACCTACCCGTGCGGACTCACAAGAGGTCCTACCACCAGTGAAGTGCGGATAAAACCTGCCAAGTTCTATAGGAGTCTGGTTTCACGTTTAAAAAGTTTTAGAGAAAACGCGTTTTAAAAATGTATCATTTGCACATAACCAAAACACACAGAATATGAATTTAGGTAGGTAAATTGAAACAGTTTTTAAAGCAAGAAAGTGTGGAGTTTATTCAAAACTGGAGCTCTTATTTAATTAACAGAAACAAGTAAGTAATTACTTCGCTGAAACGTAATGAAAGTTTGTCCGGGCCGCGATAAGACGGTAAATGGTATTTTAAAAATTAAATCGTCCAGGGCACACACCGCGAGAGTGGAATTTTAATTAAAATGTCCGGCGCTCGCAGCTTGGAGATTTATTTTAGTAATTTTTTGTGGCAACGGAATACTTAATTTCCGTCTTTTTAATATTATCTAAAATACTTAGGTACTATTATATTTTCTTAATTAATTTTATTGACAATGTTTGTGCATAAAATTCATATTATTATGATCAGTTTACATACAATTACATTAATGACGTGATAACTTCTTTAACATTATTTTTTGTCTAAGTCTAAGTTATAGACCTAATTAAAAAGAACTACTATAACAGTTTAATTACTTTTATAGTTATTACTGGTGGTAGGACCTCTTGAGAGTCCGTGCGGGTAGGTACCACCACCCTGCCTATTTCTGCCGTGAAGCAGTAATGCGTTTCGGTTTGAAGGGTGGGGCAGCCGTTGTAACTATACTTGAGACCTTAGACCTTATATCTCAAGGTGGGTGGCGCATTCACGTTGTAGATGTCTATGGGCTCCAGTAACCACTTAACACCAGGTGGGCTGTGAGCTCGTCCACCCATCTAAGCAATAAAAAAAAACTCAGCCAGGAGTGTACTATAAAGTAGTTGTAATAAATACTAGATAAAGCAACTTACAAAAAAAACTTTTGCTCAACAATATGAATTAGGCGTGGATGTTAAAACGTGATGATCACAATATATTCCAATAATTATCATTCTGGACTATCTAGGTAGTTCTATTTTGATCCGTGCGATCTTTCGCACGCAAAACAAAATACTACGAAGGTCATTCCCAAATTATTAAATAGCCCGCCCCAATTAAGTGGGTCATCGCGAATTAATGCCTTCCTTCATAACGATATTCTTAATGGAATGGATACCTAACGGGAGTATCCGAATGTCTTTATTAGCTACCAATGGAGGCTTGTCAGGCGAGATGGTGATCAAGAACCAGGGTCGTATTACTTTTTCATAATTCATCAGGAACGATACAATTAGTCTTAATATAAGCTGTATCGTGATGCTACATTTGTTAATAAGAAACTACAGGTAATAATTTTAAACTATTATTGGAATAGATCAATTTAGTGAAATCCAATTAGGCTCTGATGTTTAGTGCGAGTTTTTTAACGTTTTCTATAGCGTAATAGTTAACACAAATTTGTATGGAGTTGGAACGTTTGCCGCTATGGGCGCTGTTCCAACTGCATACAAATTTGAGTTAACTTTTACGCTATCGAGAACGTTAAAAAATTCGCAATTAGCACACTGTCTGCATATATTTTGATGGTATCATAACATTTTACTGTAGACATTGCTGACGTCCAAGAGCGATGATAACCACTCACCATAAGGTAGGCCCTATGCTCGTCTGCCTACAGGAGTAATAAAAAAAAACATTAACTTACTCTGGATTATCAATAACAACTGTACCAAGTTTCATCGCAATGACATGCATGGTTTTATTAGCTGATGAGGAATGGATATCTTAATAAACTGTAACTACACAAAAATTACTTCCATCGTTTTATCATAATATTAAGTCGCTTTTTATATGTAATACTTTACTCTGTGTTTATTTTAAAAAGTACTACTTACTACTTAGTGCTGGTTAACAGATTACCGTCGTTTGTTAAGGCGATGCGTCATGATAACCGCCTTATCGTTGCCGTTGCAATGGCTGACCCCAGGTCAAACGCCGCAGCAGTGTCCTAAAACAAAGCTTACTAATAAAAAGGTAAACTGTTTGGTGGTCTCAACATGGTGCTATTCATTATAGCTTTCTCCGATCTGGTCAAGCAATAACGGTAGATGTTTAACGTGCCGAACTCCGAAGAATAATAGCAAAACTTGCAGTGAAACAGCCCCGACTCATGAATCGATCTTCACCATTATTGTTCCATGATAACGCGAGACCTCATACAGCACGAGAAACCGTTTTAACTCTACAGGAGCTGCAATTAGAAACCATTCGTCACCCTCCGTATTCTCCAGACTTGGCTCCAACGGACTACATTTTTTTTTTGTGATTTGGGCAATTTTCGACATGATAAAGTAAAAAAGTTTTCTTCCCAGGAGGCAGTACAAAATGCTTTTACACAGTTTATAGAATGTAAATCGCCAGAGTTCTATCGCAAAGACATAAATGACCATCCTATTAGATGGCAGCAATCTATAGATAATAATGGTAGATATTTTGATTAAATAAGTATGTTAATTTTTTTTTTTTTTGCTTAGTTGGGTGGACGATCTCACAGCCCACCTGGTGTTAAATGGTTACTGGAGCCCATAGACATCCACAACGTAAATGCGCCGCCCACCTTGAGATATAAGTTCTAAGGTCTCAAGTATAGTTACAACGGCTGCCCCACCCTTCAAACCGAAACGCATTACTGCTTCACGGTAGAAATAGGCAGGGTGGTGGTACTCACCCGCGCGGACTCACAAGAGGTCCTACCACCAGTAATTACGCAAATTATAATTTTACGGGTTTCATTTTTATTACACTATGTTATTCCTTCACCGTGGAAGTCAATCGTGAACATTTGTGGAGTACGTATTTCATTAGAAAAATTGGTACCCGCCTGAGATTCGAACACCAGTGCATCGCTTAACACGAATGCGCCGGACGTCTTATCCGTTAGGCCACGACGACTTCAAAACGAAGATTTTTTAAAAAATTGAAATTAAAAAAATTTCAGTACAAATCGGCAATTTCATTCTTTTAACCCTTAATACTAGGAGTAGGCTTAAGGACCCCGGTAACCGTACTCCGCGATTCCGATCCGGTAATAGATTCATTCGCAAAGCAGCTGCTCTGGAGTTATTAGGTCTCCTTTGGAGGCGCTCGGGCAGCTGTTAGCAAATCCCATCCCTCCTGGCTCAGCCTTTGCTCGCCCACCTGTCCTGGTGAAACTGGAAAGGCCTCAAGGCTATCAGTAATACTTCAATCATATAAAAAATAAATAAATAAAACCGTCGTTTGTGGACTTAAAACAATGTCCTTAGGGACCTTACCCCTTGAAACAGCTTTTCTTTCTAATCTCGTTTGAAGAAGGACATAATTTAATAATACAAAATCGCTACAAACGCTGCAAAAACGCACACTAAATGTAATAAAATTCAAGCAATTTATATTTAATAGTTTTAATACGCCGATCCTAAACCAAAAACAGCATGAACCAGCGTACCACCTCAATTCATCTCCTAACCTTAAACTAAAAATAATAATATACAAGTTCAGAATACTCAAGTATACAATTTACAACTACTCCATTCTTCTTTATATTTACTCCACATTTTAATCATGTAAATCCACCAAACCAATGCTATTAGCCATTATTTTAAATAAACTACGAACAAATCTGAGATAGTTTTATTTCATTAACCAAACTTTTTATAGAGCACAGACTCGTATTTTCAAAACTCCTTCTATTGTCAAAGTTGGCTGTTAACTGTCAACAGACATTATTGACATTTAATAAAAGTGACAATTGACAGCGAAAAAAAAACCGACGAAGAACTAATGATAAAACTGAGAGAAGTAAAAAGCTTAAGAAGTCACCAATCAAATTACACATTGCTGTCCGTATGTACTTATCTGTTTAGTAATATATTAAAGCAATAAAATATACATTATGTCGTAATGTTTCGACCAATTAACAAAATCGGGCAGATTATATCATTCGAATGTAAAAGTAAAGAATTTGTCAGAAACAAAGTGGTACAGCCCACTTCTGTACTGAAACCGGCAGAAAAAATTAAATTGTACAATAAAGAAAATAAGGAATTATTCGGTCCGTTATTAGAAACGAGCAAGCAAAAGAAACAGCGAATTCAAAAAGAAGGTATTCGTTGCGTTTTTTAAATTTTAACCTTGTGACAACTACTTTCCATACACTCAATGGCCAAGTAATTGTTGCTGGCCGTCCTAATGGTTGCTTACATTGACAACTTTCGATGAATTCGATATCTTGCCAATTAAATCCTATGACAGTTACGGTTCGGCGCCGCATTGCCCACACGCATTCATTATCGCTTGTGTTACAGCTAAAAATACTACGCAACAAAACAACAGAACGACTAAAGAAAATACGGTGAAATTTGTCATTAATAATGCTGTGATTCGACCGTTTGCACACAGTACAGTGATTCAAGTAATAAATAACAAAATGTGGCAAAATACAAGGCACTGTTTGAATATTTTTGGAGTTCTTTTAAATAACACAGCTATACGTGGCTTAAAAACATCTGTAGTATGTGGTACAGCCAAAAGTTCACCAGCGCAACCTGGATATCCCAGTGAAGATAAAATCTTGCAGATAAAACACCACAGAAATGATTATGCTGAACAATACCCATCGGTGACACTAATATTAAACAAAACAATGACTGAAGAGTCTAGGTTGGCTTTGGAGAAGTGGAAACAAGAGAGGATTGCCGAAATGGGAGTTGAAGAATTTAATAGATTTTACCAAGGTAAGTGAAACTGTTTTGTTAAGTGAATTTTACAACTAATTTTGTCGCAGCTTTCACAAAACAAGTTTTTATTAAAAAAAGTGTACAAACAACAATAATGATTTGGTTAAAAAATGATCAACATTATTAGGACCTTTTTACATGAGTTTTATTTTATATTTTACATTTCACACAAATTCCATAACATTAAAGTACACAATAAGGTGAAGCTTTAATAGACAACAGCAGGAGTAGGCAGGATCATGATACTAACCTGTGCAGAACAAAAAAACTCAACAATGTTAAAGACATAATTTTATACCACAAGTATACTTCATATTGTTCCTAACTTTGTTTTTATATAAATTTCAAATCATTAATAAAAACATGATTGTATGCCTCCATTTGAATACATAAAAAATTCTGCGATCAGTGAACTGCTACTTCCAAATATCTTTAACCATATGGTTCATCTGTCCAAATTGATTATGATGAGATTCCAAATTCCCATGAGTGAATAAATCATTTTTTATTAGATGACCTGTTAATCTATTATGGAAATTGACAAAATTGCATAATAAAATTTAAACATAGTGGTACAATATATATATAAACACAAAAACAATAACAATCAAAGTTCAAATATTATCATCATTTGTAGCTTGGCACTGATTTGATTTTCTTTTATAAATATCTGCATAATGAAGCCAAACAAATAATTGGTGCAGCTACCAGTTGCTGTGTGGATGATTTACATTGATTGTTGACATGTTAAAAATAAAACTTGCTAATAGACTTAGACATGTATCTGTGAGATGTTCTAGTTGTAATGTTATGTACATAATTTATTGGAAAACTATAAATAAAAGGGCAACAAAAATATCATAAATAATGTTATATAAAACAAAATGGCTGCCCTACCCCTAAACTGAAACGCATTACTGCTTTACGGCAGAAATAGGCACAGTGGTGGTACCTACCCTTGCAGACTCACAAGAGGTTCTACCACCATATTTAAATATCACACCCAAAAAACGTGCAAACTGTTAAAGTATTATTTTATTATTACAAAATGGATGAATTAATGAAAATAAAATTTTATTGAATGAACAGAAAATCATTTTTGAATAACCCTCATTGAATTTGAGCTCTTATTAAACCAAGCAATTTAAAGGTACTTGTGCAATCTATTCATATTCTGGCATGCTTGCCATCTTAATGTGTTCTCTCAGTCTTTAGGTGACATAAACAACAATTAAACAGTTGATAGCTCATAGTTCTGTTCACAACATTACAATCAATTATATTTAGAAGTTCGAAGCTCTTTAATATAAAAATAATGTAATCTAGTATTATATTTAAGTGTTTCACGCATATAGTTTTAATCTCTGACCAACTTTAAGTTTCAAAATTTATTGTATAATAATATATTTTTTTAAGTCTTCGTTTATTGTGTAATGTGACTATCCAAACCATGTGGCAAATAATATAGCACAAAGATTTCCACTTGCATTGCATTATTTGTTTGTAATTGAAATTCGTCTTCTGTTTCACAAGATAATTATAATATTTTAACTGTTTCAGCTCAAATGGCAGTCGGTACAAAGTTTCACAACACTTTAAAGGATTACTTCACTCAACCTCGTAGCCAGCTTCGTATAGAGAAGGAAGTGGAGGGTGTATGGGTGTCTGTAGCAGATGTGTTGAAAAGTATATCTTCTCCAAAAGCCATAGAATCGAATGTTGTACACCCCGTACTGAAGTATAGGGGAATTTTTGATGCCATTGCTGATTACGAGTAAGTTCTTTTTTTTTTTATTGCAACCAGTAGTTCTAACATTGTTCACCAAATAAATTGAAAACATGTACATCTAAGTCTTTGCTTTAAATTAATAATCATAATCACATTGTAATTTCTTTTTAATTGTTCACTGACTCAGTAGCACAGAAGTTAGTGCCTCGATTGCTGGGCTGAGGGTTGTGTATTCTATTCCAACTTTATACAAGCTTATTTGCTTTTTGTCTGTGTTGTAATACCTAAATATGTATTTATATAAATATATAAGTATGTTTATGATTCTACTATTGTGGCAGATGATTGTTTGTGATTTGTACCTGGTTTTTATTATTTATTTTTGTAATACACTGATTATCCCCCTTAGTGCATAAAATGAGGAAAACGAAATATCAGTATTTTCATTTTACCGGCTTTTTTGGGTATCATCTACACTAGGTTAACTCAGTGGTTGTTTTAGAATTAGTTTAATATTAAATTTCAAATTAAATTATTTTAAAAATTCACATCTTTATAAAGCGTGTGCTCAGGAAAATCAATTAGGGTCTAAGAATAACACATAATATTTAGGTATTTTATCTGAAGCATAAAACAATTGGAAAGCATTGCAAATATGCATAACCAAAATAATAACTATTCATTATTATTTAAAGGTTGAACAGATAAATAACAATTCCATATGGAGGAAAATTATATCAATTGTAGAACAGCCCACCAATCAATTTAATTCGCAAAAACGTAACACAGTTCATAATAATATATTTACTACTGGTGGTAGGACATCTTGTGAATCCGCGTGGGTAGGTACCACCACCCTGCCTATTTCTGCGTGAAGCAGTAATGCGTTTCGGTTTGAAGGGTGGGGCAGCCGTTGTAACTATACTTGAGACCTTAGAACTTATATCTCAAGGTTGGTGGCGCATTTACGTTGTAGATGTCTATGGGCTCCAGTAACCACTTAACACCAGGTGGGCTGTAAACTCGTCCACCCATATAAGCAATAAAAAAATAATAATAATATAAAATAAAATAAAAATTATACGTGGGGCCCCGCCCCCAAAGCAACATTCTTGTTCAACCATTATCTATGCGTATACGTGATAAACATACGCCACAATCTATACGATAAACAAAACATTGCGTTGACGTTGAATATAGCTGCAGATTTTCTAATATCTAGATTTTAACTATAAATACACATAAAGGGTTTAGTTAATTACTAATAGAGCATTCAAAGTGCGATAACGTATTCCTATGACCTTGTGATATTGGTGATCGTAACATGATAATAAAAATGAATCATATTAATATATAGTTTCGAAACAAAAAAACAAATGCAACTCGCCTTAATAAAGCAACGGAAAACTAAAAAAAATTATAACTATAGCAGGAGGCACGAGTCGTGAACTATCGATAAAAGAGAGGGGGTCGTCTGCGCATCGTACACTTAGGGTAAAATTAAATGGATCACTTCTTTATTACCTTTTTTATAATTATATTAAGTTCGTTCAATTTGGGATTTAAAAATGGATTAGTAATTTTATAACGGTTTAGTCCGGGGTTTCGCTCGTATTATAGTCAGAAATAACCTTATTTATATCCGACTTCCGATAAGTCAATTCTTCCCTCAACGTTTACTAAAAAGTTTTAAATAATATATGTATATACTTACTTGTGCTGCTAAATGTAAATTTATTCATAGTAAACTATTCATAAGAAGTTGGTGTCTGGAAGAATTAAATGAGGTTAATGCAAAATGTGTGGCGAATAAAATCGCACGAAAGTGTAGTTTGCTGCAGTGATTCGCGTGTAAACATAAGAAACGGATCACAACTGACGGTTTGTGACGCGGGACGATCCAATTACGTAATAGATATGGCTGACGCCATCCCCATTCTTGCCTCGTGCCCCCAAACAGACCCAATAATGTAATTCTGCGCCTGTCACGGTCAGAGCTCACCACTCGTGCTGATTACTGTATCCTGAAACGATTTTCACGGCCACAAAATTTTTAATTTCTGTCAGTAAATTACGTAAAAGCTAGGTGGAATACTTTAGGTTGAGAAGCGCCTGCCACTTCTTAACTTCACTCCGGTTCACACTATCACTGATATCCATATGTCATTGAACTGTTGAATACATAATGTTTTATTAGTTCTCGTATTTCTTATCGTTTCTTGTACATTCATAGTTTGTGGTAGTGTAATAGGCCTAAAATTGTCGAAAACGTAATAGTAGTAATATGTCCGTTTTGTTCATCTAATAAAGTCTAATCGACATGGATTTCTCAGTACTCGAGAAAGGGACCATCAATTTTATTGATTTATGAAAGCTGGATGATGTTAGTGGAAACAAGCACTCATCTTTAATTTATTGCGTTGACGTTGGTCTTATTTTAATAATAGACTCGAAAGAAAGGACTTTTTGGCGGGAACGTGAGGAGTGAAGTTGTGTGATTTATTTTATTTTGTCTATTTAGTGTTTCTTCAGGTTTAAATGTGTAATAACGGTGGTTTATTAACTGTTTAATATCTGTCAAAGTGCACAAATGTGGGAAAATAAACAAAGCCGCTGGATGTAACTTCTCGGGATCCTCCAAAAAGTCCACTGAAAAAATATCAGTAAATGACCACCATTTTACTGAGATTATATTTCATCCCATCTCATTTCATATAATTTCATCCCAGTTGATTAATGTCTCACATTTTTCTTTCATAAAAATAAGAATATAAATTAAAATAAGACATGACGTAAAGGTCTTAGTTACCAGGTTATAAAATCCCTTAAAAAAAACTCGAAAGAAATGCGGCAATTCCGTCAATCTTTATAATGATTACGGAAAGCGTCGTTCATCAATTTGAAAGTACGTCTCAAACAGATAAATAATTGACTGGATTGAATTGAGCGACCCTGAGCTGATATATAAAATTGAATCGTACCGCCAATTTACCAATTTGCACACGACAATAAAACGGACAATGATGAGGGAATAGATGAAATGATTCCAGTACTGTCTGGACTCGGGCCGCTTCTACCCGGTGTCACTGGAAATTTATAGAATAGAGTCGAATATATAGAAATTTATATAATTTTAGTACGTAATAACAAAAACATAAGTAACTTACCCATGGACACGGGTCCCGGAGTTTCTCGCTGGATCTTCTCAATGTGTCTCGAGTCTGATCCGGTGCGAAGGACTGCTCTTGCCAGGGCTAGTGTTGACAAATTCTCGCAAGTTGAGCCCGTGAGCTCAACTACCCGTGGAATAGTCCCTTAAGCTACCAGCGAATACGTAGGGAATGATAAAATCGTACATGTTTTTTCTCCTACCAGGCCATAAACTACTACTAATTGAATAAGAACTGTCTGATGAACTCATCTTTGTTTAATACTTCACTATTAAATCTTATTGCCTTTTGTTTATTTAACTTTTAGACTAAACACAATATTACAAATTACCCGACCACAACAATGGCGGAGAATTTTAGGTGCGTGAGAGCAGACGTAGACACTACCGCGAATGCGCACATGTCAATACCCAGGAAGAAAAATTTAGACTTTCTTCCCTGTACAGCGGGAGGAAAAGTTAGACTTTCTTTCCTGTACACCGGGAGGAAAACCGAACTTTCGGCGTAGGTAGGAGAAAAAAAAACATAGTAATGTCCAAAACACTACGGTTTAATTTGTACCTGGAGGAAAATGCGAAATAAAATATTTTTTTGTTCTATTTATTATATTATATCTCTGTTTGGCTATCGCTCAAAATAATCAGTCGCTGGCATTACAGATTCGGAATAACTGAATTGTAATGTCAAGGAAAGTCTCAAGGTTATCGCAAGTGTACTGGCTTGTTTGTATATACCTACATATTTATAGTTGAAAAAAAAATCATGAAGCCTACATAATTAATTTGCTTTGTATGAATAATGCTTTGAAATTGACTCAATTAAAATGTATGAAGCATTATAGAAAGAAAATAAACAGTTGTCATTGACCGTTGTTGGTCATTGAACCCGAACGCCTTAATGTCTTTGTCGCTTCTTTTTTTTCTACCTATTCTAGTGAACTCGAAGGGTCGTGATAGAGTAGCTAAACGAGTCTCGCTTCTAAAGGTGGGCAATGTTTTTCTATCAAAGCATTCCGGTAACTGCTGAACGTCAAATTGATATAGATAAATAGGATAAAGTTATCTGGGATTGGTTTATTGCAATTTCTGTACGTTATTATCACGATCCACCCCAATTTATTTTTCATGGTTAATAATAATATTTTAATATTGAATGATCAACGAGAAACAAAACAAAAAGCTTGGTGGAATGTAACAAAAGTAATGTTTTGTTTAGGAAGTTGTAGTTTTCGTTAAAATGGCTACAGTGAAATACTCAGCGCGTTAACGCTATTCCGTGAAAATTTGATTACTTGTATATAAATATAAAACTAAATGGAGTTTGTATAATTTTTTTTATAAATTTGTTTTATTTTTGAGTTTTTATGTTCTCGCGTCTCAAGGCTTAGGGAGAAATTCACTTTGTGATGCCTATGGGCTCCGATTACAAGACCTGCGTACGTACGTACCTAGCGGAATAAAAACAAACTAAAGCACTTAAGGAGTATTTAATAGAAAGGATCGATGCGGTCTTCCCCTGACATTACCGATGTCTATATCCGAACTCCACTCATTCATTTTTTTCCCTATGCTGATAGCCTTGAGAGGCCTTTTCAGGTTCTCCTTGACGTGTAGGTGAGCTCACGGGGCTCTAACCGGGAGTGTTGCTAACACTGACCCTAGCGAGAACAGTGCTTCGCAAAATCTACCACCGGATCGGAAACGCGACCCACTGAGAAGATCCGACGAGAAACTCAGTGGGCTGTGTTTATGGGTTAATTCACTTGTCGAGCCCTTCGACGAGGACAGTGACCGGCACTCGTTCATGGAAACGTCAAAGACAAAATATGAATCTGTAATCGTGCATTAACTAAATTAAAATTTCGAATTTCCAGAGACAAACCGACTTTAATCGAGTGGAAGAAGTCTGATAAGCCGAGGAAGTCGATAGCCCTGACCTACGACAACCCGGTGCAGCTGGCCGCCTACTTCGGTGCGGTCTGCAACGACCTCAACTACAAGCACATGAAGGTCCGCGACGCGCTGCTCGTCATAGCGTACACGGACGGCTCGAAGGCGGACGTCTTCCACCTGTCCACCGACAAGCTGAGGGAGCACTGGGCGCAGTGGCTGATCCGACTCGAGGAATACATAAACAAGCACGGCAAAGATTCCGAGAAGTTCCTGAAAGGCGGTAAAAGGTTGTTTGAGGTGGAAATCGGAAATCTCCAGTAAATGGATGTGAGTTTTTTCCCCTCCTCGAAATTTTATTTTTATTGCTCAGATGCATGGACGAGCTCACGGCCCACCTGGTGTTGAGTGGTTCCGGAGGCCGTGGACATCTACAACGTAAATGCCGCCACTCACCTTGAAATATCAGTTCTAAGGTCTCAGTATAGTTACAACGGCTGCCCCACCCTTCAAACCGAAACGCATTATTGCTTCACGGCAGAAATAGGCGGGGTGGTACCTACCCGCGCGGACTCACAAGAGGTCCTACCACCAGTAATTACGCAAATTATAATTTTTCGGGTTTGATTTTTATTACACGATGTTATTCCTTCACCATGGAAGTCAATCATGAACATTTGTTGAGCACGTATTTCATTAGAAAAATTGGTACCCGCCTGCGGGATTCGAACACCGGTGCATCGCTCAACACGAATGCACCGGACGTCTTATCCTTTAGGCCACGACGACTACATGGTATGAAATGGTATGGAACTTTTGAATTTTGGTAAATGAACAGTCCAAGAAACAGTTCATCGTGGAAATTAACTCACGGACACAGCCCGGTGAGTTTTGTCGCCGGATCTTCTCAATGGGTCGCGATTGCGATCCGATGGTAGATTCTGCGATTCACGTCTTGCTAGGGCTAGTTAGGAGCTCGCTTACACGTCCGGTAAAGGGTTATACCCTTCAAGGCTACTAGCATAACTAGGCAAAAAAAAACAATACCCTCTCATATGATAATATAATTGACGAGTGGCATTATTAATAAAATTAATGACAGACGTATTTAAAACATAACTAAACACTACACAAATAATAAAAATAAACGCGAAAATTTTATAAAAAATCTAACATTTTGCATTTTTTGTTTCAGTGGAGCAACACATACCACAAAAATTACTTCCATTGTTCATTGAATCGAAATTCAAAGTTGGACCAAACAAGGCCGTGAAAATAAATCGGAATAATACATTAGATGCAAGTCAGCTGATCGCTTGCATATTTTGATTAAACTACTATGTTCTATCCAAATTCGTCATCAAAATTTTAAGTCGATAGTATTGATCATCGTAATGCCTACAAAAGTAAGAAAAAAAAACCTAAAATGAAAATGTTCAACGAAATTGTCTTTTTGTCCTACGCCTAAGTACAGGCCATGAAATTCTTATAATTAATATTCATAAGAATTTCAATATTTTTAAAAGTTAAAAACTAAATAAGCCGGCTAAAATAGCAAATGGAACAAAAAATTTCTGTTTTTTTAATCCTGTTAGAGTGAAGTTATAAAATTATTTTATATTTTATAAGTCATCGGTCCTTGATGCAAACTTTCATGTCAACCAAAGGTCGTAAATCCTGTTTCAATGAAGTGCAAAGATTGGATTATATACAAATAAACATACCAAGCTAAAATAAGTATGTTATTAATGTTAGTTTTGCTTGTTATCGACGTTCTGAAAAACACGCCGTGCCATTACAATAAATTATCGGTTGGATCTGCTATCATATTTTCAGTTTACAAATGTCTTAATAATTTGTATTATGTCCACGGGCGCTCACGGTAAACCTAATATCAAAGATGGCGACGGTCGCCTGTTTAACTGCTTGCGACTGCCAGTGTAAGGTAAGAAAAACAAGTTAAATCTCATTCATCCACCTTACTAGTTATTTTTTTTGTTCTATTTAGAAAATGTAATAAATATGTAAATTGTCCGTCAGTCTTCGTAAAAATAGTATATCTACGTCCTTGAAAAATTACATGTTTTGATTTTTTCTTTTTCAATCAAGGGTTTCCAAAACAGTTATTGGGTAAGTTAGTGAAACACAATTACTTTTAAAAAAATTTAAAACTAAGTTTGAATCAATCGTTTAGTTTTTAAAAGAATTTATTTTAAACCTAAAAATTGACACTGATTAGTTTGTACATATTACATTTGGATACATTATATACTTTTCGTTCGTATTTTCAAGGTAGAGTTGCTGGCAACTTCAAAATTAGAATTCTTTAATTCATATTACATGGAACACTTTAGCGTATAAGAGATCACACTGATCTATTAATTGTTTGGCTTTTTGTAGAACGTTGCCAAAAATATTTTAGCTTACTAGTCAATGTTATTCTACATTGGTTGTTTTTTCTTCTCATAATCAATAATTTTGAAAATTAAAACTAAGTTTAAAAAAAAAAGCATTTAATTACTTTTCATGTTCATGTTTTGCCGATCCATTGATAAAATAATCCATATAGAATTGTAAAAAAAGTTCGATTATTTAATTTTTAGATAGGTACATAAATTAACACACCTTATTAATTTAAAATTTGTTTAAAGTTCAAGCCATTAGCTTAGGGGCTTTCAAAAGCATTCGTTTACATTTCGATACGTAGATTGTAAAGGAATACTGCAATTTTGGCACAACTCTTTTAGTCAGCGAATACATGCTCAATTTGTGCTGTGCCAAACAGTATTTTGAAGAGAACAATAAATAAATTCGTCAAAGATTTGATTATTAAACACATTTTTAGACATATACCTAGATAATACACATAAATATAAATTGTTTAATTCTATTCTATCTCTTAGGTTTATGGCGTTTCCTTTTAGATTTCGCCAATGTCAAGTGTATATAATACTCTGCTTTCTATAGCGGGCTTCGTGAACGAGCAAGGTCACAGATATTCACTAAGAATTAAGTGAGTAGCTAAGAATTAAATTGTTTAAAAGTTTTGAAATTTTGCCGCAAAAACGCACGGAACTGTCACTGATGTCAATAACGTCACTGTCATATACAATGCTTGCGTTCTCATAGTGCTGCGAAAGTAATTTCACATGTAGTATAGTTCCTATATTACTATTAAAAATTATTCGGATTCATTCTTCCTCGATGGATCGCAGTTTGAACTGTAGGATATTCGCAACTAAGACTTGTTTAAGGGGCCAGGGGTTCCGGTATCAGCTATCAAGTAGGCCGGAACCTTGTCCTCTTATTTACATAAAAGTGACACCGAACTAAATAATCGCTTCGAAACTTTCGAAGCGAAAAATTTAAAATCTTTATTTTCATAATTATAAATTCATGTTTCATTCAAGATTATTTTTCCGTCTTAATTAAATGCTTATCTATAAATTAAGAATGGTGTTTAAAAAAAACCTCATGCCTTGTGAACCTGTTTTGTAACGTAATATCAAATTAATAATTTGTAAAATTCTAGGTTACAAAAAAAAACAAATTTTTCCATCTATTTAATTTTGAAAATATATTTCTTTTTTAACATTTAGGTGAACATAATCTCGGCAGATGTCTCAATTTTTGTTTTGTATATTGTATTCTTTTCATTATAACTTTTTTTCTTTAATAATAAAACATATTTTCGAAAAAACTTCTGGTGTTTTTTTAAATTGTTTTTAAGCTTAGAAGTAATGGGTATATGACATCCGCTCTATCCATCAACTTTCGTATCTTCCATCTGTAGTTGTATTATCTCCTTATTTTAATAACTAATAATTCAGTTGTACTGTAAAAATTGAGATCTTAGAACTTATCTCAAAGTGGGTGTTGACATTTACGTTATAGATGTCTATGGGCTTCCACTTAACATCAGGTGGGCCGTGAGCTCGTTCACCGACCTAAGTAATAAAAAAAAAAATATTCTAATTTTCCAATTAAGATCAACTACTTACTGCCGTTGAAGGCTATTTACATTAGTTACAAGTGCTACCAAAAGCTCTGGCCATCACAACATACTTTCCGCCAACCATCTTGAAACAATATGGAAGGCTTGTATTTTATCACAAACATCTTCATGCAAAGCAGACCAATAATCTGCTTCGGTGCCCAAATAGAGAAGATGATGGTACCTGACATGAGCTGAATATTATCAACGAATTCGTGTAGAATTAATTTAAGTACACTCTAATAGGACATTATTATATTGTTATACCGTTCCGAGTAATGCCATTTGTCGTCAAACAGCAAAAAGAATGTCAAATCAACTAATTGTATCGGGAAAGTTCTGGAAGCTTATAGAAATAATCGATACGACTAAAAGCGTAACCTTGGCAACGCGAAGACACTTAAATCCTTAGCGAAGCAAGGAACAGTTAATCGGAAGCGAAGAGTATCGTGATGGTGAAGTTCAATAGTGAGCCTTAAGTGTCGTAGTAATTAAATTGAGTTTTAATTCGTATTTCGGTGGNGGAAACCGTACTGTCGGTCACTGATCAGCTGGCGATCTTCAAGATACTTCAGGAGTTGTATATTTATAATTCGCTCCATCACCTTGGAAAGCAAGGAAGTTATCGCGATAGGCCTATAGCTCGATGGGTCCGACCGGTCACCCTTCTTGGGGATAGGGTGGACGTGGGCGTTCTTCCATGAAGACGGAACCCTGTTAGTACAATAAGAGAGGCGATACAAACGCGTTAGCGCAGGCGTCTTTAGGTTAAGTCTAAGCTGTCTAGTGTAAGTCACTATTGTAGTAGGCATTGTCCCAACTCCTAAAAATAGAACGCATTCACGTCATAACTGGCAGAGCGGTGGTATAATGGAGCCCACTCGTGCGGAATTACAAGACGCCCTATGAAATTAAAAATTTATAATATACAGTACAAAAAAGTACATACATACTATTAAAACCAATTAAATTAAATTACAAGTTGTGCTTCACACAGCAAATTCACTGGAGTTTTTAGAGGCTTAACAGCTCAAAGGCAGTTGCTTCCTGAGTGTATTTATCACTCTCAGATCCACCATCAAATCGGTATCTTTGTTGGGAAGATCCACAGACAAACTCATTTGGTAACTGGTTATTTGTGCTTATACTGCTGTTGTACACTGCTAGCGTTAGAATTAGCAGTGTACAACAACATTGGAAGTGGATCAATTAGGTTAGTTCCTTCGGAACGAATCTAAACCGGCAACCTTGAAAAATTATATCTAAAGCTCTTACATTTGTGCTTTGTAGGGATTATCGTGGTTATTGCAGTTCTTCAATGCTTCTAAAGTAAAGTTCGTGACAATTCAGAATTATCACGCAATACACACATGCAATCATTAAGTAGGTACACGGTAGATTGCGGGGAGTCGGGACACTTTCTAATTTCAACACAAATTTGCAACGGTTTTCCTTGGGGTAATACCAATAAAATTGAGATTAGAATGGTTCTGGAGGTGTACATTTTGATGTACGATGTCATAATTTATATAGTTGTATGGAAATTATACATAAAAAATTAAAAAACTAGCTTGACCTGATTCTTCTTTGTTTTGGGGTGAATGGTCATGTATCAGGGACAATAGAGTTTTACAATACGACTGGCAGTGTTTAGTTTTTAGGTAGGTAAGTGCCTAACTACCTACCCGATATATGTGTGGATCAAACTAAGGCCAAAAGAAGTAGAACTTCAGATAAAAAGGTCTTTTAAAATTTTATAAATATTATAATCGAACATAAGTAGGTATGTAATTAATAGGTATATTAAATAAAATCATCTGGTCGCAGAATATCTAGTGGTCGTAGAACGTCCAATTCACTATTTGAGAAATAGAATATAATAACAACAAATATTGGTATTGTGACAACCCAGATTTGTCCCTATCCTACCCCCCTGGACCCTATTCCTCCAATTTACAATGTATTCTGTTGAAGATTCGGCATCTCTGGATTCACATCATTTTCTTTCAGTGCTACCAGCTACCAATTTCCATTAACAAAACAAAATTATAAAATTATCTTTTAGATATGTCTCAAAGTTATAGAACGTGCCGTTACGAGTTCTTCTAAAAAATCCACTTTTTTCGTCCCATCTCACGTGTTTAATTTAATTTTACCCCGATCAATAAATTACTTCACCTTGTTTCGCTCCATTTAATTTTTTAAATATAAAAAAGATTAGGCTGTACAGTATAATGCTTTCGCCTTTCCTGTAAGAAAAATCAAATTCTGCTCAAACAAAATTTGTTGGCATCTGTCACAGTTGCCAGATGGGGGGAGTCCCTGCAAATTCGGGAGGTTTTTCGACCTTGGGGGGGAAATACGGGGGGAAAGATTCTTTTGGGGGACATTCGGGGAGGAAAAGTTAGTTGGGAGAATTTTCTGAGGTTTTTTGAGTAACAATAATTCATCCACAAACACAATTCGCAATTACTATTGGAATAATTTTATAGTCTACTATACTATTCACAAGTTAATATTATATAGGACAAATTATGCAACCAAATGGCAATAGAAACTGCCGAATCGGTTCTCAGGATTCGATTTTCACTGCCAAATAGATGCATAAATTTTGTTCCCACATCGGACATGTTAAATATATTTAACTTCGAAAACGTGTATGTATGCTCTATATAATAATAACAAAAGTGAATAGGATTGTAATAATTGTTTAGAGATGGTTGAAGTTATAGGGGCAGCTTGATTAAAAAATAAAAGAATCCTTTTGGTTTTTTATTTCTTCTTTAAAATAAGTAAAAATTGTTTTGGGGTTTTTTTTTCTTCAAAAAGCCTATATTCGGGGGGTTTTCGAAAAAAGTTGGGGGGAAATTCACACGGTCATCTGGCAGCACTGGCACCTGTTTAATTATGTCATAGCCATGCTAGGCACCATAGATTATACACTTAATAAATCTAGGCACCATAGATAATACATTTAGGGCACTTACAAGTTGAAAACAAAACAAGTGAAAGTTCGATGTTTGATATCAAAGTCCAAGGGCGCAAAAGTTCAACGCATTATTTCGTAAAATTAAAAAAAATATACACAAAGGCGTGTCACTTATTACTACATTAAGCACCGATAAGATTAGTATTATTATTTTGTCATAAGAATCTGCTATTAAATAGCGGCGGTAGAACTAACAGTGTTAAACCATTATTTAGTAAAGTTTTTAATCTATCTCAGTCGTGTAACGGAGACGTAAGGTAAGTTGATTAAATCATTAACAATAGAGCGTGCTTAATCGTATTTTTTCGATAAATATTATGTATCTTCAATAAATTATGCACGAACTTCTATACGATAATGACAGTGAATTTTATATTAAAACCTTTGTAACTTTATTTACCTTTGGCAATTTAATTTACATAATTATCTAATAATATTTTCTTACAATAAGTAATAATTCGTTAACATTGTACACTGTATGTTAATTTATTTGTGTCCTAAATAATTAAACCTGCATAGTGCGGCTTGGTTAAATGTTTTTAAAATTTACATTCACGTATATTAGTTACTAATTTTTAAAGTCTGTGAGCCTCTTGTCTGTAAATCTCGCAAATAAATTGTTTAAGAATGCAACTGTAAATTTACTTGATTTTGTTTAATTTGTAATTAATAAAAATTTCGGCATCTTTAGGAAGTAGATTGTCCAATCATAACTATTAATAAAGAAATAAAAAAAATTACACATTCTAATACCGATTTCATGTGTCAACACAGTTGACCAGTAGCATTTAAAACTATTTATTAGATAATATGGGTTCGTTGCCCTCTTGAAGATATGACACTATCAAACTCAGTCAACGTCACAATGTGCATGACAATGCTCACCTTGAGACACAAGATTGAGGGCTCAAACCGACAGACTATTAACATTAAGCTCCCCTGACCTAAAAGCCTGCAAATATATGAATATTATTTGTAGATCAAAATGTCGAATACATTGAGACGTACTGCACAACAATTGTTGAAGACACATAAGTATGCAACTGCAACATCAAGTATAAGGCAAAAAACAGTAGAAAAAAACATTCTGACATCTGTCTACAAGGATATTCCTGTAACAAATATGACGATCAATGATTTTGTTTGGCAAAATTTGGATAGATGGCCCGACAAGACTGCTACAGTAAGTATATAACAATACTTATATTATGAAGGAAGACTAATTCACATTCCGTTGCTACATTTACATGCTCATCTTAAATCAACCTGAAGACATAAATACCAAGTATTTGTGTATTATCTTGAGTTAAAATTAATATTTTGTTTAGAAATTTATCAAGTTTTATTAAAAATAGATGGGTTTGGAAACACTAATAACCAAATAGAAGCTATACAAAAAGCATTTTATTTCAGTTAATTACCAAACTAATTTCTTGCTAAAACTNTGCTACATTTACATGCTCATCTTAAATCAACCTGAAGACATAAATACCAAGTATTTGTGTATTATCTTGAGTTAAAATTAATATTTTGTTTAGAAATTTATCAAGTTTTATTAAAAATAGATGGGTTTGGAAACACTAATAACCAAATAGAAGCTATACAAAAAGCATTTTATTTCAGTTAATTACCAAACTAATTTCTGTGGTGCAATCTTTTAAAAAGTATATCGTTGCAATTGTTTGAGTTGTTTTCATAACTTCAATTAGATGGATAAGTAAATATTGTAATGAATACAGATACAATAAAAAAAACTGGGTTAAAATATTGTGGGTCCTTGTGGGTAGATTTAAAGATTCTGCATTTTTCTGCTGTCAACTAGTCGTTTGTTCCAGCTTAAAAGCTGGTAACAGTTTTTACACATTTTAATTGTGACTTAAACGTGGTGATTCAAGGTGGGTGTTAGCATTCAATGTCCATAGACTGTTAATTCAATGCCTAGCTAGAGAGCTTGGTATACAATCTGTCTTCTTACTGGTGGTAGGACCTCTTCTGAGTCCGCGTGGGTAGGTACCAGCACCCTGCCTATTTCTGCCGTGAAACAGTAATGCGTTTTGGTTGGAAGGGTGTGGCAGCCGTTGTAACTTGAGACGTTAGAACTTATATCTCAAGGTGGGTGGCGCATTTACGTTGTAGATGTCTATGGGCTCCAGTAACCACTTAACACCAGGTGGGCTGTGAGCTCGTCCATCCATCTAAGCAAATAAAATAAAAAAAATGTCTAGCTTGGAATTCCAGGGGACGTTTTGCTACAGAAAATTTACACATTAGTTTATTGGTTCTTCATTCTGCTTACTGCAATACACTACTGTGGTTAAATAACTTTGATTCTGCAAGAGCTGTGTTTTTAATTACTGCTGCCTTGTTTTTTAATTGAAGAAAAAAAGTGGACTTTGGTTCAAGTTCTTTTTTGAAGGCCTTTGCACTTCAATAAATTTGTTGGTTCAATAGAAAATCATTGAGTTGGAGGTGGTAGCTGAACCGTTTAAAATATATCTTTCGCTCTACAACCCGCGATCTAATCATGTATTAGACAGAACTCAACCGAAGCAGGCAGGAGGGCAAAGTGATATTTGGCAGAGAGTGTAAAATGTGTGTAAACTAAGAGGGCGGCACTGAAAATTTCGGGAATTCACGAAGTGACACAACATTACTATTTAAAAATGTATTTATTGCTTTTCGAAGTATTCTCCGCGAAATTTGACACATTTTTCCATACGATGGAACCAATCATTGAAGCAACCATTCCATTCGGAAGTTGGGGTCTCCAAAATGGCCGTTTTGTAGGCGTCCACAGCTTCTTCAGGTGATGAAAATCTCTGTCCACGCAATTTATTCTTTATTTTAGGGAAAGTATAGAAATCATTAGGGCTTAGGTCGGGGCTGTACGGCGGATGGTCTAATAATTCTATGTTTTCTTGCTCTAAAAACTCTTTTGTTCTGTGCGCGGTGTGAGAACTCGCATTGTCGTGATGGAGGATGATGCGGCGGTTGCAGTTCTCTTTACGGAGTTCAGAAACGACCTGTGGCAAACAAATGCTAGCATACCATTCTGCATTAACCGTTCTTTGTCCCTCAAGAGGAATAGTCGTAACATGGCCGGTTTTGGAGACAAACGTGGCCACCATTTTTTTTGCAACACTCCGTGAACGAACAATTTTTGTTGGCTTTAACTCATTTTCGAACACCCAAACTCGTGACTGGTTTTTTGTTTCGGGTTCGTACGCGTATATCCAGGATTCGTCACCTGATACAATGTTGTATACAGCATTTGAGGATCCTGCGTGGAATCTTTCGAGAGTTCTGACGCACCAAGTAACGCGAGCCGCTTTTTGCTCTTCACAGAGCGAATGCGGTATCCATCGGGAAAACAACTTTTTTACACCTAATTGTTCATGCAAGATTATTTGTATTTGACTCATGCCAATGTCTAAAGTTGCCTGAATTTCGCGGTATGTCACATGTCGATCTTCCTCAATCAGCTTACGCACAGCATCAACGTTTTCTTGGGTGACTGCAGTTTTTGGACGACCTTGACGGGGATCATCACTGAGCTTGACACGTCCACGTTGAAACTCAGCAAACCAGCGATAAATTGTGGTTTTGGATGGGGCTTCATCACCAAATGCAGAAATCATCCGGTCAACACACTGTTTTTGTGTTAAACCACTTCGAAAGTCATAATAAATCATCGCTCTTGAATTTTCTCGAGTCAATTCCATTTTCTCAACGACTAAACAAGTTTGACAAAACCTCGTGACAAGACCGAGAATCTTTTTTTAAATAAATAAATGGTATTCGATTTTTAAAACCAAGGAGTTTTCAATTAAAAAGATTTTAATATGACAGGAACAGTGGAAATATTCCATTCCCGATACTTTTAGTGCAGCCTAGTAGTTTATATGAGAGGAAAGAGTGGGACTCGTATTCGGGTGATGGGGATAGTTAATCCCGGTCACAGCTGGGCAACCAAATAGAAAGGCGCTCCCTCTATCACCGCCTTTGACCACTGTGCACACCAGCACAATACAGTGGAATTAAATATTTACATTTTTACATATCCGACCCAGGCGACGGGACAAAGCAAAGCCGCCGTCACCCAAAACATGTCTTGTCGGTTCCCCAGGATCCACTCTCGGTGCTTTTAGGTACCTCAAGCACCGTTCTCGTCGAACTCGTCAGAAGAGTCAGAAGAGTTCGACGTGCTAACTAGCCCATAGACACAACCTACTGAGTTTCTCGCCGGATCTTCTTAGTGAGTCGCGATTCTGATCCGGTAGTAGATTCAGCGAAGCACTGCTCATGCTAGGGCTAGTGTTAGCAATTCTCTCAGGTTGAGCCCGTGAACTCACCTACCAGTCCGCGCGAAGTTGGAATAGCCCCCCTTATGCTACCAACGATTAGGTACGGAAAATAATACATTTTTTAGCCATCAGTAACAGTCCATTTTTAAGTGAATTTTATCAGGCTAGTATTTTCGGTACTTCAGGCTTCATTATTTAAGCCGATAAGGCTAAGTGAAGATAAGACAATTCACTAAAGACACGCGTGCTACTGACGAATACAATGTTTTGAAATTGTACTGCTCTTTTTTTCTAAACTTTGTGTGCATACATGAATTATAAAAAAAATCCTTTAGTTTTTGCCAATTAAATTATTATTCAGAACTTATGATTATTAACTACCAGGATACTTATGATTACTAAAAATTGGGATTCATCTGGGTAATCAAGATGAAACCTGAAATCACTAAACTATGAAATTACTGCTAGTTCATTCATACTCTGTCCAGATAAACGTAGACTTTTATAAATTTTTTTGATAAATTTTGAATGCGTTTTGAATGAGGTTAAACTGTAAAAGTTTGCTGTAATCAAATCGAATATCATTAAGATTTTAATAATTAAATTAACATTAGACTGTTCAAGATTGAGTTCATATATGTTAATAATAAGGCGTCTGTTTAAAAAAATCTAGACTTTTAATTATTAATATTTTTTACACAGAATTAACTAATAGTCGAACGTAAGGTTTTCGTCTTCACGATAGCAAGATTCCAGGTGTTAGAATAGAAAATATTGACAATTAAAAACGCAAGGTTAAAGCGTAAAAGTAGTTTTAATTATGCTTAGGACTCGTGAAATTCGAAAATCCTAAGATCATTCAGCATTACCATCATCTCATAGCAGCCCACTACTGGACGTAGGCATCTCCAATTGCACGCCATTCAGCACGATCCTCGGCTTCTCTCATCCAGCTTTTGCGGGCCACCCTGCATAGATCGTCACTCCACCGAGCCTGAGGGCGTCCTGTACTACGTTTGCCAATTCGCGTTATCCATCCAAGAACACGTTTACCCCAACGGTTATCGGTTATACGGCTAATATGTCTAGTCCATTGTCACTTCAGCTTATCGTTCGTCGTGGCCTAAAGGATAAGACGTCCGGTGCATTCCTATCTAGCGATGCAACGTTGTTCGACTCCCGCAGGCGGGTATCAATTTTTCCAATGAAATACGTACTTAACTATGGGCTCCAGTAACCACTTAACACCAGGTGGGCTGTGAGCTCGTCCACCCGTATAATCAATAAATAAATAAAATGTCGATAACTTTGGTTCACCTTTGGTCCAACTTTGGATCACCTAATACTGGTACTAAGATTATTGTTGTTCGCAATCACGCCAGAGTAAAATTATAAATTCGCATAAATTTTTGCGGAACTAAGGATCCTACGTTGTGAGCCAACACAAGTCAGTCGGTTCAGTCTATATATTCGGCAAGCATGCGTTTTGTGAACTTCGGCAATATACAATAGGCAAATGTTTTGATCTGTCCATTTATGCTAAATATATAAAAGTGTGTAGACTCGTAGTTCTTAGCTATAATAACACTCGAATGTATCGTAAGAGACATAATATAGTCTTACAAACAAGAAAAAAAGCGTCCCAGTNCCAACACAAGTCAGTCGGTTCAGTCTATATATTCGGCAAGCATGCGTTTTGTGAACTTCGGCAATATACAATAGGCAAATGTTTTGATCTGTCCATTTATGCTAAATATATAAAAGTGTGTAGACTCGTAGTTCTTAGCTATAATAACACTCGAATGTATCGTAAGAGACATAATATAGTCTTACAAACAAGAAAAAAAAATCGTCCCAGTTTCGTAACGTGAGAATTTATTGAATTTACTAGACAATGTTACATAGCTTAGTTGGATGTATTATGCTAGCATTTGAAAGTACCCTTAGTAGATACGTTTTTTTCTAATCCACACCATAGACTGTATGGAAAGAAAGGAAATACGAAAAAAAAAACATTATGGTGTAAAGTGTAGTCCTAAGATAATTCTCAAGATATCCCCACGTCACTAGTAAAAGCTAACATGATAAAATCATGATAATAGAATGTTTTGATACCTTCTTGTCTATTACGATAAGCAAGCAATCGTGAATTTTCGGTTGAATAATTTGAGAGTCATTCTAAATGTATAGATTTTAATTTAACATCTTAAAATAGGCGGTGGCATTCATATTATGTCCTTGCGATATTGTTACCGATTAACTACCAATAAAAAACACATTGCTTCATTTCTCGATAAATATTTGGTTAACTCAATCAAGTACTATGAGTTGACACACGAAATGCTGCGAGACCCATTTGATTCTTCCCAGGTATGCGCGCTGACCGGTCACGGGTACACTTACGCCCAAACGCACAGGATGTCGGTAACATTCGCAGCGTCCTTACGATCGAAACTGAAACTGAAGAATGACGACAAAGTGGCGGTTATCTTGCCGAATTTACCAGAATATCCCTGTACATTGCTGGGCATATTGCAGGCTGGCTGTGTTGCCAGCATGATGAACCCAGCTTACACGTCTCGTAAGTAAAAAAATCGTGCATATTGGTGTCTTCACGACTGGCTTAGTGAACGATAAAAGGCAATGTACGCAAATAAATATATTGTAAACGAAAAAAAATTGCGAGAAAATTATGATTAACTAAATCAGATATTATGGGCATCTTGTTACGTGCGATTCTAAAATGAAGTACCTGTAAGATCTTAGAAGAATTAATCAAAGTAATATTTGAAGGAAATAAAATTGTCGACACAATTTTTTTTTCATACGATTGAAAATAGGCGTCTTATTATTGCATAATTATCCCATTAACGGCTTAAGTTGCCATCGAAACTGGTACACTTAAGCCCGTGTTAAAATTGAAACATGAAACATAGTTTTCTTTTGTAGATGAATTAAAACGACAATTGGAGCTGATCGATTGTAAAGCTATCGTCAGTTCCAAAATGTCGTACGCGAACATAAAACAGGCACTGGACGAGTTGAAAGTCAACGTGCCTATAATACTAGTTGACAACGAGGGTCTGCCCGAGGGCGCGATAAAATTCGCCGAACTAGCCGAAGATTTCAACGTCGACATTGACTGTTTGAAGTCCGTTCAGAGGGGTCCCAAAGACGTCGCGATCCTGCCGTTCTCCAGTGGAACCACGGGCTTCCCCAAGGCCGTGGTTCTCGATCACGGAGGCGTTGTCGCCTTGAACCAAATGATAATAGACCCGGAGATTGTTGTGATAGAAGAGACCACCGGTAAGTCTTTGGCTTACGTGCTTAAAAACTTTTTATAGGTTAAAAATGTTAAGTTTCGACTGATTTTGAAATATAATATGCTACGTTTAACGGTGCAGTGTTGAGATTAGATATACTATGTATTCATTTAGGAGTTTGTATGAAAATATTTTTTTATAGTGCAGTTTGGTTTATCGTAATCTTTAGGCGCCCATGATCCACATCTTTAATCGGATTGTTGTGTTCATCTCCATCGAAGCACTTTTTTTATTGCTCTTGTAGGTAGACGAGCATGCGGCCTAACTGATGGTGAGTGGCTACCGTCGCTCATGGACTTCAGCAATTCCATTTAATTGAACGTCAAATTTGACTAGTGTGACGGTCGCTAGCTTCGCTCGAAGAAGGTGACCACGCAGACCCACTCGTCTCGCGTCATGAGGTCCACCGTCGTAATCTCAATTGTGTAATGGCTGGTCCATCATACAAACATCCGGTAGGCAGCGGCCTGGCTCTGCCCCTGGCATTGCTGAAGTCCATGGGCGACGGTAACCATTCACCATCAGGTGGGCCGTATGCTCGTCTGCCTACAAGGGCAATAAAAACAAAAAACAAACGTATGGCGACTGCGCGGCTTAAAATACACATTCTTTTTTTTTCAAACACAATAATAGCGGAACTTTATGTTTTATATTTTATTGGCTTAAAAAACACCTTTTTTTTACAAACACAATAATAGTGGAACTTTATGTTTTATATTTTATTTCTAGTTTATGTTTGAAACAAACCTATAGATAATAACACATTGTGATGCGACTAAAGAATTTTCACGTTATTATTTAAATAAATTTACATACGTACAATCGAAATTAAAATAAATTTTAAATTTTCACGCAAATAATTCTAGACACAAGCATTATTCGTATTGTCTTTCATTTGTTTTAATAAAATTAATTAATTAATATAAAAGATAAATTGACAATAACATTTAATAAATTAAAAATCGTTTTTGTATTCATTTAACAAGTAAACTGAATGATTCAATTAATTATACTAATTGATATTATAATTTCAATTATAAATATGTATTATAGTGTCTTTGTTTTTTCGTTTTCAATGCCTTCGCTCATTTGTTTTTGAAATTGTGTTAAAACTATATACAATTCTATTGGCAATAGGGACGATTTTAAGTATAATAATAATTCTTGACGTGCTTTAAAATCGAAAAAAGTTTTATTCAAATAAGCTCTTTACAGAAAATGCAGTTTCACTACAGAAGAGTGGGCAAGGAACTCATGGTTTGGGTTTCAAACAAAGTAACATTTAAAAATGGCGTAAATTTTTTAAATAAGGTACATAATAACGTAGCGTCCAAGTAGTTTGAATAAATCTCTGCATAATGTTCTTTACAAAAATCGCTTTTATGTATAGACTTGTGTAGTTTTCAGTATTATCTGTAGATTTTCTTTAGATATACATATATATATTTAAATCGGTCGTAGAACTGTAATTGTAATTTGTAGAAATATTTGTATCTTACGCGACATCCGTAACTGCATCCACATTCACTAATAGATATGTTTCTGTAAATCTTTAGTGTTCTTTGTTTTTAAAACCCAATTTATGGTTGTTGTATAACATTTTAACGTATTTAGCACACGGTAAGAAATTATTATTCCTAAGACAAACCGAAGCAAAGTTTAAGTAGTGGTCTTTTTTGCAGGATCACAATTTAATGTCAATGCTTAGATTTTTTCGACTTTCATTTTACATTTTTTGTATGTTGTACATTGCGTGCAATGAAAAATGTTGCAATGAAAAATGTACAATATGGTTTTTAGTATTGTCGTCTTAGAAATATTAAGTTCTTTTCGGTAAAGTTTTCAACACATGTAGTAAAGTATTTCGCACCTTTATACCACGCAGAATTATAGAGACCCATTTCGAAAATTTTCAGATTACGTCTTTAATTAAAAAAACGGACCTAGAACGACCCTTTTCAGCGACTCTTAGTAATCAGATGACCAGAAGTAGCTTATAAAGGGACAAAGCTATCCATCGGTCTCTTTCACTCCGTCCCCTTCCTTTACGTTTTTTTCGGTTTGAGAACTTTAATCGATGTTTTCCAAAAAACACATTTTTCTAGTTGGGTCTTTATAATTCTAAAGGTGCGATTTGTAGATCGCTTCGACGACGATAGAGGTGGATTTTAAGGCGAATTTATTTATTGTATAAATTCGAATTGAAAACGGAAGTTAGTCATGAGACGTAACTTTTTTATTTGCAGCAACACACCAGTCAGTGTTGCCAGCGATCTTGCCGTTTTTCCACATATTCGGTTTCAATTCCCTAATGATGAACCAAATGGCGCAGGGCGTGAAATTAGTCACGATGCCGTATTTCAAACCGGATCTTTTCCTGCAGACCATCGTGAAGTACAAGGCGGAAGTGCTCTTCATTGTTCCGCCGATGGGTAAGATAAATTACACAGCATTTATCATAGTTAAAACTGTTGAGAAAATGTATGTTCTAGCTTTGCTTTTATTATTAGCGTTGTAGACAGATGACCTTATGGACTGTGGCGGGTAGCCATCATACAACGCAAGATATTTGACAGATGCCTGAATCTCGCTTACGACATTTTCAAGATAAGCTTGCATATATACAAGTTCCGAACAACAAAATTCGGACCGTCGGTCTACCGAGCTAATATCACCCGCTCGGCGGAAGATAATTCCTTTGTCGTTTAAGCATTCAAACTAAGGGAAAGGCAGACATCTGTCATATATCTTGCGTTGTATGATGGCTACCCGCCACAGGGCCATCGCCGACCCAATGCTTCCCGACATTTAGTTTTTTTCCCTTACTATACCTATACTGATAGTCTTAAGAGGCTATTTCAGCTTCTCCTTGACGTGTAGGTGAGCTCACGGAGTTCAAATCGGGAGTGTTGCTAACACTAGCCCTAGCGAGAACAGTGCTTCGCAGAATTTACCACCGAATCGGAAACGCGATCCACTGAGAAGATACAGTGAGAAACTCAGTGGGCTGTGTCTATGGGAGCCATTTGGTGGTGCAGGGTGATAGTTAGGCGACCAAATTCAACACAATTATTTTTCGTTAACAATGGCTATTATGTATTACCAATGGTATTCGTGGGCACGTCTCTCATTACGTGACTTGACTTGTAATGCCTGCAATGTTGCTTTATTACACCAGAACAGTTCACGATAATGATTCTAAGTTGTTTGCGGAGTTCATAGACGCCGTATTGTGAACGACGTTGCTTAATCTACAATGTAAGTGCGAAATGTACGTGATGTTTGGTATGTTTATCGTAACCTTCATAATATACTGGCTCGAATTAGGTATTAGAGGATATGTTGGTATTAAATAGGAGGGATTTTGTAATAGTAGGAGCTGATCGATTAAGTCTCACATTAGTAAAACGTTTTTGCCGTCATTCAAACAGCAAACGATACTGGCTTTAACAACTGGTGGTAAGACCTCTTGGGAGTCCACACGGGTAGGTACAACCACCCTACCTATTTCTGCTGTAAAGTAGTAATGCGTTTCGGTTTGAAGGGCGGGGCAGCCGTTGTAACTATACTGAGACCTTAGAACTCAACTTCAAGGTGGATGGCAGCATTTGCGTTGTAGATGTCTATAGGCTCCAGTAACCACTTAACACCAGATGGGCCGTGAGCTCGTCCACACACCTAAGCAATTAAAACAAAAACTAAGCTACGAAAACTAAAATGATTTACCTTATAAAGTACGTTTGGTTGTTAAATTTACCATATCCCTCTAACCAGAATGGATGGTGAGTGGTTACCGTCGCCCATGGACTTCAGCAATGCCAGGGGCAGAGCCAAGCCGCTGCCTACCGATTTGCAACCTATTCGCATTAACTTAACTAAAACGTAAGTGCTTCGATGCTTAGAGGACGGTAGCTTCTTCCGTCGTCCTCACAATGTACCCTATCATCATTTACATTCAATGGAATATTGAGAAGTATTGCATATTCAATAGTCGTTGGATTATAATTAAGATCTGATCCAAAATCAAACGTAAACTGAGAACTGTAGAATGTTTATTTTCGGCAGTGGTATTCCTGGGTAAGCATCCGGCGGTTAAACCTGAACATCTGGCCACCGTCAAGGGCATGATCAGCGGAGCCGCTCCGCTCTCGGCCGCGGATGCTGCGGCCGTATTGGAAAAGAACGTGAGTTCTAATCATTCAACTACCGTCAAACGTTGATAAATCACCCGAATTTCTCCAAAACAGTTTCGAATATGACATATCCTTCTTCAAAGGATTCAAGGCTTGTGAAGAGTACTTAACGGTAGGCAGCGGCTTGGCTCTGTTCCTGGCATTGCTGAAGTCCATGGGCGACGGTAACCACTCACCACCACGTGGGCCGTATGCTCGTCTGCCGACAAGGGCAATAAAAAAAAGAATAAAAATAAAATGAAAATATTCAGTTGGGTTCAGTTATCGAAGTCGAAACCGCAATGAATTACTTACTTACTGTCTATAAAGTTATTTATTAAAAAAACAATTTGTTGTAAGTATTGTATTTCGTGAACAGGCAATGTAAAGCAAAGGCAGCGTCCTTTGGTTTTTGATTGTCTATGACGGATAGGTTGGATCCATGGTGTTGTTAAAATGATGACGTCAGCGTCGTTGACAATTTGTTTACACGCCTAACATTATGGAAACAGTTAACTGTAACTAATCTTAGTTAACTAAATGGTAACGTTGAAATTTACAGCCTTCCCTTAAAGGGCACGGATAGTACAGTAAAAATATCGTATGAAGTATGTACTGACTGAAATTTCAAATTTTGTACTTTTCTGTGTTATCGTTTGAGGGCCATCTGACATCGTTTTCTTATAAGCTAACAATATTTTTTTCCTTAATCTTCAGCCCTTTAATACCCACTGCTGGGTATAGGTCTCCCCTTTTTTCCACCCCTCCGTCCTGACTATGTCATCGGTCCATCGGGCCATAGCTCTTCCGACACATCCACGATTTAATTTTGGCCACCATTCCCTTACTGTCTTACTCCATCTCTTATCATTTACAATTAAAGCTTACAATACATTCAAGAAAACCTTTTTTTTATTTTTTTATTGCTTAGATGGATGGACGAGCTCTCAGCCCACCTGGTGTTAAGTGGTTACTGGAGCCCATAGACATCTACAACGTATTACATGCGTGGCGCATTTACCCACCCACCTCGAGATATAAGTTCTAAGATCTCAGTATAGTTACAACGGCTACCCCACCCTTCGAACCGAAACGCATTACTGCTTCACGGCGGAAATAGGCGGGGTGGTGGTACCTACCCGTGCGGACTCCCAAGAAGTCCTACCACCAGTGAATTAATAATTTCGATCATAACGTAAAATGTTAATTCAAAATGTCAATATTAAGTTTATAATTAAAGCTAATTTTCGTGAGCAGACAAAACAAAACGAACGTAACGATTTCTCTTTATCATTGAGCAATTAAGTTGGCAGACGATAATGAAATAATAGAAACAAAATGAATAATAACGTTTTGTATCTTTTTGCTTCAAATGTAGACGGCTTTGGTCAAGAGGTTACAGGAGTTCATGGTGATAACTACATTGGTGTGGCCTGGGACATGAGGTCGAAGCCCTTAAAAGATAAGAGTGTTCGAATCTCAGGCGGGTTTTCTAATGAAATACGTACTCAACAAATGTTCTCGATTGACTTCCACGGTGAAGGAATAACATCGTGTTTTAATAAAAATCAAACCCGCAAAATTATAATTTGCGCAATTACTGGTGGTAGGACCTCTTGTGAGTCCGCGCGGGTATGTACCACCACCGTTGTAGATGTCTATGGGCTCCAGTAACCGCTCAACACCAGGTGGGTTGTGAGCTCGTCCACCCATCTAAGCAATAAAAAAAAAATTATGATAGTTAACCGTGCATGCTCACTAGCTTAGATTGACATACGAGAGAAAAGTACAATAATAAAGCTATAAAAGTCGCAGGTGTACTGTGATATCATCCCAATCGACCGACCTGGGACGTATCATCTAAGAAATTGACTGAATGGCCTGTACTGAAACTTATGAAATGTTATCTGTTTGTCAAGATGACAGAAAATGAATAAGCCGCTTTTGTCAACCCTAACGTCTCATAGGGCTGGTCCTACTGGAATTACTATGCTCACCAAGAATCGCCATAAAACTAATGAGTTGGGTTAGTATTCGATGAAATTTGGACACGACAATGTCCGTTATATTAATCAATTAATATGAAAAACTCTCGGGATCAAAGTTTTCTTTTTATCATAGTAGGCATCGATTACGTTATTATCCGGACACGCTGTCCAGATAGGACGACCCCTCGCACTTGAGTTTATCTTAATAACTTTACGCCCGTATTGATGATAATATAACAATTTATTATATCTTATCGAATTATGAAAGGTCCAAAGTCTTGTTGTACTTGTAGCTCTGTATCGCTCGTCGATTGATGATAATGTTTATTTTTATTAGCTTAGGCGAGAACTATATTAAAACTAGTATCGACCTTGGGAGCAAGGGATACGTTAGGTTTTTTTTTGGTATCTTAAACTATCTTTATCTTTCTTAAACTGGCCACACCTTACATGGGCGGGTGAACCAATGTGCTTAGTGCGAGTTTTCTAACGTTCGTGATAGCGTGAATGTTAACTCAAATTTGTATGCAGTTAAAACAGCGCCCCTAGCGGCAAACGCAGATAAACGTTTTAATGAAGTCGTCGTGGCCTAAAGGATAAGACGTCCGGTGCATTCGTATGAAGCGATGCACCGGTGTTCGAATCCCGCAGGCGGGTACCAATTTTTCTAATGAAATACGTACTCAAAAAATGTTAACGATTGACTTCCACGGTGAAGGAATAACATCGTGTAATAAAAATGAAACCCGCAAAATTATAAATTGCGTAATTACTGGTGGTAGGACCTCTTGGGAGTCCACACGGGTAGGTACCACCTATTTCCGCCGTGAAGCAGTAATGCGTTTCGGTTCGAAGGGTGGGGTAGCCGTTGTAACTAAACTGAGACCTTAGAACTTATATCTCGAGGTGGGTGGCGCATTTACGTTGTAGATATCTATGGGTTCCCGTAACCACTTAACATCAGGTGGGCTGTGAGCTCGTCCATACATCTAAGCAAGAAAAAAAAACTCCATACAAAATTGAGTTAACGTTTACGCTATCGAGAACGTTAGAAAACTCGCACTAAGCATACAGCTCACGGCCGCTTGGTCAAGGTTTTGTGTTAAGTGTTGACGGAGCTCATGGATAGACGTAACGTGTTTTCCGCCGCCCACTTTGAGGCATGAGGTCTAAATTGTATCATATAAGGGCTGTGCACCCTTCAAAGCACAACGCTATATCACTTCACTGTAGAAACAAGTGGGGTTTTGGTAGCTGGCCGTTTGGGAATTATGCGAATTACAATATTTGCGGGTTTGATGTTGATTAAGCGATCCTATTCCTTTATCGTGGAAGTCATCCGTTTGTATTTTGTTAGGAAAATCGGCACTTGCCTGCGGGATTCGAACACCGACATTTTCGTATCGTCGATATGTATACACGAGCCATCTTATCCTTTAGGCGGCGGCGATTTTAAACTATATCTCATTTGGCTTCGCTCCTTGGTAGACGCAATGATGATATTGAGTTTTCGGTGTTCTGTTTCGGTACACTTTGTGATTATTTGTAATGTGAGAAAAGATATGATTTATTTATAATACAACAACATTTTGAGACGCGTATCGTAGGCTGTTCACATCAATCTCTGTGCCTCTGGGGGTCGTGTAATGTGTCACCGTAATTAATTTCAAGAGTAATTATTTGAATGAAAATAGTTCAATTGGCAGAAAGTATGTATCGAGATCAGATTTAAAGTGGTCATTGTTTTCCGACCTACCCGCATCTACAAATAATTCATTTATACTTTACTACGAATAATTCATTTACTGGTGGTAGGACCTCTCGTGAGTCCGCACGGATAGGTACCACCGCCCCGCCTATTTCTGCCGTGAAGCAGTAATGCGTTTCGGTTTGAAGGGTGGGGCAGCCGTTGTAACTATACTGAGACCTTAGAACTTATATCTCAAGGTGTATGGCGCATTTACGTTGTAGATGTCTATGGGTTCCAGTAACCACTTAACACCAGGTGGGCTGTGAGCTCGTCCACACATCTAGGCAATAAAAAAAAAGTTTTATTGTTTTTCTTGGGCTTACCGATATCAAAACCATATTTTTAATATTAATCATTCGCCGCATAATCGATTGTATGCAGTAAACTGAATGATATATATCAAATAATGTTTATTTTTTACACGTGGTGTAGTTTTAATGACCTCATCGTGTTAGATAAGCGTCCTCGCGTCATTTAGGTTTTTTGTTGTTGTTATGTTGACACTATGCCGCTTCCTGCTACAGAACACTCTTGAAATGTTATTTTTTTCTTTTCACTACCTATTCCCTGGTAGCCTAAGAGGCTATTCCAGTATTCCATCTACGTCCGGACGGGTAGGTGAGCTCACTGGCTCAACCTGAGAGAACTAGCTAACCCTAGTCCTAGCCAGAGCAGTGTTTCGCTGATTCTACCACCACCACAACCACCACCAAACGAACACACCACCACAACCACCACCAAACAAACACACCACGACCACAACCAATCGCATTATGACGAGTACACACGTCGTATCCGAGACCCTTATTACGATCGCCAAATTGATATACCGAGAGGTGAAAGGTCATTTATCTTTGTAATAATCAAAGTTGCATTTTATTTGGTATTTTTAAATGTTTCCAGAGGGTCTCCAGAGAACCAGAGGGCATCATAACAATTCTATGTTTTTAATTGAACTTCAATTAAGTTTACCCCATTCAAGTAGTTGAGCAAGTTTTTTGTTTACGTTATTTTTATCAAAATTTAACCTTTAAATGGCACTCATGTAGTAAATTTGCAAAAATGACGCTCAAACCAAAAAGACTTTCAACCACTCGATACTGTTTACTTCCAGAAAAACATAATATTCCGCCAAGGTTACGGCCTGACCGAGACGAATGGAGCCGTCACTGTCGGTAGGAATGATGACGCGAACCACGCGGCCGTTGGACACGTGCTCGGCAGCTGCGAGGTCAAGGTAGCTGACCTCAACACGCAGGAAGCATTGGGCGCGGGGCAGGTAGGGCTCACACATCCATAGTTAATATTCTTTCCTTTTTTTTTTATTCAAGGCTTACTGGAGGCGCGGAGGCCTTTCCAGTTTCACCAGGACAGGTGGGCGAGCAAAAGCTCTGTCAGGAGGGATGGGATTAGCCTTTTTTTATTGCTTAGATGGGTGGACGATCTCACAGCCCACCTGGTGCTAAGTGGTTATCTACAACGCAAATCCACCACCCACCTTGAGATATAAGTTCTAAGGACTCAAGTATTGTTACAACGGCTGCCCCACCCTTCAAACCGAAACGCATTACTGCTTCACGGCAGAAATAGACAGGGCGGTGGAACCTACCCGCGCGGACTCACAAGAGGTCCTACCACCAGCAAATAGCTGACCGACCTAACAACTCAAGAGCAACTGCTTCAAAATTATTCGCCAAATTGTCAATATCAAAAGAGAATACATACATCAAATGTAACCCCTGAGCTATCAGTGATTATGGTCGAGTTTTGATCGTCGCTCTGAAGCTAGTATAAATAAAGATTATGGATTGTATCCTTATTTGTTCGTAATCGAAGTTGTGGTTAATCTGATTAACTTCGTAAAGCCATCGTTCGCATACCAGTGAAGGCATTTGTTATAGTACTTTTACGCGCTGGGGTTCGGGATAAATAAAACATCCCCACTTAGAACCATTTACAATTCGTAATTCACTTCTTCCGCTTCCCTTCAAGTGATCCGTTCACTGTTTCGCTTCGAGTAGATCCGATTACTAACTGCCTTTATGTCATCTCTGCAACGCTTTAATAGTCGACACGAAATCTCTACAATTATCGAGAACATTCACGGCAAGACCAGTCGTTTCGATCTGTGTTTCCGCAATTTGATATAGATGGCGTTACACTTCTCGAGCGTTCTCGATTTTACTAGTTCTTTTGATATTCGTTTCTGCTATTCGACGATAGATGGCGTTACTGTTATCGGCGTAACACTACCATAGACGTGACGTAGGACAGGTGGCGCGCATGTTCTAGAACCTTGCAATTTACTAAAATGTAGCTTTTTTTATCCGCAGGAAGGCGAGATCTGGTGTCGCGGCCCAAACCTGATGTCCGGTTATTATCTAGACGAAAAGTCCACCAGGGAGGTCATGACGGAGGATGGCTGGTACAAAACCGGAGACATTGGGAAGTACGACGAGAACAAATATCTGTACGTCACGGATAGACTGAAGGAACTCATCAAGGTATGTATCATTTTGTCTAACAAGTCACACAACGAGGCTTGTGGAGAGTACTCAACGGCAGGCGGCGGCTTGGCTCTGCCCCTGGCATTGCTGAAGTCCATGGGCGACTGTAACCACTCACCATCAGGTCGGCCGTATGCTCATCTGCCTATAAGGGCAATAAAAAAAAAGATAACGCAGCTACCCTGAAGCTTTCATGAAATTAGTTAATCGCATATCGTTATGATACAATTTGTTCATTTTGAGAAAACGGACAACAAACTTTTGTTGCTTGTACTTTTTTTTCCTACATAACTCCTTCATCACATGCAATTTATAAAAATAGCCTTTAAATAAGGAGTTTTAAGGTCTATTCAGGTTTATAGGCACATAACACCTAAAAATTCATAAATCTTAAAAATGGTAGTTAACCCCTTCATCCACTCATGTCTTCAATTAATAATTATTTTATACAGGTCAAAGGTTTCCAAGTACCGCCTGCTGAATTGGAGACCGTCATCAGAACGCACTCCAAGGTCCTAGACTGCGCGGTCCTGGGCATACCGGACCCCGTAACGGGGGAAGTACCGAAGGCCTTTATAGTCCCTCAACAGGGTCAGACCCTCGACGCTGATGAGTTATTAGAGTACGTCAACAGTAAAGTGGCCGTCTTCAAGAAGATCAAGGAAGTCCAGTTCGTGGAAGAAATACCCAAGAATTCGGCAGGTAAGATCCTAAGGAAGCAGCTGAAAGAAAAATATTGTTAGGATCTTGCTGGGTTCCCGCGTGCTCAACAAAAACTCCCTTATGACTGTCTGCCTTGTCTTCCTTTGTATTATAATAAGCTTTAGGTCTTTAAATAGAGAAAAAGAAGTTCACAAAGTTTTCAGTTTCCATAGCTGAAGACATATTATTATCGTCTTCTCGCATTAAAACTGTATAATCTCAAAACTTACTAATTTTTCAGGAGAGCGTTTTAAAGGTTTAACATGTGATATTTTTAATATTAATCATCTTTGCAATACTTTTTTTTTTTACAAGTTACCTTATTTATCTGTCTTTTAAAGTAAGATAAAATTACGTATTAAATTTGTTAATAGTAGTAAAATATAGGTAAACTAAAAAAAAAAACTAAAACTAAACTATGCTCTTTTGACAGTATTTATGAAAAAAATACTGGTGATACCAAATGATTCCGTTTATTAACTCAATTTCGAATATTTTTGGAAATTGTACACTTTTAATGCGAAAGGACGATATGTGAAACTCTATTACATAATATTATTAATAAGATGTTAATAATAATCATTTTATATACATAATTATAGTTTTTAAAAATTATCATAAGATTAATAATTGTGTTTCAGAGTTATATGTATAAGTTGGTTAAATTTTTTACGCCATTATGAATGATTAATGTGGTCTTAAGTCAATGTTAAGTATTTGGTATTAAATATATTTTTATATGATTTTTTTGTCGGCTGAATATTGTGTTAAATTGCGTATGAAATACTCAATGTAACATTTTATATTGATATTTATTTACAAATACACGTATCGAGGGGAGCCTTACACCCCTAGATAGGGTAAGGACTTTGTAATCAACAAAAATATTTTATAGATGTGCAGATTATATTGAAATGTTTTTCCATGATATTATACTTATATTTTACATTTGATTTATCCTATTACTAGCGTTCATCCACTGGTTGGAATTCGGTCAAAATCACTGAAACCACTATGCATATTTAGATTCGTTTTATTAATTAATAATATTTAATTTGCCTTTTTTTTATTTTATGAAAACTGCCACTCATCAATAGATGTTAAACGAACAAAAAAGAAGGAAATCTGTTGAAAAAAAGCGCAATCTTTTTTTTTTCAATTAAATAAAACTATTTTGTTCAATTTTTTATTATTATTGGTAACACCAAAGCTAGTGCAGAGACATGAAACAAAAGAAATGTTTTCACTTGTTTGTTAAAAATCGAATTATTATAGTCAATGAATGCGAGAAACTTCGGTCACAGGGTGTATTGAAAATATTTTGCGTAATCGAAGGCCGATTGATGGTAATTTTAGTGAGTCCTGACCCGATAAAATTAAAAAAAAAAACTCGATGGAAAAATTGTGTTTATATGTAATAGAAAAAGCTCGTGCTTAATCAACATGTTGTGGGGTGAAAGCCTAGTTAGTTTAAGCGACATCTTTGCAACTTTACTACATGAGAGCCATTTAAAGGTTAAATTTTGGAAAAAATAACGTAACCACAAAAACTTGCTCAGCTCTTTGAACGGGGGAAACTTAGTTGAAGTTCAATTAAAAACATCGAATTGTTATGATACCCTCTGGTTCCTAGCTTAGCTTCCATCATCACTTTTCCCGAATAGCATCAGCACTTATGATCCTTTATTAGAGAACAATCCCCTCCCTATCCAGTCAGTCCTATTCCTAATTCCACACGGCGCGGTTGCTGTCATTGTCGTCGTAAATCTTTATATGTCTATTTCATTATTAAAATCTTTTTTTAAAAGATATTTTCCTTTTAGATGAAAAAGAAATGCGTATAACAAAATTCTTGATACTTGTAGTGTAGTACATATAAGCCATGCAATTTGTAATAAGTAGTATTAAACCAACATGAAGGGAGTCTCTTGTTCGAATGAAAACAACTCTCTTGTCCGAGTGTGGCGGGTAACCATCATACAACGCAAGATAAGACAGATGCCTGAATCTCGCTTACGACGTTTTCAAGATAAGCTTGCATATATACAAGTTCCGAACAACAACATTCGGGCCGTCGGTCTACCGAGCAAATATCACCCGCTCGGTGGAAGATCTTCCCCTTCGTCGTTTAAGCCTCCTACACGAGTGTCCGTTTAATACTCCTCTATTATTACAAAATATATGACTTATATGTACTATACTACTACCACACATACTACACATACTAATACCAAAATTATCTTACCTCAATACCAAATTACCTTTCACCCCTCGATATATAAATGTTGATCATCCGAATACCGATATATAGCTTGCCAGAGAGATCAGACAACAGTACTAGATTTAACGGTTGTACACAACTAAATAAATGCATAGGATTGATATAGGCAGAGTCGCGTTGCCAGGCTCATGTCAATCCCACCTAGTGTTGCCCGCATAAAAATCTTAAATACTATTGAAAATCGGAGCTGCCAGTATAAAAGAAATCACTCGCTGATGTCTGTATATAATAAACCACGTGCCTTGTTACTTAAATCATTTGCAATATTATAACTAGTCTGATAAAATTATAAGAAAATCGGTTTATTAACAGGTTTTATGAATGAAACTGATTGCATTATATAACTGTTGGGACCAATATTGTTAAGTTTTTTTTTTTAAGTTTTATAAATATTAAAAGAATACATAACAATTGTTTTTTATTTACATTGACCTTTTCCTGTGCTATGTATGAAGTTCGTGGAGTGATATTTTATTTATTCGTCTTCAAGTAAACATGATTTAGATTTTAAGATAGGAATACTTTACACTTTCAATAGACGTACCAATAATTAATGACCATTCATTGTCAATATCGATTAACAACTGATTAAGTCGGTGGTATAGTAGTAGCTAGCGACCCTGTTTGCTTGCTCCTTGTCTGGGTGTTTATTACCTAAATGTTATTATGTATATATTTAAATTTATATAAGTGTGTATGTCACTCTCTGGTACCCATAACACAGGGAATCCTAATTTGAGACCGGATGACTATGCGTGATTCTTTCCCAGTTATTTATGTTTATTAAATTATTCTGGTAAAGTTTGGAACAGACGGCCAATAATAATATTCAACAAAGTTCATTGTGGCCTAAAGGGAAAGAAAGCCACACGACATAATCGTATCCAGCAATGTCCTTATGCCATAAATTCTCTCTAGAAGGTATCAATCTTTCCAATGAAGCACGCTTTTAACAAACGCTAAAGAACACCTTCCACTATGAAGGAATGATATCGAGTAAGTAATAAGAAGTATTTTTTTCCTTAATTTCTTTGATTGGAAATCAATTACGAGGAATATACTCCCTAATTACAGAAACACTTTAAATAAAAACGAGTCTTTAATTGCCAATTTTTAAGCAATTAGCCTTCACTTGTCCTAAATTGACGGACGTCACGATTGGCTTTATTCAAACGGATACTTTAGCTTATATTTTTATATATCAGTGTAAAACTCAAATGTCAGTTTTGGTTATGATCATAATTTTAATGGTTAACCTCAAAACACTTCTAATTTATTGTCACGAATTTCAACACTTTTAAGACACTCATCAATGCTGTGAATAACAAAGACCTTGAAATGCGATAACTATTTAATTAATTTAAAAAAAAAACATATATAATTTAAAGAATATGTATGTTTAATAGTTTCTTAAAACGAGTTAAGTCCGCAACTTATTTTGTTATTATTAATTGTTAAGGGTGGTAGGACATTTTGAAGGGCGGAGTAACTTTTGTACTTTAAAAACCGTGACCTTAGAACTCATAGCTCGAGGCGTGTGACGGCATTTACGTCGTAGGTGTCTGGTAACCACTTAACACCAGATGAGCCGTGAGCTTGTCTACCCAATCAATAAAAATAAAATAATTCTCTGCTCAATACCAACTGTGACCGGTTTTACCCATTGATCCAAAACTAATTTTACATCTTTGCAACGAAATACCAAATTATTACATTTTTATTAGGTATTTACCAGCTGACCCGGCAAACTTCGTATTGCCTTAATCGATAAATAAAAGACCTAAACTTTTGTTATACTTAATATTATAAAGAGGAAAGATTTGTTTTTTTGTTTGTTTCGAATAGGCTCCGAAACTACTGGACCGATTTGAAAAATTATTTTTCCATTAGAAGCCGACATTGTCCCTGATGAACATAGGCTACTTTTCTAAATTTTTTTTTTATTTTTTTTTTTGGTTTCATGTATGTTTTAATGTTTCCGAAGCGAAGCGAGGGCGGGTCGCTAGTATAAAATAAACTTATAACAAACAAAATGAAACCGTCCGACGCCAAAGGAAAAATAAAAAACATTTTCATGTTTATCTACCTTTTAAACCTTCTCTGGACCTCTACAAATAATTCAAGACCAAAATTAGCCAAATCGGTCCAGCCGTTCTCGAGTTTTAGCGAGACAAACGAACAGCAATTCATTTTTATAAATATAGATAACATAAATTTATTTTATCAACAAAAAATACTTTTTTTACGATATCATTGTGAGGTTTTTTTTGCTTTCAAGAGATTACATACCTACCTCGTAAAATTAAAATTACATTTTAATGTATATTTTTTGTTAGCTGCTTTAACTAGAGAGCAATAATTTAAATCTGCACGTCGGGTTGGGGTTAAAGTCAAAGGTAAACAAATAACAATTTGTTAACATTGATTGTTTTTGTCGTCGTTACCAGATATATTCCTTAGCTCAAGGACTAACCAACACTGCGGAGACTGACGTCGTTGGTCGTCGACTATCGCCTCGACGACCCGTCGGTCGGGCGTCCTCGGGGTGGCGCCGCGTGTCTGGTTGTAGTGTTGACCGCGGGAACCCCCCTACTCTGACCGGGTTTTGACCCCGGACGGAGATCGGACGCCGGGTGTAAGAGTGCAGGGGAGTCGTTTAGTGGGTGGGCCCTAAATTCCTTGGGCCCGCGGTCTGCTCTCAACACCTGCAGATCGTTGAGTCTCACATACCCCGCGCGCCCCCTAGGCCCGGGGACCTCGTAGGAGGTTCGGCCCTCGGCACGAAAAAAAAAAAGGACTAACCAACACTACTGAACAAACCTTAGTCTCAGGCGCTACTAAAGCATTTTAAATCTTACTTAATCTGTGAAGAAAGCAGAATATTATTGTTACGTTGCAAACCTAGTGAGTTTCTCGCCGGATCTTCTCAGTGGGTCCCGATTTCGATCCGGTGGTAGATTCCACGAAGCACTGCTCTTGCTAGGATCAATTCTCAGGTTGAGCCCTTAAGCCCACCCACCAATCTGCGCGTAGTTGGAATAGTCCCTTACGCTACCAACGATTAGGTAGAGAAAAAGTTATGTTTCTGTCACGGTTTCTACCACCCTACGTATTTTTCCCGTATTACAGCCGTGTGCGACCCGACTCAAAGAGCTTTGGGTAAGCAAGAGCTCTTTAAGTGGCAGTATTTGCCTGTTCCCGTCAATCTAGCCTCTAAAATCTCTTTAAATGAGAAATAGAAGTTTCTAAATGAGAGGTTTGAGGATTCCCAAATATTTGCACATGCGCTTCTATGTATAACTGTGACTGCTGCTTATTTATAATTCTAATCGTGTCGTACCTGTTCGCACATTATGGTCACTATTTATTTATGTTTACTACATATTATCTAATAACTCTGAATTTCGCAATGAGTCATAAATAGCAGCTGTACTATGTATGTTTTCTAAAATTTCGTAGAACTTATGTACTTGTACATCGTCTATGCGCATTGCGCACTTTTTATTTCCCTACCTACGCTTAGCTAGGCTTGAGAGGCTGTTTCAGCTTCTCCTTGACGTGTAGGTGAGCTCACGCGGCTCAAACCGGAGTGTTACTAACACTGGCCCTAGTAAGAGCAGTGCTTCGCAGAATCTACCACCGGATCGGAAACGCGATCCACTGAGAAGATCCGGCGAGAATCTCAGTGGGCTAAAATCTTTGCGTACATTTAAATCAAATCAAGTCAAATAAAAAAAAAAAATTCAACATAAATGAAAGTACATACTTGTTGAACGTCAAAAAGAACTACCGCAAATTCACAAAAACTAGCCTCCGTCCTGAGAAGAACTGACAAGAAACTCAGCGAGCATGTCATTCTTTTATTTAATATTAGGTTTTTTTTAAATATTCATCCCTACTTTTGTAAATGTTGCTACTGTGGCGGTATACCATAGCACCGAAGTACCCACCACCAGCGGCGGTGTGCGTTACGAACTAAAAAAGCATATAGAAAATATAAAAACGGAAAAAAAAGATTAATTTTCCTTTTTCTCGACTGTAATTAAGAGTATGTATTATTTTTATTAATGAATACATATTATATATATACATTTATCCACTGCATGTTTACTGTATTATTTATTTAAGCTTAATGAGTGGTGATGACGATTTCTGTACCTCCTTAAGCTAGAAACTCGGGCTAACGCGAAACCTCCATCAGCGATGCAAAGATTGGCGGTGCCTTGAAACAAAGTAGTTTCACTTTATTTAAGTGTATTAATTATCTATGCTCATAACATTAGTCGCTCCTCAACCTTCGTGAGATACGCGCGCTTTCACGATGTCCTCATCAAATATGGCGCGAAAACTTTTAATACGTAAATTAAAAATTGTAAACTTTCAAAGGAGACTGTGCTTAAGTTCTGCATTTAGGGACTCAGACAAATTTATTGTTTCGTCACCGCTTCCCGATATTGTTTTGCCGCAGACAAGATTCATCGACTATTTGTGGAAAGAATCGGGAAGTTACAAAAATCTAACTGCCATCGTAAGTGTTCTATAACTTCTTTAAAGTAATTTAAAAGCAGTATCTTTCCTATTCCGATGTGCCAAAACAAACGTGTTTATATAAAATTAATGTTATTTTAATTGATTCTCGATTAAAAAATAATCGCCTCAGTAAACGATCGTAGACTGGAAATATTCACGATAGAGACAAGTTACTTAATTATTGAAAAATAAGACCTTGATTATTCACATAACTAGATTAAACTTTAATAATATGCGCTTGCTCTTAGTTCGTCGGATTCTGATGCGTGCTCGAACTAAACACACCTTTAGATCCCGCAAAGTATCCTAAACGGATTGTTTGTCCTTATCTAAAGTTCGTCTTAATGAGAGACAGAGAAGCTAACAGGACGTAAAAACGCGTAGAGTTCAGCGAAAGTATGTTTTTAAATTCGTTTTAATCGTATCGACTCGCCTCAGTAGCCGAGCGAATTTTAATGAACACAAATTCTTTGTACCAATAACAAAACAGTTTGTTAAAGAAGAGAAATCTCGTATTTTACAAATTTTAGTCTGTGAAACCTCTGAGCTCGGTACAAGCCCTGTAAAGACAGCCGTATGCTTTCAACGCTACATATAAATATAGAGAAATAAATAATAGTTTAAAAAAAACAAAAATACGCTTTTATAGAATATCCATTTAAAAAATTGAATATAAATTTTAATAAATTTGAATTAAAAATAGTGTAAGGAAAAAAAGGTTTTATTGTTAAAAAAAAGCGTGGCGTGCTTTTCAGGATATTATCAAAATAACCCTTCTACTCATATCTGTTCATAAAATATTTATAGCTATTGATACCATGCACCCCACGCTGTTTTGCTTAGGTAGGAAAAAAAAATATGATGTCTGTTGTTCCGATAAGCGCTTCACATAATTGTGCTCAGTGCGAGTTTTTAACGCTCTCGATAACGTAAAAGTTAACTCAAATTTGTATAGAGTCGGAACGTTTACCTACGTTTAGGGGCGCTGTTCCAACTGCCTTTAAAATTGAGTTAACTTTTACGCTTTCGAGAACGTTAAAAAACTCGTACTAAACACACAAGTGGACTGTGAGGAATTCAAGAATATAAATATTGAATTTCATACTTCATTTCTAAATTCTCGGGGAAATATATAATAAAATATATATTTATCTTAACGTATCACAATGTGGCCCGAGAAGGAACGCTTGTTACAAATATGAGCAAGTTTCTGTTTTTTTGTTATCTTAATAACAGGAAGTTGGTAAAATTTTATTAGTTCACAATAAAGTAAAAAAACTATAACTACATTTTACGCTGTGATTACAAATACAAAACAATGTTAATGGAGTAAAGAGTTAGATATACTTTTATGTGTTATTTATTTTATATGTGGTTTATATATTTTATTAAAACTAACATTCACACACCACTATTTTATATTATGTCAAGAATAACCGGATAAACAAGTCTACAATTTGACAACAAGTTCTCGATAGCGCCGCCGACTACTACAAAATCGAAATACAAGCTAAAGATTACAAGATAAAACTAGAATAAACAGTGCCTCCCAAACTGGAATAACCCCAAATTACAAGAGATAAGAAATTAGCACTTATCTGAGAAGGGGAAACTCTAAACCCAGAGTCGAACAAACTGTCTTAATTCAATAATTATACATACATTATGTGAGCCAAGAAACTTAAATGCGAATTCAATTATTTTTGTAAATAATTATTAAAATATTATAATAGGGGCGTTTTTAAAAAAAAAAATTCTACGAATAAAACCTTGTGAGATTAACTTAACAATGGCCGTTTTTTGTACTTTGGAAATCTAGAAAAGGGGCCATGTTTAAGACGTTTATATTAATTATGGTTAGCCCTGACTAAAAATCACGGTTTTTTTATGTATCTGTTTTTTTCATGCATAAAACTTAGTTATTTCTTTTATAAAACAATATTTTTTGACAACATTACCGTAAGCAATTATGATACTTAAATTTTGTATATTTTTGCGTTCAAATTCTATCAGTTTTAAACCAGGATCCGCAGCAAAATAGTTAATTAACTGCTGTTTGTTGTTGATGTTTTTTTATACTACAAATCTCCTCCTTGCGTCGTATTCCTCATTGCTGAGGGTCGTGACCACCCTTTTGTATCACCTTCGCACGCACGATCTTTCTCCATCTATTCTTGTCTCTAGCGGTGTGGAGGGCGTTATGAAACGTGGAATCAAGAGCGGTGCGGATCTGGTCGGACCAACGTATTGGGCTGCGCCCCCGAGGTCTTTTCCTACTACAAATCTAAAATACACCATTCACCATAGTCTTATAAGCAACAAAAAATCGTCGATTTACAATAATGATTATAATAACACAAAATAATTTATACAATATTCTGCTTACAAAAAAAAAAACGAGATAATCAAGCTAGCTAATAATAATAAGAATCATCAGAATATCAAAATCAACAAGAACACAAATATAACGCTAACAAGTACCTACACAAAATTAGATCTATCACAATTTAATTCAATTTTCATTATGCGTGCGTCATAAAAGTCGCTTGGTGCATTGAAGGTAAATAAATAAAGACATAGTATGGAATAAGTGTTGACGTAGTTATCGGTCGGTCGGAGCTATTGCCCTGCCTACTTCATCCACTGTGTATATGTGTACTGGTAGAGCGGATCGCTAGCCTGTACCACCATTCTACTAATGCGACCGCGACGGGACAACGCAAAGCCACCAGCGTCCGAAACTTGTCCTGTCGGATCTCCCGTCACTCTCGGTGCTTTTAGGCCTCTCAAGCACCGGTCACCGTCCTCGTCGAACTCGACAAGCGAACTAATCCATAGACCCAGCCCACTGAGTTTCTCGCCGGATCTTCTCAGTGGGTCGCGATTTCGATCCGGTGGTAGTTTCTGCGGATCACTACTCTTGCTAGGGCTAATGTTAGCAAATTCTCTCAAGTTGAGCCCGTAGTCTCACCTACCCGTCTGGGAGTAGCTGGAATAGCCTTTTAGGCTATCAGCCAATAGGTAGGGGAAAAAACATTGTATTACTGGCGTGCAGTAGTAGCGCAATTCAGTTTGAAGGCAGAAGACTTTGATTTAATGTCTCAAAGTGACTCCTAGTAGCTACTTAATACAATTTTGATAACAACAACAAACATATCCCGATGGACAGAATCAGATAAGTTGGTGTGGCGTTTATGAACGCACCTTTTTATGATGCGTAAGCCGGAACGCACGAGAGGTGGGAAAAAGAAGATAGTCTGTGACACGGGACCTTTTTACCGCCGAAAATTTAAAAAGGACATGGGACGAAAAAATAATGATACAACTTAAAACTGTGTAAGCCGCTGCAACAGTAAAACTCCTATTGTGGTGTTAATTACGAGTGATCCAAAACACGATTTTCCCGCGAAATACAGAAGGAACTCGATACGGACTCCCTCATTGGTATATTACAAGAACGAACAAAAATATGGGTCTTACTGCTGAATTCTATACACACTAAGACATAATAAACTTTATGTATGCCTAACGTAGGCTATTTTTTTCGTAATCGACTATCACTGAGGTCATTGGCCTTCAGTATCTGTGGCTGACCTTCGAAATTTCATCCTCACTGTTTGATTGTGGAATTGTTATACGAAGTTAACTGTTTACTGTTTACGACTTTTGTATAACAGACAGTACAGTATCAAACATTACGGATCCTCCTGATCCATTAACGGTGCCTTTAGGTACCACAAGCACCGGTCATCGGCCTAGTCGAACCCGTCGCTTCGCGACGATGGGCTCGACGAGCGAATTAGCCCACAGACACAGCCCACTGAGTTTCCCGCCGGATCTTCTCAGTGGGTCGCGTTTTCGATCTGGTAGTAGATTTTGCGAAGCACTGCTCTTGCTAGGGCCAGTGTTAGCAGCACTCCCGGCTTGAGCCCCGTGAGCTCACCTACATGTTAGGGTGAAGCTGACATAGCCTCTTGAGGCTATCAGCATAGGTAAAAAAGAACAAACAGACAAGTCGATTTTATTATTATTGTAGAAGGATAGATAAGCATTTAATCCCGGTGTTACATCGTCCCTGACTTTGAGACATGAGACAAAAAACGTATTGTATCTTCGTATCTGTTTCTACACTAAAACAATCGAATATTCTCCGAATGGACTGCCATGGACTTTAGAACGACGCTATGTTTTAATGACCTTCAGCTACTGGCCTCGCAGCTGGTGACCTGTAAGTCTAAACAATCATATCTTTTGTTACAAGAAATAAATGAAAATTTTATTCACACAGAGAAAACTCTGTTGCATTAGTCTAACGGCGATGCTGCTCCAAGACAGAGACACGTGATTGCGCAGTGGAAGAATAATGCAGAACCGTGTGCAATAACATACATACATATATAAAGGGTGTCCCGTAATTATGGTAATGGTCCAAATTGAAACCAATGATTTTTTGCCTAACTATAACTAATCGAGATGTTTGTTTTTATTTGCAGTTTTGTCCAAAAATATTATTTTTTTGCATTTTTTGACAGTTCTACCAAATGTCAGAATTTTATACTGGCCCAACAAAAAATAATATTTTCTTTGAAAAACTATTAGTTTGACAAAATAGCGATTTAGATAATATCAGCTTAGTTCTTGGTGAAATAAGGTAGAAAATAAAAATACTAACTCCGACCGAGAATCCGTCTCGAGTCTGGTACTAGATTAGGTTCAATTCCATAGACACAGACCACTGAGTTTCACACCGGATTTTCTCAGTGGGTACCAACCCCAATCTGGGTGCTAGATTCTGCACAAAGCACTGCTCTTTCTAGGGCTAGTGATAGCAAATTCATTCAGGTTGACCCCGTGAGCTCACCTACCCATCCGCGTGTAACTGATATAGCACATGAGACTACTAGAAAATAGGTAGGGAAAAAATAATATGATCGCCTGCCGCTGCTGCTTGTTCAATATCCAATTAACTAACGAGACAATAAGCCAATTTCTTTTTTATTGCTTAGATGGCTGAACGAGCTCACAGCCCACCTAGTGTTAAGTGGTTATTGGAGCCTACAGACATCTACAACGTAAATGCGCCACCCACCTTGAGATATACGTTCTAAGCTCTCAGTATACTTACAATAACAAGCCACGTATGCCTTCTGTTATCTCAGAGACTAATCGAGTTGAACGTTTTCTAATGATCTAGAACAATTATTATACTTAAACAATTTTTTTATTCACTGTTTCGACCCAAAACAAGTTCATTGACTGTTTTCTATCGAAAGTGAGAGTAGCACAACGTTTGTTATTTAAAAATTTCGATCGACCATTTATTCATGCGCTAATTGGACAAACAAAGAGAATCAACATGTACTCTATTGAAGGTCTAAAACCTAATTTCTCTAATAGACGATAAAAACAGAGCCGTTCTATTTTTGGTAATTTTTACACTGTTTTTGTACGAAGTCAAGTTTCTATTCAGGGTTTTGTCTTTGAATTTGTGCCTACATACTCTGCGTTTTTGGCATACGCGGTGATGTCAACCGCTCAGCTATATATAGAGAAAATTAACGGTCTTTTAAAATAATATACGTGTATTTCTTCTTTGTCGCTTCCTTATTACTGAGGGTCGTGACCACCTGGGTCCACTTTTTTGGTCCACAAGCTATCTTTTTTTTATTTTTATTGCTTAGCTGTGTGGACGAGCTAACAGTCCACCTCCAATGTTGCCTGCATTCAGCCTGCTTAATGGCCGGACCTGGAAAACGAAAAGGTTAGGTCTAAACTTTTTGCTATCAATTCGTGCACCGGCCATACTGTCTGAATAATGTTGAATCATCACGCCACATGGCGCGCAATGTCGTTGGACAGATCTATTTTATCAATTTGTCCTCCTCTATCGTGTAAATACACAGTCAAGCAGCTGCAGACAAGGGCTCGATGACCTCTGTCGCATTTGGTCCATGAGTCACGGCGGTCACTCATCATAAGATGATGTATTCTCAGCTACCCAGCTAATTACAAAAAAGAAATTTAACTAGAACTAACAATTCCAGGAAAGTTCGGAAACAAAGAAGACGTACACATACACACAGCTTCAGAGAAACACATCAGCATTTGCCACTTCCCTGCTGAAGAAGTTGAAGTTAAATCAAGGCGATGTGGTCGCGGTAATGCTTCCGAACTGTCCCGAGTTTCCTGTCGTTGCTTTCGGGACAATGCAGGCTGGGTGTATACTGACAACTGTCAATCCTCTTTACAAGGAAGGTGAGCTCTTGAATTCTTGCTAAGGTGTTAGATCAGCACGCATTTGGCCGCTTTGAACCGCTACAGAGTTACGAGTAACCAACAGCAACCAAGAGTTACCGACATACGTCCAACAGCACTCGTTGCAAAACATTTTACTGGATGTTCTTATACTTGTAAAAATTGTCCAATATATCGTGGTAAATGATGTCTGTGCTCTATAACAGATGTATCGATAAATCTCAGGAAAAGTTTAATAGTCTGTTATTAGAGCTGGGGTGGCCCTCTGCCGAATATTGTATTACAATGCTTAATCGGGGAATGTCTCGTTTCCATGTATTTTTTTATAACAACTCATCCGAAAACAAGGAGAAGGTTCTCAGTTTGTCTGTATTCTTTCATGCGTGTGCTACCTCAAAACTTTGTTCTAAGTTTATCGATATTGATGATTTTTTAATTCTCTTGTGGTTCCATTTGTATTTTATCACGACCTGACCATTAGTGCTATAAGTTATTATATTATAATGCATATTTAATTGATGAGTCAATCAATCAATGTTGATGACATTCTTACTATTTTCGATGGCGTCTTGTAACTGTCACTATGTCAGGAAAATACACACTTATGAACACAAATATACATGTAAAAATTATGCAATTTTGCGTGATTAGTGTATTCCATTTACTTGTATGAAATAAATTTCGTAGAATGAATGTTACGCGATGATAGTTAATCTTGTATTTTAATGATCATCATCATCTTAGGCCTTACAGCCCAGGGTGGGCCTTAGCCTGGTCCAGTATGTCTCTCCAGACTGCTCTGTTCAGGGCTTTCTCCTTCCAGTTCTTGACGCCGATATTTTTGAGGTCGCGCTCCACGTCATCCAACCATCGGAGTTTGGGTCTGCCACGACTTCTGCGGCCCTCTGGTTTGCCATAGAGCAATTGTCTCGGCATTCTTGTACTCTCCATTCGAACCACATGTCCCGCCCATCGTAGGCGTCCAATCTTTATAGTTGTTATGATGTTAGGATCTTTGTAAACATCATACAACTCGTGGTTATAGCGCGTCCTCCATATCTCGTTTTCCTGCACAGCACCGAATATCCGTCTTAGAATCTTATTAATTTTAAGGATCACTCTAATATAATATTTTAGATAATCAATGCCAATTCTCAGTGGGTCGCAATTCCTATCCGGTGGTAGAGTGAGCGAAGTACTGTCTTTGGTAGGTCAGATGCTACCAGTTTCTCAGGCTGAGCATGGTGAACCCGCCTACCAGGCCGACAAAACCAGAAGTTGATATGCTACTGGTAATTCGGTAAGAAGGGTGATCACGAGTTTTACGGCGATGATTAAGGAAAGAGGCGGCGCGGCGGCGTAGGGGCGTAGTCCCATGCGCTGGGAAAGGCTGATCTATTTATTTTATTTATTTATTTAATTTACTTCAGATTTTATATCCATATTACACGTCTTCATTACATTGCATTAACATTTCATTTATACTAAAATTAAATAAAAATAATATCTAATCTCGGACTAAAACAAAAACAATAATAATAATAATAAAAACAAAAAATCAAATAATAATAATAAAACAAAAACTCTAAATTAACATGGAAACTACCTTAACCTAAAGGCTGGTTTGGATCCAGAGTGCTCAACATTATCTAAACTAGCCAAAAAAAAAAAAAATTCTGCACTTTGATCTACAGATTACATCGTATTAAAAAATTTTCACAAGCATACGGTAATATTCGTCACTTTTCGTTGTATGTGGTAAAGATTATGAATTTTATGATATCATAGGTCTCGGTCTCTTTGTATTCAACTGTATATAAGTAGGTACGTTAAAATTATACCATAAATTACTTTAAAATTATACCATAAATTACTTTAGTGTTTAAATAAGAACACTTTTAATAATGGAGTGTATTTAAAAAGAACATTCGGTACATTAATTTTCGTTAAACGTTTGTTTAGACTCGATTACATTATGGAGTTTATTGGAGTTTTAACTACTGCGTAAATACATAGTTGCGGGCTGGTTAAGTGTTGTTATAACTAACCACGCAGACTAGTATTCAAATCGCTTGAATTGACTGTCGATAATCAGTTTATAAAATAACTATGATAAGGAGTATTTATATTAAATTGCAAATTTTGCAAAAACGGTAGGCAGCAGCTTGGCTCTGCCCCTGGCATTGCTGACGTCCATGGGCGATGGTAACCACTCACCATCAGGTGCTCGTCTGCCTGCCTACAAGACAATAAAAAAATACAAATTACTATATTGTTTTCTGCTTGTAAGCGCTGTTTCCAGTTTCGTTTCTCCTTCACGACCTCATATTGTCTCGGGAGCAGTAATGAAACTTTTTGCAAAGAACGAACCCCTAAGAACTTTATCTCCTATCACATTTATACAGTCTTTTTTTTACTGGACCCCATAGACATCTATAACGTAAATGCGCCACTCACCTTGAGACACAAGTTCCAAGGTCTCAAGTATAGTTACAACGGCTGCCCCACCCTGCAAACCGAAACGCATTACTGCTTCACGGCAGAAATAGGCAGGGTGATGGTATTCACGGCAGAAATAGGCAGGGTGATGGTACCTACCATCAATATTCATCATAGAATATTGTTGGTAGCTCACTCGGCGTATTTGAACGAATATTTGAACTACTCACTTGACGTATTCACGAACAACTTCCACAAAGTAATAATAATGTAATACCTAATAATGATAAAACTCAAACAAATCCCAAGTTTTAGTTTGGTGATGGTAGGGAGTCTTGTAAGACCGTAACCTGCCTAATTCTGCCGCCATGCAGTCACTCGCCTCGATCAGAAGAGTGGAACAGCCGCTGTCCAATATAGTTAAGATTTCGATCTTATTATCAAGATAAGTGGTTGTAGTCTTGTTGGTCTGTGGACCGTGAGTTCATCACACAATCTATTGAAATTCTATTCTGTCAAGAGAATACCAGAAAAAGGTCAATAATACCCAAAATGTTATTCATCCAAATTTGTTTTAGTACCTTCAAAGTATGCTTCCTTCTTCTGCTGCCTTCAGAAACAACACACAAACGCCAAATAATAATTCTATTATTAAAACATTTTTTAAGCGGTTTTCCCGGAATTGAGTTCACGTCTCGCAGCGAATTCTCTTTTATCTCTCCTGCCGAATGAAAACCGGTGTCACGAACACGTGGAAATTTGAGTTTAGCAAAAAAAAGAAGACTACTAAATAAGGCGGCTGCTCGATGGTATTTGTTGAGCTTTTGGTCAAAAGTTCGTTCACGATGACGGCCTTTCGCGAAGACGCGTTATCGTTGTGCGAACTCCAAGAATTTTCTTTCCACAAGTCTGCCCTTTTTCGTCGAATTTGCACTCTTTTACGCCACATAACGCTCAAATATAATATTCTTTACTTAGTGTTTGACCTTACCGCAAAAATTCCGAATGTACCTACAACACCGCGATAATCAAAGAAAAACAGTCAACATGACTTTGACTTTTGATCGACTTTGGTGTGTTTTTTTCGGTTTCAGTTCAGTTGGAAGGCGTCTCTCCGAACTGTCACTGACTTTTGCTGACTGGTTTGCATGTTACACGTCCTTACGGATTCATGAGATCCAATAACCTTTGCATTAGACGCCTTCAGCTCTAGCACTAGGAGCAGGCTTAGGGACCCCGGTAACCGTACTCATCGAGCTCGACAAAGAGGTCGACGTGCAACCTAACCCATGCATCAGCCCGTTGAGTTTCTCGCCGGATCTTCTCAGCGGGTCGCGATTCCGATCCGGTAGTAGATTCATTCGCGAAGCAATTGCTCTTGAGTTGTTAGATCTCCTTCGCAGGCGCTCGGACAGCTGTTAGCAAATCCCACCCCTCATGGCTGAGCCTTTGCTCGGCCACCTGTCCTGGTGAAACTGGAAAGGCCATCGGGCCACCAGTAATCTTCCAATTATTAAAAAAAAAGTTTGCATTGTAAGCTCGTGGCCGCGTCTTGTTATCAGTAACAATGCGTTTTGTGAATGTTCGGTCTGGATTGACACGTACTACTCATGCCCTCAGCCACTCTTATGCGGTTGAATTTTTTGGAGAAACATCAGGTCTTTTGGGGATAGCCGACCGGCAACATATTTCATGCCAAAGTGATTATTTAATACTATGGTTCGACTTGTGAGACATAGAAAGTTCAACGACTATCTCTCTTAAACTTGAACGGGGATTTTCAGTTACTATTTCCTTCACTTTTCGATGTTAACTTTAGTTGCAAGCATTGGTGGCCTATCAGAGCAAGGCAAATCTTCCATCCTATGTCGATCCCTTTTGAAGGCTCTGTACCACCACTCATAAGCCTGTGATTTTGAATTTTTTTTCCTACCTATATGTACTTGTACCAAATAGTACTTGCTAAAATACGCAAATATTTTTTTATGGGATTGAAGGATTACTGGTGGCCTTTCCAGTTTCACTAGGACAGGTGGGCAAGCAAGGGCTCAGCCAGGAGGGGTGGGTTTTGCTAACAACTACCCGAGTGTCTCCAAAGGAGACCTAACAACTCAAGAGCAGCTGCTTCGCGAGTGAATCTACTACGGGATCGTAATCGCGACCCGCTGAGAAGATCCGGCAAGAAACACAACGGGATACGCAAAGTCAAATATTAGCATGTCATATTATGTAATTTATGGAGAAAAAATTTCAAAGTTACAGTTCTACCACGACTTTTAGTAATTACATACATATTTGATGACAAATAAGAGAACTTGGTATTTACTTATCTTTTTACTTTGTATCAATGTGTTTTTCATAGTAAATGTTATCGGTATCGTGTTAGTCATAAAAGGCGGTATTGATAATTATTACACCTAACAGTTTATTTGCAGCGAATAATATCTTATCACCTTTTAGATTGCTTTGAAAGATGTAAGGATGGTATGTTTTGCATTAGGTAATGCAAGTAAATAGGGATTTTTAAGAAAACCAGATTTAAGAGAAATTTAATTTTAAAGTGTTGCTATATTTAAATGTTATTTGTTCAAAATATCTTTGAATTGTATTTAAATAATGAGATACACTATTTTACATATCATTGTAATTGCGAAATGTAAAACTTATATTTTATTTATTTCTTAGAAGGTTCTCACATAGAGAACAATGGACAAAAATGTTGTTTTTGTCTTATTTTATCGTCTGTGCGATTATATTCGCTAAAAGCAGTCCATCAAATTAAAATTCAACAATCTCTAATACTGACGGACATTTATTTGTCTTATTTTATCGTCTGTGGGATAATATTCGCTAAAACCAGTCCATCAAATTAAAGTTCAACAATCTCTAATACTAATGGACATTTATAAATAATTTTACCTCTTACAGCGGACATCGGTCATCAAGTGGCAATAACTGAACCGAAACTGTTCATCACGGCTGCCGAATGCTACGATAACGTGATGAAAGCTTTGAAATTCGCTAAAAGCGATGCCAAAATAGTCCTGATCGACGATCAAAGCTCACCGATACCTAGCGGCACAATCAGATATTCCGAACTAGCTGAAAAAGCCGAGATAGATAACGGTGTTTTAGACAAAATCGAAAAGAGTGACGACGATGTTGCGTGCATACCTTTTTCTAGTGGAACTACGGGTATGCCTAAAGGTGTAGAGATCACATATAGGAACCTTATTGCAGGAATGGTCTGTATGCATATGAAAGAAAACTGTTTTCCTCAGTTGGCGACAGGTGAGTTGCTTATTTGTTTTTTTTTTTGTTATTGCTTAAATGGGTGGACGAGCTCCCAGTCCACCTGGCGTTAAGTGGTTACTGGAGCCCATAGACATCTACAACGTAAATGCGCCACACACCTCGAGACATGTGTTCTAGGGTCACAGTTTTTAAAGTACAAAACAGCTACCCCACCTTTCCAAATGTCCTACCACCATTAAAATTATAGTAACGAAATAAGTTGCGGATTTAACTATTTTTAAGAAACTATTAAACATATATATTTTTAAATTATAGACTATTGTTTTTTTTTTTAAATTAATTAAATAGTTATCGCATTTCAAGATCTTTAATTGTTATTCACAGCATTGATGAGCGTCTAAAAAGTGTTGAAATTCGTACAATAAATTAGAAGTGGTTTGAGGTTAACCATTAAAATTATGATCATAACTAAAACTGACATTTGAGTTTTACACTGATATATAAAAATATAAGCTAAAGTATCCGTTTGACTCCACCCGCCTCGAGATATAAGTTCCAAGGTTTCAAGTATAGTTACAACGGCTACCCCACCCTTCGAACCGAAACGCATTACTGCTTCACGGCAGAAATAGGCAGGGCGGTGGTACCTACCCGTGCGGACTCCCAAGCGGTCCTACCACCAGTAATTACGCAAATTATAATTTTGCGGGTTTGATTTTTATTACACGATTATTCCTTCACCGTGGAAGTCAATCGTGAACATCTACGTTCTACTTCAGAATAATGTAACAGTTTGCCAATACTGGATGATAGTCCTGTGATTTTTCTTGTGAATATGGTATTTGTTTTTTTTCAATGACAGCTTCCCTTACATGACGTTTGTGAAGCGATTCCTTTAGCGTAGTTTGCTAATTGTTCTTGACCTTAATTGTTCACAAATCTTCCATTATGAATATATCAGACAAGTTTAACTCTCCAAACTTAACAATCTCCTCTGTTAAGATAAATAGCGTGGTAACTAATGAACAAAGGAATATAAAATAAACTAGCTGACCCGGCAAACGTTGTGTTGCCTTAAATAAGACTCATTCAACCACATAATATAGTAAGCGGCACGTAAGTTGGCAAGGTTTTGGCGTAGTGGGGGTAATGTCGCGCATAGTGTACATTGCAACAAAAAAATGGTCACTTTTATTGCCCGCATATATGTTAATTTTATTTTATTAAATTTTTTATTTGCCAAATTTTATTTTTAAGCCTGTGTGTTTAGAAGAAAGTTAAAGAAAAGAGAGGAATTCGTGAAGTGTATTAGGTGTTATAAATAAAATACAATTAAAAGTTAAAAATTTTATTTAAAAAAATATACTTAATATTAAAAATTATGTGTCGCCCTCGTCACTATCATTTTCTAATAGTGCTACCCCTTGGATTAAATTTATGGTAGCACCTGAGCTGGTGGAAGGAGTTGGCTCCTCATCGTCGACATAACGAAGATTCGCTGTCGTCACTGGCGTAAATAATAAAACGCTCAGTGACTGAATCGACTATAATTATGGTCATTGGTATTTGGTCCTGCCATTGCAAGCAAATTTAAAAGAATAACACTCGTAACAAAAACTAAATTTAAAACAGTAATAACAACTCGTAACAAAAACTCAATATAAACAAAGGGTTCCTACAACTTTAGTAGGCGCATGTGTAACTGGGAGCGAACGGAACGTGGACGCGGTGCGGGAGGGGAGGGTCGACTGACTTACCAATCGCGCGCTCGGAACGGTGCTACGTCTTTCCCCGCGTCCCGCTTGACAACCAAAGAGACCTAAAAAACGACTTCTGCGCATCTAGCGACTCTTGCCAAGTTACGTGCCGGGGACTATACCTCATTATAACCAAGAAAAAAAATAAAAAATAAAAAATGTTTGGGGTGGACAGCCCTTATCACTTAGGGGTATGAAATATAGATAGTAGCCGATTCTCAGACCTACTGAACATACTATTGATACACAAATAAAACCAAAAAAACATGGCTGGCAAGCTACGATTGATACACAAATAAAACCAAAGAAACATGGCTGAAAAATGTATAGTGAGTAAGACAGGAGACCGGCTTCGTCCTCATCCCTACTACGTGATGTTTGCTGGATGAGTGGCGACACCTGGCGGGGATAACAGATCGATTGAATTTAAAAAAAAATCATAATTAAAGGAACTTGAAATTATAAACTCTGAATAAGAATTTATCGTACTACAATTATAATATTTGATTGCCATCTTGCAACCTTATTGCGGATCTGTGCATAGAATAAAACAAATAAAAATCGGGATGGAAAAATAGGGGTTGATCGTATAAGAGTGAAAATTGAGAGTAATATATATATTTTTTATTTTAAGTCATGACAAAATAAAAAATAAAATCTTGCCAAAAAATTTAAAATTTATAATTAACAAATAAAAAATAGGGGTTGATCGTAGAGGGGTGAAAATTTCAGAGTAATATGATTTTTTTTATTCTAAGTCATGACAAAATAAAAACAAAATTCTTGCAAAAAAATTTAGTTTTTAATTAGCAAATAAAAAATAAGGGTTGATCGTAGAAGGGTGAAATTTGAGGATTGTATGTATTTTTGTATGTTGTATCATAAAAAAATAGAATATAAAAATTTTGTCTAAAAAATAAATAAAAAAATTTAGGGGTGGACTACCCCTAACATTTAGGGGGATGAAAAATAGATGTTGGCTGATTCTCATAGATACTGGATAAGCACAAAAAATTTCATCAAAATCGGTCAAGCCGTTTCGGAGGAGTATGGCAACGAAAACTGTGACACGAGAATTTTATATATTAGATAAACTGTACGTTTTTGACAATTTTATCTTTTGTTTGTTAGAATTTACTAAAGTAAATATTAGAAATTATCCGGCGTTTAATATTAGAACTACAAGGATCTCACTCCACTCAAAGACCATATGCGACTATCTAAGATCGATAGACCAAAATCTAATCATTAACCTCAAACTTTCAGGGTTATCAAATCAAGACATTGTTCCATGTATCCTCCCTTTCATTCACATATATGGCCTCGTGATAAGTCTAATGGGGCATTTGTCTAAAGGCTGCAAACTGGTCACAATGTCAAAGTTTTCGGCGAATCTCTTTTTCGATGTACTGAAGAACCAAGATGTTAGCTTACTATACATAGTGCCTCCTGTAGGTGAGTAGTTTAACTCTAGCTCACTGCTTTTACAGATGTAATTATATACAGGTATTATTTTTTGTACCACTGCGCTATGAATTGCTTTAAAGGACAAACCCGAAATCCATACAAACTTGGGCCTGGCGTTACAGTGCTAAAATTTGGGCATAAGTTACAATACCTAAGAAGGTTTCATGAGCCCAATTTTCAGGTCTCCCAGCAATGGCCAAATTGGTAAAATCAGACAATGTTTACATTTTAGGTTATGTTTATTGTTCGAGATATTTTAATAAAAACGATATTTTTGAGGCTGTTTCCTACTAAAGATGAGTAATTTTTTACGAAACCTATTGCTGTAATAGGTTGCTTTAAAATAAAAATGGAACCTGTTACGAGAAATCGCGCGTTAGGTTGTTTACGAAAACGAACGAAAGCCAAAAATTAAAAACAACGTAAGCGAAACGCGCTGCGCACGAAATGATTTTTTAAGGGATTCTATGACCTGGTAACTAAGACCTTTAGGTCAGTCTTATTTTAATTTTAATGAAAACTTTTTTATATGAAAAACTATATTTATATGATAACTTTTTTATATAAAATATAAATCATTACGTGCTCCCATATTATCTCATCACATTTCATTTTATTTTATTTCATGCCTTTTTTATTTTTATTTTTTATTGCTTAGATACCCATCGACGAGCTCACAGCCCACCTGATGTTAAGTGGTTACTGGAGCTCATAGACATCTACGACGTAAATGCGCCACCCACCTTGAGATATAAGTTCTAAGGTCTCAGTATAGTTACAACGGCTGCCCCGCCCTTCAAACTGAAACGCATTACTGCTTTACGGCAAAATCCAAAATATCTTCAGTTGGCAACATTAAAGATAACATAACACGATTTGATACATTTGTGTTTTTCTATGGCATAGTCACATTAATATAAAAATGCAAAACTACCCTTTCATGCTATATTTAATGTTGTCGGTTGTAGATATTTTGAATTGCCGCCATTGTAAGTAGTTGTGTCACGATTCGATGGCCATACTCTATTTACATTGATTAAAATACCTATAAAAACAGTCATTTATCCTTAAGCAAAAGAGTATTAATTATTTTTTACACTTGATTTCCACTAAATCGATCCTATTTTATGGATGCTCTAATTCTAATCCGCACGTTTGTGGAGCTAGTTACGTATATTGAAATAAGTGTTGCAGATGTTTACAAAGATTGTTTAAAACAAAAAATTGAATTCAACTTATTTTCTACACTTGGCCATTGTCAATGAAGCTAAGATTTCAATAGGTTAATCAAGCAAAAAAGACGAATTTTTTGGTACATATCCCATTCGTGTAACGCTTAGGCCCAAAATGGGGTTTCTCCTTTTCATGGCTACATCTACATTATATAAAGCGCCGCTACTGACGCCATGTTGTTTTTTAAAATCATGACGTCAGCATTACCAACTTTTGGCTGCTCAAGCCAGAATGAATGGTTCCTTGTTTTGCTTACCCACGTTAGTAGCCTCGAGGATTTATACTAACTTCACTTAGCATTTAGGCGAACTCACTGAGCTGAACCTGGTCAATTTGCTTACACTAGCGAGGGCAGTGCCGCGCTAAATCTACCACCTGATCGGTATCGTGATCTACTGAGAAGATCCGGCGAGAAACTCAGTGGGCCGTGTCTATTAGTTAATTTACTCGTCGAACCTTTCGTTGCATTCAATAAATTCGACGATAACGGTGACTGGTGTTTGGAATACCTAAAAACACCGATAGTGGATCAGGAGGATCTGAAGTGACGTGCGATATGTTGCGATAATGGCCATTCGTATTTAAGGCAGAAAAGCGCGTGTCTCCTATTTATGAATTCTCATAAATACCGCCAATGTATTATACTTCTAATAGTTAACCAATAATTTTAACATTAAAGAAACATTAGGTTAACTTTAACTAATTTTAGTTAAGTAAATCGTATTGTTGCTTCTGTCATAGAATCAAAGACTTATTAATTTGTTTTCAGCGATATTGTTGGGTAAGCATCCAGATGTACAGGCAGAACATTTCCGCAATGTTCGTAATATAATCTGTGGGGCCGCGCCGTTGGCGGCTTCAGATGTCGACGCCATATTGGAAAAGAGTAAAGTGAGTATTGCCAGATTTAATGCGTAACCAGTCTAAATTATATTTGTGCTTATTGCCATGAACTAAATTAATTTATTTAATCTCAAAACTAACTCACCTATATTTATGGACCGAATAATTTCATAAAATTTAGTCATCAAAAAATGTATCAATGTTCCAATTTGACCAATAATTGTAATTTTTGTGGATCTCTTTTCAACATTCATGTGGTTTTTTTGAAATTCCGAATGGATTATTTTTGTTTATTTAAAACACTTCGCTAATCGATTAATCACACATAAAGCTAATTAAAACATTGAAAGCTTTTTTTATTGCTTCGGTTGATGGACGAGCTCACGGCCCACCCGATGTTAAGTGGTTACCTGAGCCCATAGACATCTACAGCGTAAGTGCCGACACCTACCTTGAAATATGAGTTCTGAGGTCTCAGTATAGTTACAACGGCTGCCCCACCCTTCAAACCGAAACACATTACTGCTTCACGGCAGAAATAGGCAGGGTGGTGGTACCTACCTGTGCGGACTCACAAGAGGTCCTACTACCGGTAATAAGCTTCAGCTTCTGTGTTCTCTTGTGTTCTTGCTAGTGAATTAAATTAAACTAGCTGACCCGGCAACTTCGTAGTGCCTCAATCAATAAATAAAAGACCTAAACTTTTGTATAAAATAAATTTAAAACAAACAAAAGGAATCCGTCCGACGGGGGACACATCAAAGAGAAAAAAAAATTGTTATTTTCTATTTAATTTCACGACCAAAATTAGCCAAATCGGTAGAGGCCGTTCTCGAGTTTTAGCGAGACTAACAAACAGCACTTCATTTTTATATATACTTAGTCTGGCCATAAATACTGATCAATTAAAAATAAAAAAAATCTATTGCAAATAACATATATTACTTTTAGAGTGTGTTAGTTTAATACATAATTAAAAAACAATTTAAAGTATAAAAAGCTTATTGGAAGTGGTCTCCATTGGCTGCAATACAGCCCTTTAAACTTTGAGGCAAGTTATCAATAGCAGCACGCACTCTTTCCATGGGAATAATTTTCACTGCCAATCGTACGGATTGTTTTAGGGACTCCAAATTATCATGGCATTTAGAGCAAGCTGTACTCTCTAAAACTGACCATAAATCATAATCCAGCGGATTAAGATCAGGACTAGACGACGGCCAGTCTTCAGCTCTGATGAAGTTCGAAACGTTCGTTTCTAACCAAGACTGCGTAGACCGAGCTTTATGACCTGGCGCCGAGTCTTGCTGGAAGGACCATTCTTGATTATTAAACATGGTGCTGTTAAAGGGCTTCACTACCTTCTCAAGAATGGTATCTTGATACACTTGTGCCGATGTTTTGATACCTTTTTCACAAAAGTATGGCTCAATCACTCCTTGATAGCTAAAACCCCACCAAACCATCACTGAAGTCGGATAGTGCCCACGTTGCACTCTGTCGACTAATTGGGAAGCTTCCTTAGAGCGTTGAGCATAAATACTGTCATTTTGTTTGTTAAAATGTTGCTCAATTGTCAAAATTTTCTCATACGGAAACAAAAAATTTCTATGATCTCCCTTTGCGTACCGCTTCAGTAGTTGTTTCGATTTTACCACCCTATTCTCTTTTAAATTATCAGTTAAGAAATGACCAGTACGTCTCTTATAGGCTGCAAGTCCTAAGTCATCTTTTAAAATACGCGACATGGTTCTAGGTGCTATCTTCATCACCCGAGATAAAATCTTTTGCTTTCGGACAGGATTTCTTCGAATTCTGCTTGACTGCTTTGACCACGTTTTTCGTACGAACACTACGTGGACTGCCAGATCTTTTTCTGTCAAAAACAGAGGAGGTCTCATTGCACCTATTAATAGCCCGGTACACAAACATTTTACTAATACCAAGCGTATGGAGAGGTTTAAAAATTGCATTTGGCTCCGTACCTACTTTGTGTAATGCAATCACAGCGATTCGGTTCTCTTTATCACCCCACTCCATTTTAATATCGCAAAATATTGTACAATGTATTGGCGCCAAAATGAGAAAACTCAATGAGCAATCATATAAAAATGACAGATTCCAAATTCAAATGTAATATTTTGTTTATTTTTAATTGTAACAGTATTTATGGCCAGACTAAGTATAGATTGCATTAAGCTTATGTTTTCTCAATGTTTTCTTTTAAAATTCCAGAAAAACATAGAATTCAATCAAGGTTTCGGAGCTACAGAAACAACGTCACTGGGCACGTCGACCTTCAAAGGCTCCACTAATGTAGACTACTCTGCGTGTGGAATGCCCATGGTCAATTTCAAGCTGAAATTCGCTGACCCTGTAACTGGTGAACCTATACCGATCGGCGAAGTGAGTTCACATGAATCTATACTAATATATAAATTTGCATTGGTTTTTACGGATGTTCCATTATAACTACTGAACCATGCATCCGATTGACTTGACACTTGGCACAAAGTTACATTAGTGTAGTTATATTAGTAATTAGCAATTTTAAAACATAAGTAATCATATCGAGGGGCGAAAGACTGTTATGAGCGACATTTTTTCACAACTTTACAGCGAAGCCGTTTAAAGTTTAAAATTTGGAAAAAATATCTTAGCAAACAAACTTGTTCAACTGTTTTAATGCGGTAAACTTAATTGAAGTTAGGTTAAAAACATCGAACTGTTGATGCTAGTAATAAATAAACGCATCTTTAATTACAAAGATAAATATCGTGTATAAATAATATTAATAATACGTTCCGGTAATCATTTAATAATCAGGAAAAAATCGAACCACTTTCTTCTTCTTTCTTAGGATTCGCTGCTGAAATGATTCGTACAATGGAGCAAGTGTTAATTTTATTCGTTAATTGGATAGCATATTTAGATTATAAATTACACAATTCAATAGAAATCACTTCGATGAAATATTTAACAGTTTCGATTCGGTGTCTGAAAGTGCATTCAAAACAATTCTTCGTTCAGTTCACTTAAGGACGGTTGGATAAAGAATTTACACACATTTAACATTTAAACAAATTTATAATAGATAGTAGCATAAAAAACATTTTAATTTTCTTTCTTTTTGAATTCGTATTGTAAGCTGAAACAGCCCAAGTTCCCTTCGCGAGCCAAAAACATCGTCTTAACTTGGAATTCGCCGTAAAAGAAGGAGTTACCAAAAAATTTATCTATCATCTCCTTGAGGTTTATGGCGCTGTGATAGTTTTCCTGAAAAACATGTATTCTTTTATTAATTATAAGTGTGACTGTAAAAATAAGGTAGGTAAAATAAAATTATGTGGAATTACGTAGAATTGAATATCATAGAGAGAGTAACGTTCAGTGTATAAACAGAAATAATTTCATATCTTAAGATATCGTACGTATCCGTATACCTACGTATCGAAAGTACTAGATATATGGCCTGAGAAGATCTTCAACGGACGCCTGTGGGAGGTGTGTTGAGAGATCACAATTGACAAGTGAGTTCATGTGTCCTAAACGGAGATGGATAGACTCAAGAGAAACCGCACTAATCACGAGGTAAGCTTTACTGAACCCCTATGGCAAATGGAATGTGACCTACATTCCATTTGCCATAGGGGTTCCAAGCAGACTTTGCAGCGCACTGTGGTAGCAGAGATGAAGCTAATGGGTCAAAGTAAAGCAGCTAGCCCAAGACCGATCGAGGTATATCCTAAGTCAGATATAAATTAAGTCCTCTGCCCAACCGCCGGGCCTTAGGACCTTAAAAAAACATACGAGTAGGAACATAATAGGTATCTACAATTTATTATCCGAAACTACTCGGCATCATTGCCTCTTATCCTCTTACACCGTTGAAATACCTACTGGCCTTAGTAATAGGGACTTCATTTAAAGTATCTCGGATGAATTTAGTGAGTGATCCGTCATAAAATCGTAAATTGCAGAAAACTAAAATTGTTCCTAATATAAAATATCCATAGAGCTTCATGATATCATGATCATCATGCACTCACTTTTTTTAAATAACAATTCGTTGCTCCAAAACTGTTCTGCAGTATGTCGCCGAACGCGAAGTGCTGACAGGGATTGTCCAATTTAAAGTTCCACACTAAATTCTTTTTGCCCTGATCATTTTTCACGAGGTATACCTGTATCTTTATCTGTATAAATTAAGGCACTATGAATGCGAATTGTAATGATTTTCATTTAAAATAATTAAACTCGAAGACCGCTACTCTAGTTTGAAAAGTTCGGTGATAATTTTGGGACGATGCACCTTAACTTGTACAATAATTTTACTAAAGGTATTGCTTAACTTTTAAAGTTTAGACAGGATTCAAGAAGTAGAGTGTTCCCACTATCCTGTATACAGAATTTGGATAAATTAACCCGTTTTAAACCGTGTGCTTTTAATGGTGCCAAATCCATAATCCTGTACATTCAAAGTGGTTAAAATGGGAACACGGTTATTTCTTCGTTTATTTATTTTTAGATCTTACCAGAGGGTACAGCAATGGTATCCTCGCCGCGGTCACTATAATTAATCATTTTCTTATTAACCCACTTAAACCTTGAGATAGGGTTGGGTGGATTAAGAGCGGGAGTTTAGATTGGGAAAAGTTCAAATTGTTCTGATGCAACTGATACTTCTACCTCTTCTCTTACGATGAGCAGGGTTATTCATATTATGTCATCTGTGGCTATAATTAGTCGCTTAAAACCAGATGGAGTTTTAACCTTCCTACCCACAAATGCTAGTAAAAAGGACTTCAGTGAATCGCTTTTATAGATTACAAGGTCAATTAATTAAGCCCCCACTTATAGATTGGTTTATACGACCGATTTTTCTCAACTGTTTGCAGAACTAAAGCATTAGATTAAGATAAGGCTAAGCCAAAATATATAGGCATTCTAATTCCAATGTAATATAGATAATCTTACCTCGTTGATACGCGTCGCAACAAAACAAGTGACGTTAATAAACAACTTGCAGATATTGTTATCTGATATAATCTTCACGTTTTGAGAGGTCAAGTTCTTTGATTTCGATCCTCGACACGGCTCGTAATTTTTCAATTGCACGATATAAGGACCCTGATGCAATAGAGAGAATGAAATTACTATGTAAAGACACGCACAGGACTTTTTGATATATAGTTAGGTAGCTGCGTACGTTGTGTTTTTTGAAACTGAAATACTTCGTAAGAAATTAGCTGAATTTCGATCATCATGGTTCCAAGCCGGTTTCGACCGGTTTGGTGGTAGGACCTCTTGTGAGTCCGCACGGGTAGGTACCACCGCCCCGCCTATTTCTGCCGTGAAGCAGTAATGCGTTTCGGTTTGAAGGGTGGGGCAGCCGTTGTGACTATACTGAGACCTTAGAACTATATCTCAAGGTGTGTGGCGCATTTACGTTGTAGATGTCTATGGGCTCCAGTAACCACTTAACACCAGGTGGGCTGTGAGCTCGTCCACAAATCTAAGCAATAAAACAAAAAAAAAAACCACGGCGACCAAAATTTTCCGTTTAATAACTTAAAAGCTAATGTCCGCGCCTCTCATGCGCTCTAATATGGCTACACTAGCCTATCTTGTTCTTAAACGTGCGCAAACAGAAGCTACACGTAAGAACACCACCCACGAAGTTGTAAAAAATGGTGGAAGGCGGTCTATTTTTCAATTATTATTTTTTTGTAAGTATTAATGTCAGCTATCAATTATTTAAGCTTCCGAGTGAAGATTCAAAGAAATCTAACGTATTGCGATACTTGTTACATATTTTTTTTGACAAAGATTTCGTTGAATATTCAATGTCTTTTTAATAATATATATAGTTTTAGAGGCTGAGATCCTATGAATAAAATAAAATTAATTTCACACGATTACCTGACACAGTTCTAGAACTAAGAGATCAAGATCCTATATCATGATTCCAAATCCGATAAATATATATCAACGTGTATAGTCAACAATCTGTATACTATTTTGTTGATAAATATATGGGAATAGCTTTTAAAGTCTTGAATGGGATCGAGCATCTGGATTTCCAAACAGCTCCAGTAATTTTAACTATGAGTCCAAAACTTTCGGAGAAGCAACAAAATTAACATCGGCCTTTAAGTTATTGAGCCACAATTTTTCATTGCTTAGATGGGTGGACGAGCTCACAGCCCACCTGACGTTAAGTGGTTACTGGAGAGCCCATAGACATCTTTAACGTAAATGCGCCACCCACCTTGAGATATAAGTTCTAAGGTCTCAAGTTACAACGGCTGCTCCATCCTTCAAACCGAAACGCATTACTGCTTCACGTCAGAAATAGGCAGGGCCGTGGTACCTACCCGTGCGGACCCACAAGAGGTCCTACCGCTAGTAAGCCAGTATTCGATTATCATTCATCAAACTTACATATTTATTTGGGTCCGAACTCGTTCCAGGAAAATCCATTATAACTAAGTGCAGAAGAAGACAAAATATCGTGATCCATAAGAGATTTGACATTTTAAAAGTATCACTTTGAAGAGTTAGAACATAAGAACAACAATGATATTGCCCATTGAATGTTCCTATGCTAGATAATGGATTTTTGATCTATTTTAAATAAGGCACCTAATGATTATTTTACAAGCATCTAAATGGCTAGCTATTGTATTGTATAATGTGGTTTTCTACTGCAGGTTTCCGTGTAATCACTACACTATCCGCCAATAAAACATGTCCACCACATTCCTTCTTAACTAGAACTAAAGGACTTTTCTATAAGCCGTTCCCAAAATTACATAAGTTTACAAAGTTTCGTCAAACTACAGAATTGACTACGCTATTCGGCATTTACGCTGGCTGATAACGTGTTATATCAGCATGCTCTGTGTCATCTTCTTCTTCTATCTTCTATATATATAAAAATGAATTGCTGTTCGTTAGTCTCGCTAAAACTCGAGAACGGCTGGACCAATTTGGCTAATTTTAGTCTTGAATTATTTGTGGAAGTCCAGAGAAGGTTTAAAAGGTAGATAAATATGAATATGCTCGGAATTAAATAAAAATAACAATTTTGTTTTTCCTTTGACGTCGGACGGATTCCTTTTGTTTGTTTTATGTTTATTTTATACAAAAGTTTAGGTCTTTTATTTATCGATTGAGGCACAACGAAGTCTACCGGGTCAGCTAGTTATATAATAAATAAATATTGAAGTTAAATTGTTAAACTCTGACTTAGGATGTAAAAATTGTCACAATTCTAAAGTGACGCATTTGCGAACAGGATCGGTGGTAGGCCAACGAATCTGCAAAATAACGAGCTATACTATATTATTTTGGAGCGTCGAAAACGCAGAGGTTTTAAAAATCGAAATTGATGGCTCTTTGTGTATGCAGCAAATATTAAGTTTAAGTTATAAGAATAGTCACTACTTAATACAGGAGAGTCTATAAACCGATAGTTTTTCGATGAATGGTGAAAATCGGTTTTCATAAAGTAGTGGGTATTTGTATCACAAATTAACCAAATCAGTTATCTCGGATATGCTCTTTATTAGTTTAATTAAATTAAATAGATGAAATGTGTGATGTCTTGCTTGCCATTGCCTTGAGATTTATAAGGATCTAGAGACAGAGGGAATAATGTTGTTATTTGGTTAACTAAAACGTTCAAAATTTTGTTATTCGGAACTTTTAGACATGTAGGCTTATCTTTTAAATGTCGTTAGGGCTTATGTCGGTATTTATGATAGCCACAACAATTACTTCTTATCTTTTTACCTCCTTGTTTTTCTTTGTGATAATTTTCATATTAACAGATCCCAGATCGTATTCAGAACATTACCTATTGCTCCCGTGAAGCTGTTGTTCCAACCGCAATTGAAATTGAAGTTTTCATTTTAAATTCCCGTTTCAGCAAGGCGAAATGTACATGAAGAGTCCTACAGTGATGAAGGGCTATCACAAGAACCCTGCTGCGACTAAGGATACAATCACGGAAGACGGATATTTCAAGACCGGTGATCTCGGATATTATAAGCCGGGCGTTGGTCTGTTCATCACCGACCGTATAAAGGAACTCATTAAGGTAAAATAAATTTCAAAAACGTACGACTACCCGCGTTCCTAAGAAAAACGGTCTTTAGTTTCGGACAGGCTGACAACAAAGCGACCTTATAACGATTTAATTTTTTTTATTTAAGGACCGGAACCCTAAAAAGGCATATTAGTACGGATAGAAGTTTTTTTTTTTTATTGCTTAGTCGGGTGGACGAACTCTGGAGTTGTAGATGTCTATGCGGTCCGGTAACCACTTAACATCAGGTGGGTCGTGAGCACGTCCACTAACCTAAGCAATAAAAAAGTTTTCAATGGTTTTACGGTAGGCAGCGGCTTGGCTCTGCCTCTGGCATTGCTGAAGTCCATGGGCGACGGTAACGACTCACCATCAGGTGGTCCGTGTGCTCGTCTGCCTACAAGTGCAATAAAAAAACCATCTGAATTGTGAGTTCGTCCACACATTTAAGCAATAAAAAATAAAGAATCTAAAAAAATATCCCAATTAATTTAGAGGAGGAATAAATAAAATGGTGAGACCATTTGAACCCCAGTGAACAAACAGTACAGCGGAATGTTATTAAAATTTCAAAAGATTTAAAAAAAAACTGTCACTGACGATATTCTGGTACTACAAAACTTGCAGGTGAAGGGTATGCAGGTAGCCCCCGCCGAGCTGGAGAGTCTCCTCCGCTCTCACCCGGCCGTGGCCGACGCCGCCGTCATAGGAGTCCCACATGAGTTCTACGGCGAAACGCCTAAAGCGTTCGTCATCCGTAAAAACGGTCACGACATTTCGGAGAAAGAGCTACAAGCCCACGTTGCTAGCAAAGTGGCCGTGTACAAGCAGATAGAGGAGGTGGCTTTTGTTGATGCTATACCAAAGACAGCCTCCGGGAAGATACTGAGGAAGGACTTGAAGAAGATGTATGCGTAGATCGCAAACAATACTGTCGCATAAGGGAAATGTCCAAGATTTTATACTGGTGGTAGGGTCCGCGCGGGTAGGTACCACCGCCCTGCCTATTTCTGCCGTGAAGCAGTAATGCGTTTCGGTTTGAAAGGTAGAGCAGCCGTTGTAACTATACTGAGATCTTAGAACTCATATCTCGAAGTGGGTGGCGGTATTCACGTCGTAGATGTCTATGGGCTCCAGTAACCACTTAATTCCAAGTGAACTGTGAGCTCGTCCACTTGTCTAAACAATAAATTCAAAAAAAAGATGTGACGTGATGAGATTGAGTCTCTGATATTGAAGATATATGAGCCATTTGTTTTTTTAAATAAGAGAACCATTCTAAAGTATGGGATGAGTCGTCTCTACTCTGTATTTTACAGAAAAAAGTTACGGTGAGGGTAATGTCAAACAGGTTTCCGTCCAATTGTTTTTATTTGGCCAAATTAAATTATGTTATCTATGTATAGGTTATTGATTGTTTTTTTTAAATCTTATTATTGTTGGATTAGGTTTAGATTGAATTAATTTTTTATTAATAAAATTTGAAATAAAATTAAAATTTCATAGTATTTTTGTATTTTAAATTTAAATTTAGGTACTTGTGGTGCATTTATTTTGTTTTACTTGTGTGTATTTTAAATGATTTTATACTTTAGAAATGATTTACTTGACAACATTTAAAATGTTCAAGAAATAAATGCATTTTTTTCTGTTACCTGTTTTTTTTTTTTAAAGATATCCTCATACCCACGGTAGGTACAGAGTTCGGAATGTTCTAGATAATCGAAGTAAAATCTGAAACTAAAATTTAATTGGAGGCTCTTTAATTTTTTACCGCCCATTCATAAATATTTACGCTATTTTCGGAAGAATAAATAAATATTTCTATAAAAAAGGTCGTTTGAGATTTACGGGTCGAAATAAATTTCAGTCTACACTTTTGATTTTTATAATTTGCGGGATTGGCTTTTGTTCAAAAGGAATACGTCTGACTGCTGGGAGTCCTCAACAGAGCGAAGCGGTACTTCACGCTTGGACAAAGACTTTTGCTTTATAAAGCACAAGTCCGGCCTCGCGTGGAGTACTGCTCCCATCTCTGGGCCGGGGCTCACAAATACCAGCTTCTTCTATTTGACTCCATACAGAGGAGGGCCGTTCGGATTGTCGATAATCCCATTCTCACGGATCGTTTGGAACCTCTGGGTCTGCGGAGGGACTTCGGTTCCCTCTGTATTTTGTACCGTATGTTCCATGGGGAGTGCTCTGAGGAATTGTTTGAAATGATACCGGCATCTCGTTTTTACCATCGCACCGCCCGCCACCGGAGTAGAGTTCATCCATACTACCTGGAGCCACTGCGGTCATCCACAGTGCGTTTCCAGAGGTCTTTTTTGCCACGTACCATCCGGCTATGGAATGAGCTCCCCTCCACGGTGTTTCCCGAGCGCTCTGACATGTCCTTCTTCAAACGAGGCTTGTGGAGAGTATTAAGCGGTAGGCAGCGGCTTGGCTCTGCTCCTGGCATTGCTGAAGTTCATGGTCGAGCTCACAGCCCACCTGGTGTTAAATGGTTACTGGAGCCCATAGACATCCACAACGTAACTGCGCCACCCACCTTGAGATATAAGTGCAATTGCATTACCAGCAGCAACAACAAAATCTTGCAGGTTGTTTGTTTTTTTAAATAATCTCATCGACACTAATCCCCCGCCAATTCCAAATCCGTCCTCCCTTGTTCTTTTTTGGTTGGGGTCCCTGGAATTTCTACGAGATGCCAGCACCGTAGAGGTAAGTGGGGTCATGTGAGACTGCCCCTCGCTAAAGCTTAGGTCACAGCCGATAGAAGGCGTTAATTTGGATCCACTCCAAATTTGGACCAAAGCTCTAAATTGATAAATGATTATTACTTGGTGTGATGTACTTCTCTGAGAACAGGCGTTGCAACATGAATATCGTTTTGAGATATGAGCTCGATTTTTTTTAATTTTTATATTATTGATGTTCTCACACTCCCAACTGATAGATAGATATGACTGCAAAGAGGAAGTCGGCGTGTATGTACTTACACGAGAGAGACATTTAAATACATTTTAAAATTTGAAAAATATATCATAACAAAATTACCTACCTACTCAGCTATTTGAATTGAGTAAACTTAATTGAAGTTCAATTAAAAACATCGAAATGTTGATGCTAATACAAAATAAAATGCACCTTTAATTACAAAAATAAATGTCGCGTTTTAAGCGAAATGTCGTTTAAATCAAATAGCCTTTCACCTGTCGAATTATAATGACAATAGAAAACGCCAAATTTAAAAGTAAATTAAGTTTTAATTATACATATGACACGCGAAAGTCCAAGGACTTTTTATTTTTCAGGTACAATGTACAATGGCTCCGATATAACTTAATATGTATGTGTATTATCTATGGATACCGCCCAATACATTGTCTGTTTTATCTATCCATTGTATGTAGCCCAGATGAAATCTGGAAAAAAATTTGTTCGTTCGTCATCATATACCACCGTTTTTCATCTATGAACATACTACGTACTACAACATTATTATTAAACGAACATAATTTAGATTTAACCAAACGTGGTGGTACGTGTCACTCCCACGAATAATCTAATGACAATGCCGTCCTATGACCGCCCTTATATCTTAACACAAAGACGTTCAAAATGTCTAAATAGGTACCACAACTAGCACATTCTACAGTCATTTGTTGTGAGGGAACAACATATTATTACACTTACATACATATATGTATGTATATTACTTTTACCCTATACCGGTCAAACAATAACAAACAAATAATGACGTCACGCCAATTTATGCCGCTTCACAACACAACAGCTTGGGTGTCATTAACTCGCTGTCCTTGATTATAAATATAAAATTTTCATTCGCAATCCCTAAAGTAACATTCATACAATAGATAAAAATACGCTGATAACTTTAAACCACAGTGTCGTAGCTATTATGGAGTGTAACGGCTTCGGTTTGTTGCTAACTTCGTGTGTAAACGCCATTTCGTCTCTATAGGGCTGTCCGTAATGCTGGAACCACACTGCGTTATGCACTATTCGTTAAGTGACTACGCCGTATTCGCCAAAATATTTGTTATGCGCGCAAACAACAATCATGCCATCCACACTTCGAACTTGTACGTTGAATTATGCCAAATAAGGGAAATATGTGTGTTGTTTGCGTGGAGCGATGGGACGTGTTGAGAGTTGCCGCAATTTATTATTTCCTAAATGCTTCTTACCAGTACTTGTTGTACAAACACTAAGTTACTAAAAGACCGAAAAGAAAACGCTGGTGGATGATTGATTGCAAGTCATAAGACACCTCGATACACGACCGCCGCAAGCGAGCGAATGATTCACCAAAGTGTGGGCAGTCGATGCGCATATTCGCCTTATTCGTGTCCTTTGAAGTGTGACAAAAAACCGACAAGTCGACGGATACGCGTATTTGCTATTCGCCCTTATGTGTTATGCGTACGAATAAAGCGAATATTGGCGAATATACTCTCCGCACTTCACCGTATGCGCGTGAATAGCTCGCATAACGAATAGCGGACAGCGCAGTGTGGTTCCGGCATGACAGAGGCGACTATGGTGCGGGGTATTCGCTGTGCACGAATACAACATAGTCAGTCAGCACCCGCTTTTTAATGATTCAAGGATAACTGGTGGCCCAAAGGCCTTTTCAGGACAGGTGATATAAGGCTCAACCAGGAGGGGTAGGATTATGTAAACGTTGCCAGTTACGGCTCCGGAGGAGACCTAACAACTGAAGAGTGAATCTACTACCGGATCGGCGGCGCTAGCTTCGGCACTTTCAATGAAACTGTTACATTTGTGCCTATTCCATTTTTACAGCGCGCTTACCAGAGGCACTAGGGTAATGATTACACACGGGCGCTATTTACATGGGCAAGAGACGCCTTTGGTCCACAATATCAAGTACGATTGTTAAATATTATTTTTATCTTTGGTGCTACATCAGGAGTTCTTTTTAAACGCAACCATCACTCGTCACCAGCATACCAAGGTCATATTGTCGTTTTGGACCAATAGTAAGTATCAATAGACGCAAATTTTCTCCAGGAACAACCATGTAATGAAACAGACGTCTTCAATAATCTTGTAACAAATTTTAATAGAATATTAATGAATATTTATCCACATGTTGAATTAATAAATAAATATCAAAACAACATGATAGTATTTTTTGTTGACATTAGTTGCAGGTAAATAGAAAAAAAAACACTAAAGAGCAATTTCCTAAAAAAATTCAGATGTCCGACCCGTCTCTAAAGGTGGGTGGTGGTACTCCCATCATGATGTCTATGGGATTCATTAGATCCCTAGACAATTCACTCCGCGCGTTAAAAATGTGTGTGTTCGTCTGATTTAAACCTATTTTGTTATCTGTGCAGTCGTTACTGTCTTATACTAATACCACCTCAGAAAAAAAAAACCTACCTAAGCTGATGGTAGTCTTTAGAGGCTATACTAGTGTAACCGAGGGAGTAGGTGAGCTCTTGGGGGTCTAGCCTGAGAACGTTGCTAGCACTAGCCCTAGTAAGAGCAGTGCTTCGTAGAATCTACCAACGGATCGGAAACGGGACCCACTGAGAAGATCCGGTGACTCAGTGGGCTGTGTCTATGGGCTAATTTACACGCCGACCCCTTCTTCGCAAGCGACGGATTCGACGAGAACGGTAACTGGAGTCACCTCAAGCTACTTTCGCCTGTCTGATGTTTTCGGCAAAATATACAAAAAATCAACATACAAATTTGGCAATATACAAAACATTCTATCTCATGATAGCAGTAACCCTAATTCAATTACGAATGCGGTGCAATACGTTTTCCATCAACGAGAATTGCCGAGTGCCGTATTCGAAACTCGGTGACCTCAAACATAAAATAAATGTCAAGGCTATGTACATAATACTATCTTATCTTATACCTTTAAACGAGCAATATATATGTATATAATCTGAATCTCGGAAACGGCTCCAACGATTTTCATAAAATTTAGTATACAGGGGATTTCGGGGGCGATAAATCGATCTAGCTACGATTTATTTTCAGAAAATGTTGTTTTATTCGTGTTTTCAATAATCAACTCTTCCCGACATCTATTGGCGAATAATAATACTATTTTTCTAAATTGAGGGCAACTAAATGTTTAAAGGCACAACAAGATGGTCATCATCTAGTACCTTATAAACCACAATTCACGTTTTAAAGCACCCAAGCTTGCCGCGGAACCGGCTTCTGATTAAATAAAGTAAATACTACTAATGTAACCGAATGTTTACCTAAATTCATCTAATGTTTGTTCAGTTCATTCTTATAGCTACCGAATAAAAGTAACATTTAAAACTTGTTTAAATACTTCTGTTAAGTATGCCGAAGCGTCCATACATCTACTACTTTGTTGTTGTTGAATAAACATGATATCGTGCGAGACGGTCGACACAAATATATCGCACGCATTCATAGTAGTACACTGTTTTTTGTTGTGGTTTGTTTAGTGCTAAGATTGAAACGGAGTGAGTCGCACGGCTCGTCGTGATAACAATATTTACTTTTTGTTTCAATATTGTATCATTTTATAATCTTATATGTGTTTTATAACTGTTTCGGGTAGTGCATCAAAAATTTAATTGTTTGGAAGTTGTCTGTTATTTACTTGACGTGATCTGAGGTTGGTATTTTTGCCGTTTCACTATCATTTCTTTCGTTTTGAGTATTTGGCTAATACTTGCTTTATTCATTCAATTTCATTCGTAATTGAATAGTGGAGCAGTCGAGTATCGAGTAATCTGTATATTTCTATTTTGTATTAGTTAAGTGGGTATATTAAGATGCATTCTCGTATGACTGGTTCCAAAGGGCTTACTTAACCTTTGCATTCTTTATAATACTTTCGATCAACCCGTTAATGAGACAACTTCATTCATTTGTTATTGCTATGATGGTAGATTTAAGTCAGTATGACAGTGTAATTAACGGTAGCTTAGTTGCATTTTTAGATTAATGTTTAGCTCCTGTGAGTTTTGTAGGATTTACACTAAGGCACAAAGTAAGCGAAAATACATTATTATTGTTAACGCATTTCGTGTAAATTCTGCATGAGTCATTCATTTCTGAATTAACGTTTTGTTTTAACGTTGTGTTAAACGTTTTGAAAGTGATACGACTGAATAATGAAACAATGAAAATAATTAAAAAGGCAAATGTGTTCGCGTTATTGTTTCACTGTTCCTATTATCTTTTAGTTATATAAGAAACTGTCGTTTGCAGTAACATATTAATTCTGACTTTGAAGACGCGCTCCATATTTTCGTTAAGCGTAAGGATCATATTTAAATAACAGATAAGAATTTTATCTTTTGATTATATGTTTATTTATTTATTATAGGAACAAAGTCTGGAGAATGTTGTCGAAGAATTACATAAAAAGATCTTTAATAAGATGGGTTCAAAGTTCGAAGTTGATTCGTAAGCAAAGCGTTTGGAGTGCTGATAATGTGATAAGTTCTCCGTATAAAGACGTGGAAATACCTAACAGTACGCTGTACGAATATGTATGGAAGAACTTGGAGAGATGGCCCGAGAGGACTATGGCGGTATGTAATTTATAATAGCTGACCCGGCAGACTTCGTAGTGCCTGAATCGATAAATAAAAGACACATCAAAGGAAAAACTAAATTGTTTGTTTTTATATAATTCCGAGCTTTTTTTATATTTTCTCTTAAACCTTTTAAACCTTCCTGGGACTTCCACGAATAATTCAAGACCAAAATTAGCCAAATCGGTCCAGCCTTTCTCGAGTTTTAGCGAGACTAACGAACAGCAATTCATTTTTATATATAGAGATTTAGGCGATCAATAAAGGGATCTTCTTCTTCAAGCGCCCCCCAACGTGGTTGGTGAAACCGGCGATCGCCAAAGATTAGATAATAATAATAATAATTGCATTTATTTACTCCACAATACAAATAAATTTTCAATTAATATAACATAAAAATTCTAATTCTAAACAATATTACAATATATTATCACTAACACAGTGGAGATAAAAAGGCCGCGGCTCAGCTATGTGAAACTATCGCTGTTATTCTGCCGCTGCCTGTAAATTACAGGAGATAATTACCGCAATTAAAACATTTGCCATTAATGGCATGCATTGAATTAAAAAACGGCATTTAATGGACGATTTCTGCCAGAAAGAGACAAGAACATCAGCCACACTTCGAATGTCTGATATTTATTTAAAAAAGGTTTAACGCAACTGCGAAACGGATTTAGGTCCCGTGATCCGTCAGTGTGAGTCATGTACAAATAAAAAAAACATAGCAATTAAAATCGATGAGAAACTACTAAGGTGATCTGTTCACTGCAGATCCTTCAAACATGTTGCAATTATTTAAAAGTAGCCGTAATTTTTTTTCTATTGCTTAGGTGGGTGGACGAGCTCACGGCCCACCTAATGTTAAGTGGTTACGGGAGCCAATAAACATATAAAAAGTAAATGCCGCTATCTACGTTAAGACATGCGTTCTAAGATCTCAGTTTTTATAGTACAACGGCTGCCCCACTCTTCAAACGGAAACGCATTACTGCTTCACGGCAGAAATAGGCAGGGTGGTGGTACGTACCCGTGTGGACTCACAATAATTACGCAAATTATAATTTTGCGGGTTTGATTTTTATTACACAACGTTATTCCTTCACCGTGGAAGTCAATCGTGAACATTTGTTAAGTACGTATAATATTTCACGAGAAAAATTGGTACTTGCCTGCGGGATTCGAACACCGTTGCTTCGCTATAAACGAATACACGGACGTCTTACCCTTTAGGCCACGATGACTTCAAAATTCTGTTAAATACGTTCACTCGCACATATGACTGTCCTGTGTTATCAAAAACAGTCCAACGCTGTTTTTCCGTTGTGACCGCGTCAGATTATACAATCCTATTGAAATTTAGCAATGAGTCCTGTAAGATTCACGATGTGAAACTGTAAGTCACGATTGCATTGAACTAATGGGAATTTGAATCATCAAACAGTAATTACTTAGGTAATCAGGTACTGTAAAAACAGAATTTAATAAACATGAATTGTTTTTGCTTCTCTTATGAAGACATTCTTATGAAGGCCGTTCCAGTCATTATAACTTTGATGAATATTAACTATAATGCGATGATTAATATTGCTGTCGAAGGTACATACATCGAATCGTATTCTGGTCTAAAGATTGACTCTTAGACTTCGTCTTAGAGCAGCACCGTTGTCGTGAATTAATAGTGAGTAAAAACCAGGGAATAGGTAGCAGCATACCCTAAGGCTAACTCTAATACCAGACTAAACATTCATTCTGGTATGAAGTATTTGGCAGTTAATATGCAGTAAAGACCTCGACCTCATGTGTCAAGATTTTCGGCATTCACATTCTTAGCTCAATACCGAATGGATCATGAATACGTATTCCAATTACAGAAATGAAACACACAGCAGTGACTATCCCTATTTAATTAAAATATAGATCAGTTAATACTTAGACCATACTCACAATACTTACCGATTGATATTTTTTTTTGGTCAGGAGCAAATCGCCGATCTTCCTCCCTTCGCTGAGGACGGGGCATGACGGAGTTGAACTGACTAAAACCTTCTGTCGCTCAACAATCCACGGCCGAACCTCGCATGAGACAGAACTCATGAAAAGGCAAAAGGGGGAAAGTGAATCCTTTAGTGCGGAGCACATCTCTCCCATCACCCTCCCCCTCAAGACGTCGGACCGGCGGACGTCGGCGCCACGACCACCAGCCCTCTCGGTCGGCAGGCTATCCGAAGCCCGCCTTACCGATTGATATAAGGAAAGCGGTGTGCTTCTGTGCGAATAAAATTATGATAACCATTCACTTGATTTCAGGTCTGCGCCACCACAGGCCGTGGGTACACATACGAGCAAGGTTTCAAGCTTTCCAACACGTTCGCAGCAAACCTTAGAAGAAAGTTCCAAGTCCGCGATGGAGACGTCGTTGCTGTGATGCTACCAAACGTCCCAGATTATCCCCTTGTGACTATGGGAATATTAGAAGCTGGAGGCATTATAACATCTATAAACCCGATTTATACAGCGCGTAAGTTACTTCCAGCTCCGTAAACAACAAAAAAAAAACCGAGTAATTTAATATATCTGATTATATTTTAAATTATTCGGCAGCAAATATTCTGCTCATCCTTGTTCGTTCTGATTATTTCACGAAAATAATATAAGCATGATCCTCAAAGGCAAAGATTTGTAGTCTTTGGCTTTACAGCGCTGATGAGTTCATAAGCTGCCTAGTGTGGAGCGATCGATCATCGAAGCCTATAAAGCCACGATCACCACAAAGACATCAACTCGAAGGCTCTATTGGTCGCTTCCAAAATTACAGAGCTTCGAGATCAGCGAATCTGGATATAATCATAGTATGAATGAGAAAAATCCTTGATTTAACTCAACAAAATCCCATACAAATTTTCAGATGAAGTCCAAAGGCAACTTGTATTATCCGAAGCCAAAATCGTGGTTACATTGCCGGAGACAGTGGCCATTATAAAGGAGGCTTGTAAGATGGCCAAAATAGATCTTCCAATCATAACCATAAAAACAAATGGAGAGGTGACACCGGAAGGAACAGTACTCTTCAACGATTTGACGGAAGACGTACACGTGGACAAATCCTGTTTGAGGGAGGTCAGGAGGAGTGCAAGCGACGTCTGCTTCCTCCCGTACTCGAGTGGAACAACCGGCCTTCCAAAAGGCGTCGAACTTACTCACAGGAATTTGATTGCAAATTGTGAACAGGTTAATGAACCGTTGATCGCGTGCCATAACGAGACTACTGGTAAGTTTTATCTGTCTGTGTGTTTACGAGCATTTACCAACAGACAGTTTTCTTTCTTTTTCTTTTTTATGCTACCTACCTAAGCTGATAGCCTTGAGAGGCTATTTCAGCGTAACCTTAACTAGTAGGTGAGCTCACAGGGCTCAAACCGGAGTGGTGCTAACACTGCGACCCACTGAGAAGATCCGGCGAGAAATTCAGTGGGCTGAACAGCCAGTAGGCTAGAAGTGATTGTATTGAAATTTTAAGCGTAAAAAACATTACATTAGACACTTTCTTCTTCTTCTCGTTTCGGTTTCGTCAATACTGAGGGCCGTAACCATCTCCTCGCAACAAGAGTTTGGTCTGAATCATTCTACGATATTTGGTGCTATCTGCCGCTGAGTGTGAACTGTGGTGTCGAGTCGCCAAAAAGCACGTCATTACGCACCCTTCCGATCCATTAACGGTGCTTTTAGGTGCCCCAAGCACCGATCACCGTCCTCGTCGAACCCGTCGCTTGCGACGAAGGGCTCTATGAGCGAATTAACCCATAGACACAGCCCGCTGAGTTTCTCGCCGGATCTTCTCGCGTTTCCGATCCGGTGGTAGATTCTGCGAAGCACTGCTCTTGCTAGGGCCAGTGTTAGCAACACTCCGGTTTGAGCCCGGTGAGCTCACCTACATGTTAGGGCAAAGCTGAAATAGCCTCTCAAGGCTATCAGCTTAGGTAGAAAAAAATGAAATGGTGTCGAGAGTAGTGCAAATCTGGTCAGCCCAACGTGTCGGGCCTCTATGTCGTGGTCTTCTTCCGTCCACTATGAGACATTATTATTAGACACTACCAATGACTTTTTTCAATTACAAACGATTATCGGATTGCTAAGCGATTAGCGTTACCTCGACCGTAAAAACAGTTGTTTGACGTGTGTTTGCTCTTTGTCGGCATTTTTCATATCTAGAAATTTAATTCGATTGCATAGAATCATACGCATGTTTGTCTCTATATCTCATAGTACAAGGAATGAAAGTTTCAGAGACCAGCTATGCATTTTTCCCCTTTCTTCTGTTTTATGTTCAATTTTTGAGTGATTTTTATAACTAGCACACGTGCAACTGTGGTAGCATTTTAGATTAGGTTCTGACGAAGATGCGAGGAAATCACGTGTGAGACATGGGCTTGATGGTGCAGCTTTTCGTAGAATAAGGGTTGACTTTGGCATTTCAAAAGTAATTGATATTGCCTTGGACGGTGCTACGGACTTACTTCGGAGTTGATTTTATATTTGTTATTATTTCATCTTTGTCCATCTGCCACTACTTCATTCATAATTTTGAATACTGTACTTTTTATGTGGAAAAATCAACGATCTCACGGTACGGCGCTAATATATATGAATGCCATCAGCTACTTAGAGATATGAATTCGAAGTTTCCTAACGTCTTTGCGGTGGGAATAGACAAGATTGTGCTACTTCTAACCTATAGACACAGCCTACTGAGTTTCTCGCCGGATCTTCTTAGTTAGTCGCATTTCCTTCCGGTGGTAGATTCTGCACGAAGCACTTCCTACTGTTGCTGGGGCTAATGTTAGCAACGCCCCAAGGATAGAGCCCGGAGAGCTCACCTACTCGCTTGATCACGCTGGCATAGCTTCTCAAAGCTATCAGCATAGGTAGGAAAAAGAAGAAGCTCTGGACGCATTTGAACGGATGCGTCTTGGTGTACGGACCAGTGTCTTTCGACAGTCAGTATTGCACAGTATTGGATGTGGACAGTGGCGGATTAAAGGTCCAGAGCGCCCTAGGCAATCACTTTATCGGCGCCCCTGTACAGGCCATAAATGGCCATCATAATACTATAAATTTTAACTAGTTGTTTTTGCAATTACGATGACGTTGTATCATCAAGACCCTCGACTTTAGTAGACCAGGACCCTTGTATTTACGCTAATGCGCGAATGAAATACAAACAAACCCGCAATATTGCATAATACGAGTATATCGATGCTTGTACAATATAATCTATTATAGTTTTTTTATTTTTATTGCTTAGATGTGTAGACGAGCTCACAGCCCACCTGGTGCTAAGTGGTTACTGGAGCCCATAGACATCTACAACGCAAATGCGCCACACACCTTTGAGATATAGTTCTAAGGTCTCAGTATAGTTACAACGGCTGCCCCACCCTTCAAACCGAAACGCATTACTGCTTCAGGGCAGAAATAGGCGGGGCGGTGGTACCTACTCGTGCGGACTCACAAGAGGTCCTACCACCAGTAATTACGCAAATTATAATTTTGCGGGTTTGATTTTTATTGCACGATGTTATTCCTTCACCGTGGAAGTCAATCGTGAACATTTGTTGAGTACGTATTTCATTAGAAAAATTGGTACCCGCCCGCGAGATTCGAACACCGGGGCATCGCTCAATACGAATGCACCTGACGTCTTATCCTTTAGGCCACAGCGACTATGTAGACTATTTAATCTAACTATTTAGATTATAGATCAGCATTTAGTTCTTAATCGTCGATATGTTATTTTCTTTATTTATTCAAAAATTCTGAGCTCGGGCGCCCCTTGTAGCTACACGCCCCTAGGCACGTGCCTAGTTTGCCTTACGGATAATCCGCCTCTGGATGTGGAACATTGTCTTTGACGATTAGTACTGCCCCTTTAGCGTTGGGTGCACGGAACTCTGTCCGTGACAGATAGTACCGCCCTATGTGACCGTTATCATTCACGATTGGCATTTAATTAGTTCAGTCTCCATTTTTATATTTCATTTAAATTACTGGGATCAGTGATTATTTAATAGTCATTTAAACTCCTATGTGATAAATGAATTATCGCGTAAATCTGGTACAATTAATATGACAATATGTTCTTTGGTTCGCGATTTTACGTACCAATGGAACTTCAAACCCAGTGGTATGTTATGGACCTGAAATTGACACAAGCAATTCTAAACGCCCGGAAAATACAGTTATAAAAAAATAATAGAAAAACAAATAACAAGCTCAGTGGATACTATTAAAGTAAATATAAGAATTTGCTTTCACAAATATGTACACTTTTCGCAGTTCCGTCAACACAACGGCTAGGTATTATTACTAAAATAATAGTTTTATTGTCAACCAGATTACGTAATAATATTCTTCTTCGTCTTCCTAGTCAGATACTCTTGGCGGAGTAGTCGTAGTTGTCAATGGACAGGGTTGCGTCTCATCGTCGTAATAATATCTGTCTGGTGTAGTGGTAAGTGACATGGTCACTACACTAGGGGGTCGCGGGTTCGAATCCCGCCAAGGGAAGATATTTGTATGATAAATATAAATGTCTTTTCCAGGGTTATGGATGTATATTAAATATATATGTATGTGTATAATAAAAACTTACATTTATTTCCGTTATCTGGTACCTGTAACACAAGTTCTTTACGAACTTATCACGGGACCAGTTAACGTGGCGTGATTGTTAGTAAAATATTTATATTATATTTATATTTATTTATAATATATCGATATCGAGAAGATAGAAGTTAGAATCGACTAACATCGATTTATTTAACAGACAAGTGACATTCACCAGCCCTTTCCTAAAGTATATTTATCATCTTCAAATCATACAAATAAATTACAAAGCGTTTTGTGATACTTTGGCAGTTTGAATGATCAATATTTGCATCGCAAGCCAATTACTAATGTACACTTAATTTATTATTCCTCACCGCCTTCTGTTTAACCAAGTGTGTATATCTATAAGAATCCATCTATAAAAAAATGAATCTGCGTAATGTATGTATGCGCATAGCTTCAGAACGCCGTCAACAAGTTATATATATTTTTTTGTTGTGTTTATTATCGTTAGAAGGTTCTTGTGAAAAAAAATTTAAGGAAATTGCGCTGAAAAATTAAAAAATTAAGAAATCTTAATTACCATATGAATTTTTCTAATGTAACCTTATGGTTATGACAAAACGTTGACAGAATGCGTGCTGCAAATATCGTCAAAGGGGATGTAAAAAAACTGAATTGAACATTTACAACAAATCTTTGCTATTGGATCCTCATGGTGGTACTACAAACAATTCGCTATACAATATCCTATATATCATTTTCTCAGGTTCAGATTTGTATAAAAGAAAATTCAATTAAATCAATGATAAATTTAAGTCCCCGAAGCGAACCGAGGGCGGGACGCTAGTGATATTATAAATGTATTTAGAACTACAAGGTGTATCCAAAAATATATTTATTGAATGAATTCGAAACAAATATTATACGTATAGACACTATAGACATTATTAGTATCTATATATTAATACATGAAGCAAAAATTTTGTGTCCCTTTTTACGAAAATTGCGCGGACGGAGGAGTATGAAATTTTCCACACTTATAGAGAATATAGAGAAGAAGTGCAGAATGCTAATATTTTTTTAAAATAATGCATAAGAGATACATTAAATCAATAAAGAAAACATTACACACACTACCATGTATTTGACACACAGGCATGCATACTATTTATTTGTCAAATTTTTGTTCTTGACATCTGTGGTCAAATTGAGAATAGATTAAATATTGTTTGTCTTTATTAATATTTTTCTATAGTATAGTCTTGGCGTTGAAAATACTATCATAATAGTGTACAAACTTACAATTCCAATTAATTATAGTCGAATTTCGACTACTGCGGGACCTCTAGTAGATATTATTAGTATAGATATTATTAGTATAGATATTATTAGTATATTTTAGTATATTAGGCGATTGCATGCAGCAGAGATGCGAATGTTACGATGGATGTGTGGAGTAACGAGAATGGATAGAATACGGAATTAATATGTTAGAGAAAGTCTGAAAGTGGTACCTGTGACCGAGAAGCTGAGAAGTGCGCGTTTGGAATGGTATGGACATGTTATGAGACGAAATGAAAATGAGGTTGGTAAGAGAATGTTAACTATGAATGTGGAAGGATATAGAGGAAGAGGTAGACCTAAGAAGAAATGGATGGATTGCGTGAAAAACGATATGGGTAAGAAGGGAGTGAGCGAAGAAATGGTATATGATAGAAGAGTATGGAAAGAGAAAACATGTTGCACCGACCCCAGGTGACTGGGAGAAGGGCAGGATAATGATAGTATTTTCCAGATCTTATAGTACATATTTACAATAGTTAAATAGTCAATAATATCGCTTAAACATACAGTTGGAGAGTTTTTGGCGTGACAACGTCTTATAATTCGATGAAGCCGGCTGCACGCACGAAAAAACATGACTCATGCGGCGTGACCTCGCTCTGAGGCGTTCCATTTAAGGCTTGAACTGCAAGCGAGAGCGCGCAACGAGCGACAAAGAGGCACAATCGGCCTCCGCGTTCGGCAGCGTTCGACATCTGTCTCTCTCCTACTTGAGTGAGCGATGCATCCGCGTGGACAGCTGCTATACAATAATACATTTACATGTTTTCGTCAAGTATGAAGCTCAGTGAAAAGTGAATGTGGTGTCAATTGTTTATAGCAACGATAATTGCGATAATTGAAAAATGAAACCATTCCATCAGTATTTTCTTATGACGTTGTCACGTTCAACTATCGTTAGTAAGCCGACTTTACAGACAACCGATTTTTGAGGTGTCTCACTCCGTTGCTCAGTGGCTTAGTCGGAAAATAATTAATATACCAAAACTAAGGACTCATATTTATTGATCTCCAGAAACCCATCAGGACAAGGTGCTGGTCGTTCTACCTCTGTTCCACATCTACTCGGCATCAGTGCTGATGTTCCACAAGATGGCCCAAGGAGCGAAATTAGTGACCGTCAAGAAGTTCACTCCTGAAGACTACTTCAAAGCAATCGAAGGCTACAAAACTAATCTGTTGTTTGTTGCTCCTCCATTAAGTAAGTCACGTTTTCTTTGTGCTAATTTTAAAAGTCGGAGACAGGAGATGAAGCTTGTATGTTGACATTTTTTTTAAATTGTGGTAGAAATCTTCTGGTAGTAGGACGTCTTGTGACGGGAGCTTACCACTCTGCCTTTATCTTTTTTGAAGCAATAATGTGTTTCGGTTTGAACGGTGGGGCAGTTGTTATACGGTAAAACTGTGACCTTAGAACTCATATTTTAAAGTAGGTGGCCGTGAGCTCGTACACCTATCTAAGCAATAACAAAAAAAAAGTCTCTTCGCTTGCATCTTAGTATTCTCTGAGTGTAGTATAATTTATATTCCTGATCAGAATAAAGGATTAGCGAATTAGCTATTAGATGCCTGAGTGTGTTTGTGTTGTGTGTCTATGTGTTTACTGTATCCAAACATATAAGAAAATATTAATTTGCTGCTATTGGGCGCTTTCAATTTTCGAAGCATCACTATTCATGAAATTTGACTGACATTTATGCTTTGCATGCGTTGTTAACAATCAGTAGAAATAAGCAGATATGTGGACCATACAATGAGCAAGCGCGCTGCTATATTGCTTTCTTCTTCTTCTTCTTCTTTATTTTTTAGCTCCGGCACGGTTTGTGCATTAGCCAGCGTCAAGTCATAATTTTTTTTACAATTCGCCGTTTTAATTATTTACCTTTTATGAATAATAAAAAACGAAGGAAACTATTCGCAACATAACATAAATGATTAAAAACGAATTAAATTTACAAATGAGATGATATGTGATGAAATATAATCTCAGTAAAAGGTGGTCATTTACTGTGACTTTTTCAGTGGATTTATTGGAGGATCCTGAGGAGCTACGTCCACCGGCTTTGTTTTTATTTTATTTTTTTTATTGCTTATATGTGTGGACGAGCTCACAGCCCACCTGGTATTAAGTGGTTACTGGAGCCCATAGACATCTACAACGTAAATGCGCCACACACCTTGAGATATAGTTCTAAGGTCTCAGTATTGTCACAACGGCTGCCCCACCCTTCAAACCGAAACGCATTACTGCTTCACGGCAGAAATAGGTGGGGCGGTGGTACCTACCCGTGCACAAGAGGTCCTACCACCAGTAATTATGCAAATTATAATTTTGCGGGTTTGATTTTTATTACACGATGTTATTCCTTCACCGTGGAAGTCAATCGTGAACATTTGTTGAGTACGTATTTCATTAGAAAAATTGGTACCCGCCTGAGATTCGAACACCGGGTGCATCGCTCAACACGAATGCACCGGACGTCCTATCCCTTAGGCCACGACGACTTCATTGTTTGTTCAATTCAATTTGTTTCATTTTCCCACAATTGTGCACTTTCACAGATTCTAAACAGTTAATAAACCACCGTTATTACACATTTTAAACCTGATGAAACACTAAATAGACAAAATAAAACAAATCACACAACTTCACTCCTCGCGTTCCCGTCATAAAGTCTACATTGCTTTCAACTGTCAAAAACAACATGGTTAGTCTGCATTTAGTATATGGATAATCTGCATTTCATTAAGCTTTAATAATTGAGAGCATACCTTCATTGTAATAATGTCGTTTTCTCAGTGTTTTTGATGGCATCGCACCCGGCGGCCACGGAGAAGTCTCTTCGGTACATCGAGGTGTTGGTGTCCGGCGCCGCGCCTCTCTCCGCCTCCGACACTCACAGATTCTTTGAGAAAGCTAACGTAAGACTTCTGTGTGCTTATTGCGAGTTTTTTAACGTTCTCGATAGCGTAAAAGTTAACTCAAATTGTATGCAGTCTGAACGTTTGCCTACGTTTGCCGCTAGGGGCGCTGTTCCAATTGCATACCGACACTCGTTCCAGTGACAAGGACGGGACAACCGTTATAATAATATAATACTCTAACCTCATGTCTCAAGTTTAATGGCGTTTTTTAGGTAGTGTAATACTTAACCAAGTGGTGCCATATAACCATTATCTACTTATAATGCTCACTTAAAAAAAAGGATTGTGTGGTAAAAATGAAACTTTTTTTCACATTATAGACATTTAACTCGTGACAAACAACATTTACATTAAACACTGACAAAAACAAACAAAATAGCGTGGGGTACTGGCACAAACGAGTAATATAGACGAGTAGTCTATACACTACACGGTCAGCTGCTGCGAACTATAGGCGCCGCCATATTGACCTTAGCTGCGCTGACGAGCGCCTTTCACTTTACCCCTACTCCGCGGCCGACCGTCACGCGACATGCAACACACAGACGAAAAAGTTTGAGAGGATGTAATAAAAGTTTCATTTTAATATACAGAAGAGTAACGAATACACTTTTTATTTCAGAAAAAAATTGATTTCCGTCAAGGGTACGGGTTGACGGAAACATCACCTACGATCTCATTGACTCCTAAAGGCTGCTCGAAGAACTACGATGCGACTGGACCTCCCATACCCAGCACTCGGCTCAGGATCGTCGACAACGACCTCAATAATATCGGACCTAATCAGGTGATTTCTAGACGAGACAATAATTTCACAATGCAACATTCTTTTTCAACATTCTATCTCGAAAACCTCAAAATGTCACTTCTATCTATCTATATCAGCCTTTCCCAAAGTGGGCGATAACGCCCCCTTGTGGGCGCTGCAATCCTAAAGGAGAGCGGTAAGAGACCCAGAAAAAAATGGGGGCGTTGTGTAGAGGCTTGGTAGGCTATTTGTAATTTCATCTAGGAAGACTCTTAGACACCGACTGAGCTGACAAAGTGGACAGAAGACAAAATAAGTTTGGGAGCCCCTGATCTACATGCATATATTAAATGTTTGTCCGAATGTACATACATAGGTACATCTCATATATTTTGTCCTCTGTAAGTTTTTAAACTAATCATTTGATTGTGATAAATTTTTGGTGCAACTATTATTAGGGTCACAAGAAATTTTACATAAGTCATAGCGAGCGAGAGAAGGAGATCTGTGGAGTTCACGGTCCATCTGGTTTTAAGTAGTTATCTGAACCAATAGACATCATAACGTGAAAGTCCCCAACCAACTTGAGATTTATTTTATTTTATTGCTTAGATGGGTGGACGAGCTCACAGCCCACCTGGTATTAAGTGGTTACTGGAGCCCATAGACATCTATAACGTAAATGCGCCATCCACCTTGAGATATAAGTTCTAAGGTCTCAAGTATAGTTAAAACGGCTGCCCCATCCTTCAAACCGAAACGCATTACTGCTTCACGGCAGATATAGGCAGGGTGGTGGTAACCTACCCGTGCGGACTGACAAGACGTCCTACCACCAGTAATTACGCAAATTATAATTTTTCGGGTTTGATTTTTATTACACGATGTGAACATTAATTGTTGAGTACGTATTTCATTAGAAAAATTGGTACCCGCCTGAGATTCGAACACAGGTGCATCGCTCAACACGAATGCACCGGACGTCTTATCCTTTAGACCACGACGACTTCCTAATTTAAGTAAGACCCAATAATGTAAAGTTTAACAGTCGTGCCATCCTCCCAATGGCAACGCATTAATGCTTCAAGGCAGAAATAGGCAGGGTGGTGGCACTCACCCGTGCAAACTCGTAAGACACTTTACCGCCAGATGAAAGATTTCTAATATATTGACCTGGACTTTAGTCTTTTAGCCCCAATTTTTTTGCTATAATGTCTAACGCATATTCTAAAACTAATCAAAATTGAAGACATGAGTGGATGAAGGGGATATGATACAATACAAATTCATGGGCGACGGTAACCACTCACCATCAGGTGGGCCGTATGCTCGTCTACCTACAAGGGCAATAAAAAAAATTGTTAATTTTGAGAAAACGGTCAACAAACATTTGTTACTTGTACATTTCTTCGGACATAGCTCCTTCATCACATGCATTTTCTAAAAATAACGTGGAGCTTTAAGGTCGAATATGACTTATAGGCATATAACACCTTCATTCAATGTAAAAACTCAAAAATCTTAAAAATGATACATAACCCCGTCATCCACTCATGTCTTCAATTAATATCAAAATGTATTTGGACTTCGTAAATGTTGGTAATAATGAGATGGCTATATTTCGCATCCCAGACTGGCGAGATCCTGGTGCACGGCCCGCAAGTGATGCGAGGATACAAGAACAACCCGCGAGCCAACGAGGAGGTGTTCACCGCGGACGGCTGGTTCAGGACCGGAGACCTGGGACACGTGGACGAGGAGGGAACGCTGACCATCGCTGATCGACTCAAGGAACTTATCAAGGTATTACTTGTCATCACAGACAGACTCACGACCGCACTGTAAATGCCGCTGTGTATTTTTATTTTTACAAAACGAGTAGATGACACTATGGATTCCAGTTCTATGGATGGGATAGACATTCTTCAAAACAAATAAAATGCAATCTGTATCTCGAGTTGGGTGGCCTCTAGTTATCATACAGCCATGAGTTCTTCCGTCTCTAGTACAAAACTGCTGATTATATAGCGATGATAGCATACGCTAATGATAACGCCTACCTTTTTTAATTGACGAGATAAATGTACAGGCTTAATTACTCGATAAAAAGACGATTCCAATTGGTGGTAGGACGTCTTGTGAGTCCGCACGGGTGGGTACCACCACCCTGCCTATTTCTGCCGTGAAGCAGTAATGCGTTTCAGTTTGAAGGTGGGCAGCGGCATTTACGTTGTAGATGTCTATGAACTCCAGTAACCACTTAAAACCAGGTAAATCGGACAGAGACCAACTATCCAGAAATAGGTATAGTTTCCATATACCTTTAGATGACTCCTCCATTAGCAATTATTTAATTTTTTTAATACAATTCTGTTCGATACCTCCGTACAGCGAATTGAATTGTCATAATGCAAACTCCCATATCGATGCCTCCAATGAACACTACGCTAACTCCAAATTCGTAGGTTTACATAAGGAGCATTTAAACGAAAAAAGTTAATAAAATCTTTATGATTGTAGATATATTTACGGTTTTTTCTTGTGTGACTAGCTGATTTACTCTTGCTTAGAACCCCATCAATAAAAATTTGTAATACTTTTAAAATAGTGAAGCGATTTGCGTGAAAAACGAAAATTTCAAAATTTTGAGTTAGAGTAGTGTTCATTGGAGGCATCGATATGACCATTCCCAAGCTTATTTTCTCCCGTGCAAGCAATAAACTAAGTCGTATTTAAAAAGGTTACGATCCTAGCTCACTGGGTTTCTCGCCAGATCTGCTCAGTGGGTCGCGTTTCCGATCCGGTGGTAGAATCTGTGAAGCACTAATATTGCTAGGGGGGTAGTGTTAGCAAATTCTCCGTGCCTTGAGCTCACCTACGCGTCCGCGTGTTGCTGGAATAGCCTCTTAGACTACTAGCGAATAGGTAGGTATAAAAAAAAGACGATCCTATTTGGTCCCACTTGGATCCCATTCACGGCTTAGCAAACATCGTCTCAAAACGCTGTCTAAAATTGGACTCACATTCCTAGGTCAAAGGATTCCAAGTGCCACCAGCCGAGTTGGAGGCCGTCCTTCGTTCTCATCCGTCCGTCAACGACGCTGCGGTCATAGGCGTCCCGCATCCAACCAAAGGGGAGACCCCGAAAGCATTTATATCCCTAAAACCAGGGTTCAACGATAACTCTGAAGAACTGAAAGACTACGTCCGAGAGCGGGTAGCGGCTTACAAGAGAATAGAAGACTTTAAGTTTGTAGATAGCATCCCTAAAAGTCCTTCGGGGAAGATACTGAGGAAGGTTCTGAAGGAGCAATATTGCTGCTAGGCGAAGAATTGGTTGATGCAGCGTGTAATGGTTTTTTTTTTATACGAAAATGAATCGAGGGTGACCTTCAGGGAAATCAATGATGTACCAATAATTCATAATATTCCAAATGATCGATGGTGGTTGGTGGTGGTGGAGAAGAGGAATCGCGCTTGAAGACTAAATGGCTAACAAAAGCAGATCAAATTAATTAATTAAATTAATTTTTAATATAAAATATATTTGTACGATAATTAAATATATTATATCATGTGTACAGGATGAGACAGGATTGTTAATTTCGTGAAAGATAACTTTTGGAAGCTTTTGTGGCCTTTAAAGTTTTAGAAGGGTGCTGTTGTTGTTTATGTGATTTACTCCTCAATCAGATATAAAAATAAAGTTTCCGTGTGATTATTGCGAGTTTTTAACGTTCTCGCTAGAGTAAAAGTTAACACAAGTATGGAGTTTGCCTATGTTTGCCGCTAGGGGCGCTGTTCCAACTGCATACTTTCGGTTAACTTTTACGCTATCGAGAACGTTAAATAACTCGCACTAAGAAGAAAAGTGCATGTTAGTAAAGAAAATTTGCGTTAGCTACGCACCACGTACATTGCTATTGGCGGGCGCGATGGTTTCTTACAAACGATGTAACTTTTAATCGACTTTGAATAAACAAAGGAGAAGGTTCTCGTTTCATTGTTATTTAAATATCTAGATATTATCTTCGGTTTTCGCGAATCAAGATATAATAATAATAATAATACTAATAATAATGGCCGATTGTTGCCCACCTCGCCGGAGTGTGTCCTGCCGTCTTCCCAGGCGTGGCAGTGTTTAATACACTATAATAATAATAATAACTCTTTATTTATATAACACCTTAATATGTACACAGTAAAGTTATAAAACAAAAGTCGGTATATAAATTGGCGGCCTTATCGCTGAAAGCGATCTCTTCCAGGCAACCTTGCAGGGAGAGGAATAAGTTATGTGATAATGGATATAAATATGTGGACGGTGCTATATCTTAATAAACTTACATAAAAATATATACTTAAATACACATGTGAAAAATAAATACCATATAAGATAAACTTACATACGATTAAATACAAATAAATACTAAAAATATACAAGATAAAATACAAAAGAAGTAGGAACTTATACAGTTATATCATAGGAGCAAAGTAGTGCGATTTCAATCTGGACTTGAAAATTTCCANTTACATAATGAATAAACTTGTTTCAATTATTTTACATTAAACATGTGACAGAATTTATGACCTGACTAGGTAAATTATCCATAGAGCTTCATGATATCATGATTATCATGCACTCACTTTTTTTAAATAACAATTCGTTGCTCCAAAACTGTTCTGCAGTATGTCGCCGAACGCGAAGTGCTGACAGGGATTGTCCAATTTAAAGTTCCACACTAAATTCTTTTTGCCCTGATCATTTTTCACGAGGTATACCTGTATCTTTATCTGTATAAATTAAGGCACTATGAATGCGAATTGTAATGATTTTCATTTAAAATAATTAAACTCGAAGACCGCTACTACTAATTTGAAAAGTTCGGTGATAATTTTGGGACGATGCACCTTAACTTGTACAATAATTTTACTAAAGGTATTGCTTAACTTTTAAAGTTTAGACAGGATTCAAGAAGTAGGGTGTTCCCACTATCCTGCCTACAGAATTTAGATTGATGAACCCGTTTTAGACCGTGTGCTTTTAATGGTGCCAAATCCATAATCCTGTACATTCAAAGTGGTTAAAATGGGAACACGGTTATTTCTTCATTTATTTATTTTTAGATCTTACCAGAGGGTACAGCAATGGTATCCTCGCCGCGGTCACTATAATTAATCATTTTCTTATTAACCCACTTAACCCTTGAGATAGGATTGGGTGGATTAAGAGCGGGAGTTAAGATTGGGAAAGGTTCAAATTGTTCTGATGCAACTGATACTTCTACCTCTTCTCTTACGATGAGCAGGGTTATTCATATTATGTCATCTGTGGCTATAATTAGTCGCTTAAAACCAGATGGAGTTTTAACCTTCCTACCCACAAATGCTAGTAAAAAGGACTTCAGTGAATCGCTTTTATAGATTACAAGGTCAATTAATTAAGCCCCCACTTATAGATTGGTTTATACGACCGATTTTTCTCAACTGTTTGCAGAACTAAAGCATTAGATTAAGATAAGGCTAAGCCAAAATATATAGGCATTCTAATTCCAATGTAATATAGATAATCTTACCTCGTTGATACGCGTCGCAACAAAACAAGTGACGTTAATAAACAACTTGCAGATATTGTTATCTGATATAATCTTCACGTTTTGAGAGGTCAAGTTCTTTGATTTCGATCCTCGACACGGCTCGTAATTTTTCAATTGCACGATATAAGGACCCTGATGCAATAGAGAGAATGAAATTACTATGTAAAGACACGCACAGGACTTTTTGATATATAGTTAGGTAGCTGCGTACGTTGTGTTTTTTGAAACTGAAATACTTCGTAAGAAATTAGCTGAATTTCGATCATCATGGTTCCAAGCCGGTTTCGACCGGTTTGGTGGTAGGACCTCTTGTGAGTCCGCACGGGTAGGTACCACCGCCCCGCCTATTTCTGCCGTGAAGCAGTAATGCGTTTCGGTTTGAAGGGTGGGGCAGCCGTTGTGACTATACTGAGACCTTAGAACTATATCTCAAGGTGTGTGGCGCATTTACGTTGTAGATGTCTATGGGCTCCAGTAACCACTTAACACNGACGGTGCTATATCTTAATAAACTTACATAAAAATATATACTTAAATACACATGTGAAAAATAAATACCATATAAGATAAACTTACATACGATTAAATACAAATAAATACTAAAAATATACAAGATAAAATACAAAAGAAGTAGGAACTTATACAGTTATATCATAGGAGCAAAGTAGTGCGATTTCAATCTGGACTTGAAAATTTCCAGCGAGGACGATTGTTATTATAGCTACTAATATATTATAGTTTAATCTCTTATGTATGATATCCGGCACATCGAACTCTTTACGACTGAAATATTTTTGGATGATGTTTGTATATTGTGCCAACTATCAGAATATATTTTTCTATAATACATATATTGTAATATTAATCATATTGAAGCATTGGCTTTTATTTAAAATTTCCACACGTTTTAAAAGACTGGTTTAAACAAAGAAGTACTTTCGAGTCAAGATCTCTATTAAGATGAACGCACATATATATATATATAATTATATATATTTCTATTTATTGGTACAGCACGTGTAATTAGTTTCCAAACGATTCTTTTCCACCTGATGGTTGTCTGGAAGAGATCGCTCTTAGCGATAAGACGGCCAATTGTACTTTTTTTTTGTATTTAATATTTCGCATTGTGTCTTTTGTTGGTGTACAATAAAGAATACTCTCTCTCTGTCCCTCTCACAGGATTTTGTCGAAGACACCATCGTTAAGATCATTGAGAAATACATGATTATTTTTTTACTAGTTGATATTTTACTCTTTATCAATATAATCATTAAAAAAACTTGAAATTGTTGTGCGTTGTTAAGCGGCTGTTTATCTTTATAATCTGATTACACGAATGAAACAGATATTATATTTACATAATTACAGTTTTGTTTGATGTTTTTATTTAAAAAAATTATAATTAATTAAAATATATTTTTTATTTATTATGTAATATTATTTTTCTTTAAAACTACTACACTGTAAGCTAAAATAATCTTCCAACGAGTTCTTGAATTACGGTGATTATAATAACTTGACATTTTTTTTATTGGCCTTGTAGGAAGTCGATTATACGGCCCACCTGATGGTGAGTGGTTACCGTCGCCCATGGACTTCAGCAATGTCAAGGGGCAGGGCCAAGCCGCTGCCTACCGTTACCATTCCGAGTCGCAAAAAAACACAACTACTAGAAAAAAAGAACAATAAATGTGTAGACATGTCCGAGGTTATTACCTAAGATTACAACTACGTGACTTGTTCCAAACAATCATCAGTGTATTCCGAGTGTGCCAATTCTAAGTTTGATAGCTAAAGGCTTCGACTTGTAAATCAAGAAGCTTTAATTGTCCATCTGAGTTAAAAGCCCGTGGCAGAAAACATTCATTCTTGACACGACGCGTATTGCGAGTGTCTCACCGCCACTAGCGATACATTTTAAATTCCAAATACACAAATAAAAAAAAATGTTATCAAGAAATTCGCATTAAGCTGCGAATATACATATCAAATACATATCTTTTTGAAGTCGTCGTGGCCTAACGGATAAGACGTCCGGTGCATTCGTGTTGAAGCGATGCAAAGGTGTTCGAATCCCGCAGGCGAGTACCAATTTTTCTAATGAAATACGTACTCGACAAATGTTCACGATTCACTTCCACGGTGAAGGAACAACATCGTGTAATAAAAATCAAACCCGCAAAATTATAATTTGCGTAATTACTGGTGGTAGGACCACTTGTGAGTCCGCTCGGATAGGTACCACCGCCCTGTCTATTTCTGCCGTGAAGCAGTAATGCGTTTCGGTTTGAAGGGTGGGGCAGCCGTTGTAACTATACTGAGACTTTAGAACTTGTACCTCAAGGTGGGTGGCGCGTCTACGTTGTAGATGTCTATGGGCTCCAGTAACCACTTAACACCAGGTGGGCTGTGAGCTCGTCCACTCATCTAAGCAATAAAAAAAACCTATATTTAAACAGGCAGATCCAAAACACCCCCTTTATCTGCTATGTTAGACCTGTTTTTATCTTGTTTAGCGGCCACTGATGAATTTTAGTTGGGCGTCACATTAAAAAAAAACTAAAATCAGTTAATTTCTCGTCTACGCTAAAAATAGAAAAAAAAACAACGATAAAACTAAACCAGAATATCCAAAACGTGAATTAAATCGAAATATTAAATTGCCAGTGAATTTAATCGATACGATAAAAATAGAAAAAAAAACAATGATAAAACCAAAACAGAATATCCAATGCGTGAATTGAATAGAAATATTAAATTGCCAGTGAATTTAATCGAACGTCAACCGCTGATGTAACCGCAATGTTATATAATGAGTGTTTAAAATGTTATTGAACTTGAATACGCTAAAACATCAGGGTATGACGTAGTTAGTGCATATCGTATGAGACCTATGCATACAACAGCGACGCGCGTTGCTTCGAACACGTCTTTAGTTATCGAAAAAAATATATTAGATATAAATTGATGATATATAGAACGTAGGTAGCTGTAGTCTAGACTCTAGGACGTAGCTGTAGTAAACTGTAATAAAACAAGTGTTTCTTGTGTGTAAAACTTTTGTCTAGTGCGATAACTTGTGATAAAAAAAAACATTAAAGAGATGTTCTCTAAATTTATTCGTCGTAGTTTCTGTGTTGCCAGAAAAAATGTATGGACTCCCGATAATGTGGTGTATTCTCCCTATCGGGATATAGAGGTGCCCGATACTACAATACACGAGTATGTGTTTAGAAATCTGGATAAATGGGCAACGAAAACGGCTGTGGTAATTATTTTTAATACATTTTTTTTTTATTCGTTCTGAGTAGAATTCAGATAGGATTACATGCTGCTTAATGGATTGACAGGTTTCACTGAGACAATCTGTCAGCGACTCCGTAGTTATTATTGAGACAACAACAATACGAACAACCTACTTGACGAATCTACACACTACTAGGAAGGACAAATTATGAGTCCCCAAGAAATGTTGTTCCCATACAATAATAACTAGACGACTTACCAAATAATAATTAAGCCTTTAAATTGAATTATGAATTTTATGACACGGTGCGATGCTTTAAACATTTTTTATGAAATGCACAAATATAATGAAAATTTTACGTGCGGACGTCTAATAAAATAAAATTGCATTCAATTTTAAATTTAATTATTTTATGTCAGACTATATATATACATACACACATTTACATTATTTTATTGTTAAGATGAATAGACGAGCTCACTGCCCACCTTTTTTATTGCCCTTGTAAGCAGACGAGCATACGGCTCACCTGATGGTGAGTGGCTATCGTCGCTCATGGACTTCAGCAATGCCTGGGGCAGAGCCAAGCCGCTGCCTACCGCTTAATACTCTCCAAAAGCCTCGTTTGAAGGAGGACATGTCATAACGCTCGGAAAACACCGTGGAGGGGAGCTCATTCCAAAGCCGAATGGTACGTCGCAAAAAAGATCTCTGGAAACGCACTGTGGATGAATGCAGTGGCTCCAGGTAGTATGGATGAACTCTACTCCGGTGGCGGGCGGTGCGATGGTAAAAACGAGATGATGGTATCATCTCGAACAATTCCTCAGAGCACTCCCCATAGAACATACAGTAGGTACAAAATACAGAGGGAGCCGAAGTCCCTCCGCAAAGCCAGAGGTTCCAAACGATCCGTGAGAATGGGACTATCGACAATCCGAACGGCTCTCTTCTGCATGGAGTCAAATGGAAGTAGCTGGTATTTGGGAGCCCCGGCCCAGAGGTGGGAGCAATACTCCACGCAAGGCCGTACCTGTGCTTTGTATAGCAAAAGTCTGGTGTTAACCTGATGTTAAGTGGTTATCGCAGGCTGTAAACATTGACAACGTAAATACCGCCACGCATCTTGAGACATTAGTACTGAGTCTCAGATTTATAGTAGGTATAATGCAAAGGCTGTCCCACCCTTCAAATCGAAACGCATTATTGCTTCACGGCAGAAGCAGGTAGGGTGGCGGTAGGTACCCGTGCAAGCTCACGGGCAACTAAAGCTTTAATTTGATTCTTTTTAAATCGGTGATCCTTGAAAGACGCGACACATGATTAACGTGGTATTCCGGTCTAGATATTTTTGCTATCGAATTATACTTCTTTCGAGTTTTTGTGACGGAATAACTAAATCCACCACCATTTTTATATCTATGTATGTTCACCGATTTCTCGAGAATGCATGAACCGATTCTGGTAATTCTTTATTCTTTTTTTGTTCGATAGGGTAGACTTCCCGATCTGATGATGAGATCCTGGAGAAATCCAGAAAAATCTATGATTTTCAAAGCCTATCTTGAAGTGATTTGTGAAGTGAAGTGAGGGCAAATTGCTTAAAAATTAAATACTTGTAATAATGTATTTACTGGGATAAGGATTAATATCATCTTTATAAAAACATCTTCACAGACAATGCTTTATTTTAGAACAAATTCGGTTAGCATAAAAAAGATTAGAGTGAACCACCCTATAAACATATGCTGTCGTGGACTTTTTTTTAGATCTTTTAAAGGGGAATGATTCTGCCATACATAATTTTTAACTAACTTTTAACTAAACTTTAACCGTTTCCGCAGCGCACGCAGTGGAAGTTCTCAAAAGGGGAAAAAAAAACGATTTTGAAACATTCTTTATTGGTGCTCCGCTTGCATTGGTCTTAGCGTGATTTATCGAGGAAGGCTATATAACTAGTTAGGTTATAAGTATTGTCACACAGTAAAAACTTTTCTTTTAGAATGCTGGCCACAAAAAAGTTTATTGAATTCGAATTCCGAATTGTTCATGAAAATAAAAATGTATACTTTTAGAATTTTACTCATTTTTAAATATGGAATGGACGCTTAAAGAAAACCGTGTTGCAGTTATTGCGTTGCATCGTTGCGGTTACGCGCCAATTCAAATTTTTAACATACTGAAAATTTTGGACCAGTAGTTCCTGAGATTAGCGCGTTTAAACAAACAAACTCTTCAGCTTTGTAATATTAGTATAGATTTCTGTCAGTGATTTCCATAGTACAGGGAACCGCAATTGGAGTCGGAAGACCGTGCGTGACTTGTTCCCGGCTAATATTATATCTATATACTTCCATACTAATATTATAAAGAGGAAAGATTTGTTTGTTTGTATTGAATAGGCTCCGAAGCAACTGAACCGATTTGAAAAATTCTTTCATTGTTGGGAAGTTCCACTATTCCCGAGTGACATAGGCTTATAATCTTTTTTGAAAAAATTAGGGATCCTTACTTAGACTCCAATAGTGTAACCCAAAGTGTAAAAAAATTACCTAAAATATTCTTTACATCGCGTGCCCTGCGAAAACTATTGATGATAGAATAAAATAATATACTACGACTTTGAAGAACACATTATTATTTACAAAAAGTGTCGCGACAGCATATGTCTAACTATTATAGATATGCCGCAATAAGGGTTCTTTTATTTAAAGAAATATAACAACGTCATGTGTCGTTGAAATTTTTGTTAAAGACCCGAGCGGAGCCGGAGCGGGCCGCTAGTTGTGTATAAAATGGATAATGAAAATGAATATTGATTTTTTTATCTTTCCCTAAAATGCCTAAATTGAGCCTCTATACTATTACGATAGATACCGACACAATTAAATGGTAATCTTGTTTTATCAAATAGATAAGTTTTTATTATGTTATGAATTATTTATATAGAAAAATATGAATTACAACACACAAAGGTATGAGTTATTGTAATGAGAATATTTTTACCTTTTTTTTTTGTGAAAACGAAGACTGCTTGTGCCATTGTCATTTTTATTTTTTTTATTTTTTTATTGCTAGATTGGTAGACGAGCTCACAGCCCGCTTGGTGTTAAGTGGTTACTGGAGCCCATAGACATCTACGACGTAAATGCGCCACCCACAAAATTGTAGCGAGTAATTGTATTTGTTGCGAGTGTAATTGCATTGAATCACTATGCCCGGATTCGAATCTCGCACGTGGATACACCAATTCACCCAAAGAAATAAAAACACAGAAGGCGTTTACTAAAGAATTTTGGATTTTATTGTATTTTTATTTTTACAAAACGAGTAGATGCCACTATGGATTCAAGTTTTATAGATGGGACAGATATTGTTCAAAACAAATAAATTGCAATCTGTATCTCGAGTTGGGTGGCCTCTAGTTATCATCTAGCCATGAGTTCTTCCGTCTCTAGTGCAAAACTGATATAAGCTGATTATATAGCGATGATAGCATACGCTAATGATAAAACATACCTTTTTTAATTGACGAGATAAATGTACAGGTTCAATAACTAGATAAAAAGGTGATTCTAACTGGTGGTAGGACCTCTTGTGAGTCCGCACGGGTAGGTGCCACCACCCTGCCCATTTCTGCCGCGAAGCAGTAATGCGTTTCGGTTTGAAGGGTCGGGCAGCCGTTGTAACTATACTGAGACCTTAGAACTTATATCTCAAAGTGGGTGGCGCATTTACGTTGTGGATGTCTATGGGCTCCAATAACCATTTAACACCAGGTGGGCTGTGAGCTCGTCCACCCATCTAAGCGATAAAAAAATAAAAATAAAAGATTCGATAAACGTCTTGAAATTTGTTTATTATCTTTTACCTCACCATACAAGTGTAATATATTACGTTAAGATAAGATCAATGAAGAGAAAATGATTATTTTAATTTTCCGATTCTAAATTTAAATAAGCGTCTAAAGTTCGTTGTCTATTGTTATTGTTATATTACATTATTTGTATAATGTATTGGTTAATGAAGTTTAAAGCCCTACATTGTGTAGTCAGTCATCGACTTATTCAACAACACTGTAAAATAATTATAACAAAAAAATATTATGATAAAATTAATACAATTATCGGATTTCCATGTGGCAACACTATTGATGGACGCCATGACGGGCGGAAATAAAAAAAACTGATGTGATACCCTCAATAGAAGTACAAAACTGTACCGAATTAAGTAAACTACTTCACTTTGTGTTTTGTTTACTGGCTATTTAAAGGACATTTTGTGATATCCCAATTGTAACCAACTTTAGCATAAAATTTTGCGCTCTGAGTTTCTCGTGGGATCTTCTCAGTGGGTTGCGTTTCCGATCCGGTGGTAGATTCCGCGAATTATTGCCCTTGGTAGGGCCAGTGTTAGCAACACTTCCGGTTTGAGCCCCGAGAGCTCACCTACACGCTAGGGTGAAGCTGAAATAGCCTCTCAAGGATATCAACATAGCTAGAAAAAAAAACATTCCCTTTTTGAATTTGACTTTGTTCACGATTTGATGGCTTTTTTTTCGACGTGGAAATTTTAAATATTTTTTTAAAATAAAAGTATACAAATCACTTCTTATTAGATCAGGCATGCGACTAGAGAGATGGAAATTTAAAAAATTTAGTTTCATTATAATAACAGTAGTTAAACTAATCATTTGCATAATTTACATTTAGTGGAACGCTTCATACGTTGAAAACTTAAATTCTCTGAGCGTCATTTCGACTAGAGCATTGTTGGAGATTGGTTCCGCGCTTCACAAAACAAAGCTTACAGTATCTTCAATAGAAACCACACTACACCTAATTTATATAATGTATGTACTTTTTTTTTTAATTGCTTAGTTGTAAGGACGAGCTCACAGCCCACCTGATGTTAAGTGGTTACTGGAGCCCATAGACATCTACAACGCAAATGCGCCACCCATCTTGAGATATAAGTTCTAAGGTCTCAGTATAGTTACAACGGCTACCCCACCCTTTGAACCGAAACGCATTACTGCTTCACGGCGGAAATAGGCGGGGTGGTGGTACCTACCCGTGCGGACTCCCAAGAGATCCTACCACCAGTTCCACCACCACGTTTGTTTTGCTTTGCTTCATAATACACCACAAGCGTTCACGCGGGGCTTATTCGACCGATTCGAAATTTGGCAGGTTTAGTTCTTGGTAATTTTGGAAAATACTATCAAAATACGAAATACCTTATATAATTGATGCTGTATATCACACATTTCACGAAAGCAAAGCATGGCAGCGTCTCCTTACGATTTGATAAATAATCTTGTCTACAATTATCTCCTGATGGCCATTTAATTTTAATACCAGTAGCAAATAATTGAACACGATCCAAACAATCGAAACAAGAAACAATGTCATTCATTTTAAATAACATTACAAGTTCGGCTCTGTCGTGTGCAATATGCCAAAGTCGATGCCTTTGAGGATTGGACTAATGAAAACTAAAAAGTAAATTGATGGGATTTTAATTCTAAGCAGCCGACATAAGGAATGCTGATTGCTGTAAGCGTCATTAGGTTTTTTTCTAAATAAATGCGAACTAATTTACAACGTGCTTACGAACGAATTCCACTATGAAATAATAGCATTATGCATGTTTTTTTTATTGCTTAGATTGGTGGACGAGCTCAGGAGTGTCAGCTTGGTGTTAAATAGTTACCGGAAACCATAGACATCTACAACGTAAATGCTACCACCTACTTCAAAACAAGATTTTTTTTCCTACCTAAATTTATGGTCTAGAGAGACCAAATCAGCGTAACCTTAACTAGTATGTGAGCTCACGGGGCTTAAACCTGACGACGCTGCTAACACGAATCCTAGCAAGAGCCTTGCTTCGCAATGACGTGTTTTGGGCGACGTCGGTCAAAACAAGAACCAAAAGACCTCAGTTTTACCTACAACGGCTGCTCTGGCCTTCAAACCGAAGCGCATTACAACTTCACAGCAGAATTAAACAGGTTGGTGGTACCTACCCGTGCGGACTCACAATACTACCACCAGTAAGCATTCTTCGTTAAGTGTGATTGGAGGATCTATTTGTAAACAGCTTCAAATCTGATATCACAGGTATGTGGCGTTACAAACCGCGCTTACACCTTTGAAGAACTTTACAAATGTTCGCGTACTCTTGGTGCTAATCTGCGAAAGAAATTCAAATTAAGAGACGGTGACGTCATCGCAATACTTCTACCGAACGTTCCAGAGTATCCTGTGTCCGTGTTTGGCGTACTAGCTGCTGGGGGTATAGTCACAACTATAAACCCAATTTACACGCCATGTGAGTATATTTTCAGTTGAATGAGGTTTTGGTTACACAAATTGACAATTGAGTCGACTATTATCAAAGCCGGCAATCTGACTTTTGGACAATGATTGGTAAATCAGAAAAACGAATTATTGACTTTGTATTCCATTGGCAGTCACAAAACTCTTTGGAACGACATCTTAGATAAATAACAGGTTAACTATTAACCTTTATTTAATGCAGGTTTTGAACCGTATTCTTTGAAGGAGACGATTATATTCAAATCAATCTGTTTTGACATATCAATAAATTTTTTTTGTCCAAATGCACAGACCTTTGATAATAGACGACTCAATTGTTGATTGGCCGTATTGAGCTAGACCAGTGGTGGGCAAACATTTTTAATGGCGGGCCACAAAGCTTAAGAAATTCTAGAGCAGAGCCAGAATTATAGAAAAAATGCATTTTGTATTAAACCTTTTTAATAAACAAAATACCTTGTACTTTTACGCCTTGTTAAGCGTGTAAGACGTGAGGCGTGTGATAGATAGGTGAAAGGAATGGTTATTTTCCAATAAATAAACTGATACCTGTGACGGACTGCCGAGATACTTATAATGATGGCAAGTTAATTATGTGATAATGAAAGCTCAAAACACCCCTGACGGATTGCAGCTTTCATTCAAAATTCGAAGATTTTAAATTATAAACATCAGATTTTATTTTAAGCACCAAAATGTTGACTAGAGTATTTAGGATGGATGGACTCTCGGCGGGCCGGATTAAATACTTCCGCGCGCCGTACTTTGCCCATCACTGAGCTAGACAGAAATAAGTTCGTCAAACACAGCATTCGAGCACTGTTAGTTTAGAAATTCATGAAAGTACTTAAGAGTCTTAATAAGTTAAATTTGCTTGCTGGAAGGAACCTGGCTGATGAAGCAACCTGCCGACTCCGCACGAAGGAAATAGTAACTGCGCACCACTTCATATATGAGTTCGATGGCCTAGTGTAGACAAAATGAGTATTTTATTTTTTTGTTTGGGAATAAGTTTCCGTAATTACTGGTATTGAGACTGACTTTATGGTACAACATAGGTGACGGAATTCTAGCTGTTACTGTGGGCTTAGAGTAACCATTTAAAATCTGATGGCCTGCGACATCGCCTACCGTTAAAACACAAACAATCAAAATTCCAACCTTATTATCAAATCAGCTTAATGGTTGTATAATTAAGCTGTTATTGTTTAAGTCATCAGAAATACATATCATATTTATGGTGATAACAATTTTATTAAAAGTGGGAGAAAATTAATTGTTTGCTCGGTCTTGACGTGATAATTTATTCGACTTCTCGTTTTAGTACACTTTTATTATTCTCAATAAATAGTTGTGTATATTTGTTTGTATTTAACTGAATCTTTGAAAGATATTTACTGCGATTTTAAGACTGGCACACGCATTAAGGACCTACAAAAAGACAATAAATGCAACAATTGCTTCGGTTTGCTATTTAAATCCGAGTTTTTAGTTTTTAAACATCATATAACATTATAATTTTTACATGTCCGTTTCGCTAATAATTAATAAAATAAAAAGAAGTGTGGAAAAATATACATTGTTTTTGAAGTTATACTTCTTTAGGCGCGTTATGAAAAAATGATGAGAGTGAAATTTACGATGCGCGCGCACCGTGACACAAAATTAACAGAATGAAGTTTATTTAATATTTAAAAAATAAAAAGTATAACTTCTTAGGTGCGTACATAAGTACACGCACCCTTTTTTTATAATAACTACTTCGAATTCTAGACGAAATACAACGACAGCTGGACACCTCGGGCGCTAAGATTGTGATAACCCTGCCAGATTTGGTTCCCAACGTCAAAAAATCTTTAGAACTATCAAAGAAGGATCTGAAAATCATTGCTGTGAATATCGACAGTCAACAGCCAGAAGGGACGATATCATTTAAAGAACTGACAGAGGATAAGCACATTGATTTTGAAATTCTAAAAGAGGTTAAAAGGGTGTCGGATGATATCGCTTTTATGGTTTATTCAAGTGGCACGACCGGACTCCCTAAGGCAGTTGAATTAACGCACACCAATAAAGTTGCTAACTTTTCGCAACAGGACACCGAATTGAGGCAATATGAATATACGACAGGTCAGTTGCGGGTATGCCATTAGATTCTCATTAGAGTACTATTGAATTGGCGTAGAAAAAAGATTAATCTATACTAATCTATACTAATATATAAATCTACAGTGGTTTTTATGGATGTTCCGTTATACCTATAACTACTGAACCATGCATCCGATTGACTTGAAACTTGGTATCCATGTAGAAAATACATGTACTTAATGGATAAGCTAATATTTATATGACAGTTGGACTCCCTAATAATAATGACAATAAATAATAATGTTAATGTTAAATGTTCAGCGAAGCGGGCGAGTACGGCTAGTATGTTTTACTGGAGCTCATAGACATCTACAACGTAAATCCGCCACCCACCATGAGATATAAGTTCTAAGGTCTCTGCATAGTTACAACGGCTGCCCCACCCTTCAAACCGAAACGCATTACTGCTTCACGGCAGAAATAGGCGGGCCGGTGGTACCTACTCGTGCGGACTCACAAGAGGTCATACCACCAGTAATTATGCAAATTATAATTATGCGGGTTTGATTTTTATTACACGATGTTATTCCTTCACCGTAGAAGTAAATCGTGAACATTAGTTAAGTACGTATTTCGTACGAAATGGGATATTATAATAGTATTCGTCGAAAATTGCATAGTTACTAGAGGCAAATGTAGATTGGTGATCGACACGTTTAAGCGTAAACTGATAATTCCCTATCTTTTATTTTCCTTTCTAGAAAAAAACCAGGATTCGACGCTGGGCCTCCTACCGTTGTTCCACACTTACGGCCTTTCGGTTGTGATGATGCACAAGCTATCGGTCGGATTGAAACTGGTAACACTTCCGAGTTTCCAACCACGGACCTTTCTGGATGCGCTGCTGAAACACCCGATGGAATTGATGTACCTTGCTCCACCTACTAGTAATATTGATTATATTCCCAAACGATACTGACCGTTATGATTAGAGGCACAATATTTGTCAGAGTTTAAATTTTTTAATAACCACAGCGATAATGCGTCGTCTATTGTGTATCTATAATGTTTACTTCCATGACGATTTTCTTGGGAAAGTAGTTGCAGTGGTTTCCCCTTGCCTTCTGCACCAGACTTTTTGAGGTTATTTGAACCCCAAGGCCTCTGAAGCCTCTTCTGACCACTGGCCAGGATTATGGTTATACCGCCACTACTACTACACTACTACCCTTCCAACACTACATGACGATCACGACCACTCTGTCAAGAGTGACACGACTGAGAAGAAGAAGCAATTGTGTATCTACTTGAAACATGCAGTAATTTTTTTTATTGCTTAGATGGGTGGACGAGCTCACAGCCCACCTGGTGTTTAATGGTCACTGAAGCCCATAGATATCTACAACGTAAATGCGCCACCCACCTTGAGATATAAGTTCTAGGGTCTTAGTATGCTTACAACGGCTGTCTCACCCTTCAAGCCGAAACGCGTTACTGCTTCACGGCAGAAATAGGAAGGGCGGTGGTACCTACCCGTGCGGACTCACATGAGGTCGTACCATCAATAATACAAAATTTTCAACTTTCTTATCGTAATCAAAGACATATCCTTAAGTTCGGAAGCACGATTTTTATACTGATTTCTGTGATTTTTTTTGTTTGTATTGCAGGGTAATTTTTAGCTACTCAGGTAGGACAGATTTCCGAGCAGATATTTTGTGAAAAGATCCATTAAAATACCAATATTTATGAAGCCAGCTCCTTTAAACACAATCCACTGAGTTTCTCGCTGGATCTTCTCAGTGGGTCGCGTTTCCGATCCGGTCGTAGATTCTGCGAAACACTGCTCTTGCTAGGGCTAGTGTTAGCAAATTCTCTCAGGTTGATTCCGTGAGCTCACCTACCCAGCCCCTCAGGCTACCAGCGAATAAGTGGGGAAGAAATTTTAATAAAAAAGAGGTTATCTAAACCTGAACAATTATTTCTGGTATTTTAAGGGCAACACTAATTAATTCTAACTCTAAGATCTAAGATCCCAAAAATGAATATCGCACTTGCCTCAAAACTTAATGCTTTTCAGTTTTGTTCCTCGGCGCGCATCCTGCAGCTACGAGGGATCATTTAAAGCATTTGAAAGTGGTAACTTCGGGCGCCGCGCCACTACCTGAAGCAGATATCCACAAATTTTTAGAGAAAGCGCGGGTAAACATCTTGAGAACATCATTCACACATTTCCCAGTTATTATTAATGAGTGTTCCCAGCTATTATTATTATTCATACATTTGCTTGTCTATATTACAGTGTCATGTAACTAAGTCATCATTTTTCCTTTAGCTTCATACTTATCTTTCCATTGATTTATTGCTTAGCTTGATAAATACCTCATCACATTATTCGAATTTTTAAGAGTTCAAAAATTCACTAATAAATATGTTTTTTCTGACAGTGTTCCTATAGAATCCATAAATTCAATGTTTTATGATAAAAGTTGGGCGTCTTAAAAATTTTGTGTTCGCTTAGTATTTAAGTTGTAAATAATTCTAGGTTAAAAACTGTGGAGACAATCACGAACAATATAATAAGACATCTGATAGGACGAGGTTCTCTTACCGGCGAAATAGATTAATTATATATCCTTTGTCTTTCGGTTCCAGCCCGATATCCAGTTCAACCAAGCATATGGAATGACTGAAGCCAGTCCCCTGGTGACGTTAGCATCGAGAGACTTCGAGGGGAACTACTCTGATGTGGGCTGTGCTGTGCCGAATGTGCAGCTCAGGGTCGTCGATGCAGACATGAAGAATTTAGGCCCGGATGAGGTATAAAGCACCTTAACAAGCCGCATTGAAGTTCGACTTCACATCAGTGCCGTTGTCAAAAGATTTACATTTAATGGTAGGCAGCGACTTGGATCTGCCCCTGGCATTGCTGACGTCCATGTGCGACGGTGACCACTTACCATCAGGTGGCCCGTCTGCTAGTCTGCCTACAAAGGCAATAAAAAAAAGCTCACATCGTCTTTTTGCATTAAAAGTGCACAATTTCCAAAAATATTCGAAATTGAGCTAATATGCGGAATCATTTGGTATCACCAGTATTTTTGTCATAAATACTGTCAAAAAAGCGTAGTTTTTTTAGTTTTTTTTTTAGTTTACCTATGTTTTGACTACTACAAAATCAATACATAATTTTATCTTACTTTAAAAGACAGATAATGTAACTGGTAAAAAATAGAAAATTAAAGTTGCAAAGATGAGTAGTATTAAAAATATCACATGTTAAACCTTTAAAACACTTTCTTGTAAAATTAGTAATTTTTGAGATTATACAGTTTTAATGCGAGAAGACGATATGTTTCACGTAAAGATAGATTAAAATTATTATTGAGTTCGCGTCGTACGATGGGCATCGTAAACAACCCACAACCTTTTTCTTATTGCCCGTGTAGGCAGACGAGCATATGAACCACCTGATGGTAAGTCGTTACCGTCGCTGTGGACGTCAGCAATGCCATAGGTAGACCCAAGTCGTGGCTTAACGTTAAATTAAAATGTCTTCTTAAATTGTTTTGTTTTTGGTGTTTCCTTCTTTGATTTTCACGACATAAATAAAAATGTTAAAGTATTCGAAATATCAGAAATAACAGGAAATAACATATTAGGTGTAACGCCAGAATATTTAACTCAATATATCACGCCAACCGATTTCGAAGGTTATTGTTTTAAGTGTATATTAATTTGTTTTGGATTTTTTTTTTCTATTTGAAGTCGGTTTTTGTTAAAGCATGTCTATTTACAATTATATACTAACAGTGTAGGATTAGTAAGAACGGAACGTATGAAAACAGTGTCGAACGGAGCGTTAAGATGTGAGTGAGAGAAAACGGTAAGAAAGGGAGAAAGAGAATGACAGAGAAAAGCAAGATGGCGAAGACGGTTGAATGAACTTAACGTAAGAAGGTGCGAGTTAAATTTGAATTATTTAAAGATGATTTTGGAAAAGTGCTATAAAAATGCAACAATGGAATAATTTTATTTTATGCGCCGCGGTCCCAATTCTACATTTTTAGGGAGATACATTTAGTTACAATTAATTTAACTGATTTACCAACAGGTCGGCGAGCTACTCATCAAGGGCCCGAACGTCATGCGAGGGTACAAAGACAATCCAAAAGCAAACGAGGAGGTGTTTGTTGACGGACGCTGGTACCGGAGCGGAGACCTCGCCCGCATTAACAAAGACGGCATTGTCACCATTGTCGACAGACTCAAGGAACTTATTAAGGTAATAGGTTTGTCTAACGATACGTAGACAATTATATTCCATCATTTGTCGATAGTAGCTCAGGTTTTTAGTGCTTTTGTAGGCAGATGAGCACAGGGTCCACCAGGTGTTTTTTTCCTATTCTGGTGACCTCGAGGGGTCATGCTAGATTCACGGAAGGAGTAGGTGAGCTCACGAGGCTTTAAGCTAACGACGTTGCTAACACTAGCCCTAGCAAGAGCAATGCTTCGCAGAATCTACCACCAGATCAGAATCGCGATACGCTGAGAAAATCCGGAGAGAAACTCGGTGGGCTGTGTCTGTGGGTTTACTCGCCGAGGCGTTCGTCACAAGCAACGGGTTCGACGAGAACGGTGACCGTGCTTGGGGTACCTAAATACCGTTATTGGATCGAGAGGATCCGAAATGACGTGATTAGGGCGACGTCGACCAAAACAAGAGCTAAAAGGCCTCAGTTTTAACAGTACAACGACTGCCCCAACCTTCAAACCGAAAGACTTTACAGCTTCACAGCAGAATTAAGCAGGGTGGTGGTATCAACCCGGGCGGAATCGTGCGGATCGGGAATGTAGTTTCTGGCGGCCATGACAAGAGGGTATTCGAATCGTGCCACTTTTTCGAAATGGCGCATTGATGTCGACGTGGTGGCAAGTAATCATCGTCGCTCGTGGATATCAGTAATGCCGTCACAGCCAAGTCGCTTCCTACCACTAAACATTTTTCTTACTTAATGCCCTAATTTCATATCTAGCCTCATAATTCTCTTCTCGCTCATCCAAAGTATCTTAAGTAGCTCTACACGTCAGGTCGTAATAATCTCTTTGACGCGAAGCTTCATGTTGTCCGACTTCAGGCCAAAGTGGTGGATAGATATCGTCACGAATAATTCCCATCTAAAAAATGCCATCACAGTCGCAAAAGTTAATAAATTCGCGTAAATAAAACTCGTGTTAGGCAATGTTATGACCCAGCATGTATAAGTACCAAGAATTCGACTATTTCTAACGAAGTGGCCATAAATTAAGATTTGAAAGGTAGAACGGCTTTTACGCAATATGATTGAGGTCTCGGCTTCGACCTCATCATTTAAGGTGACAGTATTCATATTAACGTCAATTGACATAAGCGGCCAATCTAAGCTCTCCATCAATTATTTAAGAGACCCAATGCATATGGACGTGAATCCTATATTTCAACGTAGTTAGGGGAGTATAATTTCAACAACAGTACTATTATAACTACGGCTGTTATATATCATATATTAGAAACTATGCTCTATGACCCGATTATGTTTTGCATAAACATACTAAACACCCTTTTTAAATCTCAGGTGAAAGGTTACCAGGTCGCTCCTGCTGAGTTAGAAGCAGTCCTCAAAGAGCATGCTGACGTGTACGACGCGGCCGTTGTAGGAGTACCAGATCCAATCACGGGAGAGTCTCCCAGGGCTTTCGTGGTTCTCAACAAGGATTCTAAAGTGGACGAAAAACTCATTCTAGATTATGTTAGTGAGAAAGTGGCCGCTTTTAAAAGATTAAAAAGCGTTACGTTCGTTGACAGTATACCAAAAAATCCATCAGGGAAAATACTGAGGAAAGTCTTGAAGGAACAATATTGTTGACTTTGATGTAGTTTTATATTTTAAGTTTATATATATTATCTTTAAAAAATAAAGGGCGACCCAAAATTAACGCACGTTTTTTATTAAGTTGAAAGCACGGTTTTCAATCTTTAGACTATTATTTTAGTATAAAGTAGGTTGGATAAGGTTGCTTTTGGAATAACACATCTGGAAAATGGCCGTCACGGCTTTGCTGATACGTACACACTCTTTTGGCGCGATTTTTCAAGACCGTTTTTTTTGGATAATTGTGATTGAATTTCGTTGATACAGCGCTTAATTTCCTCTTGTACGTGATCGGGAGCTTGATGAAATGGACTTTTGATTTCAAAAACGGCATTAGAAGAAATCTGGTGAGGAATGGTGGTAATCACAGCATTTAGGGGGTCAAATCTAATCGCTGAAACGAAAGAGCACGAAGACAACTTTTTTTTTATTGCCTTGATGTGTGGACGAGCTCACAGCCCACCTGGTGTTAAGTGGTTACTGGAACCCATAGACATCTACAACGTAAATGCGCCACACACCTTGAGATATAAGTTCTAAGGTCTCACTATAGTTACAACAGCTGCCCCACCTTTCAAACCGAAACGCATTACTGCTTCACGGCAAAAATAAGTGGGGTGGTGGTACCTACCCGTGCGGTCTCACAAGAGGTCTGAAAATGTTTCGTGCAGTAATTGAATTGTGTCACCGATTGTATGGCTTTTGGCGACGTCTTATTTAAACCATATTGGCCACATTAACAGCATCTAAGTTCGGCAGAAAGAACTGCGTTATCATCTCGGGATATCAAGCAGTAGCTTGACCAGCCAGTGCTACGGATGATGGAGCCTCCAGCCCAATACGCACCAAACAGTGACAATGTGGGTGCATTTATTATGCTTGTGATATCATGTGGGTTATCCGAACCATAAACACGGCCAATAAGACGATTAACAAATCCGTCAAAGGGAAAATCGGAAGCCATTAAAAGTGAAAATGATTTTGGCCGAAATCTTTTTTACTATTTAATTATTGTTTAATAATAAAAATACTTTGTTTTATCGTAACATGTATAATGCATCAGCATTTTTACAAACCCTAAACTCTCCAATTATCCTTTTTTCAGAGTTGCCAATAATTAACTGCAAAAGTGGCGACAAATTCAAATTTTGCATTAATTTCGGCAACAGTAATTTTTGAAAAAAAATTGGCCCCAAATTATTTACAATTCCAATAATAAACAAACAAACAAAGTATTTACCTTTAAGAGAGAAATAAATAAATTATTATATTATATTATATTATATATATTTACAAGTCGAATTTGAAAGCAGTCGAATTTTAAACTAAAAATAAAAACTTCTCTCTCTCTCTCGCATTGGTTGTCATAATTTTGACAAAGGGTTAATCCAAAATCATTGACTATTTAATAATTTTTTTCCGTCCAAATAAATAAAATATGTGCGAAAGTAGGCCAAAAATCTTTTAATCAAGTTCAGGTTTCCTGAATTCTTAAAGGCCATAAATAGTTAAAACATCTTTGGCGGGCGTTCCCGCTAAAAAAATCTCCTAAAATTTCCTACCTCACGATCGAGAATAATTGTTTTATTCTTAAGATGCTTACAAACCTTTATCTATTCTGGTTCAATCACATATTTTCTTTGGAACTTTGTTGAGAATTACCAGCACTCCATTAATTTTTGGATACTTTTGCAAAACACCTTTAATGTGTCAAAATATAGGTAGATTAGAAAGACAATTCTGTGATTTATTACAAAAGTGTAGAGAAGATATTCGTGCTGGCTTTCCTAGTTTCAAACCAAAATGCAGGACGTCGCGAAAGAAATAGGACTGTGGGATTTAATCGTATATATACCACGAGAAGACTGAGCTTGCCACCATACTCGGAGTTATGTACAAGATGAGCCATTTAAAACAAGGTTACCGCCTGTGCAAATTAAATAGCAATATATTAATAAATAATAACTCAATGAAATTGAATCAGGCGTAACTCTTATTGAAGTGGATGTTTATAGATCATACACATAAATTAATTATAGTTATGCAACTCAAGCACTCAACAAAAATGTTTACGGGCGTCGGCCACTAGATGGATTTGTTTCGATTAGTTTATCTTTGATCCTGTAGATGGCAGTAGCAATTTACCTAACCTATATTTTATTTTAAATGAAGGATTTTGTAAATTGTCAGAAACCACAAATTGATAAAATTTACTCAATTTGTCTATAAAAAATAGAGTTGTATGATTTATTATTTTTTTGTTTAGTTATTACAATAATTAAATGCCTTAACTTTAACAACATACAAGTTTAGGGGCATCCGCAACAAGATGTCGCTAGTTTCCATGCAAACGAATTATTTGTCTTAAAGTATCGCAGTTTCAGGGCCCTGTGGATGTCTTTGAGGAGGTATATACGGTCCATCTGGTGTTAACCATTCACCGCTCATAGACAAAGTAAAGTCCTCTGTTCACCTTGGAATATGGCGCTAAAGTTTCAGTTATAAGCTTAGATACTGTTTTACAGTTCAAAGCGGAATCTATGACTATATTGTGATATAAGTACATAAGACGTTACAGCCGGTCCTCGTTCTCGTCGAATCCGTCGCTTGCGACGAAGGGCTCGGCGAGTAAATTAACCCACAGACACAGCTCACAGAGTTTCTCGCCGGATCTTCTCAGTAGGTAGCATTTCCGATCCGGTGGTAGATTCTGCGAAACGCTCCTCTTGCTAGGGTTAGTGTTAGCAACGTCGTCAGGTTTGAGCCCCGTGAGCTCACCTACTAGTTAAGGCTACGCTGAAATGATCTCTCAAGACCATCAGCTTAGGTAAGAAAAAAAAAATTATAGGTTAAAAATGCTTTTCAGGATATTATCAAAATAACCCTTCTACTCATATCTGTTCATAAAATATTTATAACTACTGATACTATGCACCCCACGCTTTTATATGCTAAACTACATATTTACAATTCAAATTTATTATAATTTATTTCCTATTTTTTAGTTTGACTTTCTATAAAAGCGTATTTTTTAGTTTTTTAAAAATACCTATTATTTATTTTTAATTTTTTAGTTAAATTTCAATTTTTTAATATTTTTTAAAAAAAATTGAATTATCATCGGTCCTTAATAAGTATACCAAATTTCGAGTTGATCCGACGTTTTGAAGGGGGTCAAAATCATGTTCAAAGATTCCGTTGCATACTAATGTTAGTATAGGTCTGAAGCTAATAAAAGCGTATTAAAAAGGACGCTACAAGCTTCTGAGGGCTCAAAACAAGTCCTACCACTAGCAATAAAATCATAATCGCAAATTTATGCATTGTTTTTAATTATGCGACAGTGGAAGTAAACATGAGGAAGTGATCCAACAATTAAGCCGACTCAAGACCGGTTCCCCTCATCTAGGATTTCCGATGTCTATCTCAGCGGGGGTCGGACGGTGGAGTGGATGTTTTATGGGTTAGATTCCACAGCCTTAACATACGGGCTGATAATGCCCAAATTCAAAGTGCTAAAAGAAAGTTTCGCTTATGTTTAACTTAGTATATGAATAGCTCATAATAAATACAGGAAGCAGCCGCACTGTACGAGATGAAGAAGGGGGTGACATCGCTGGCCGGCCGTGAGGTGGAACGGGTGGTGGCGTTAGCAGATACGCCGCACCCGGCGCAGCATATGACCATGGAGTTCGTGAGCTTGGTGGACCAGTCACATGTGGAAACCCACAACAGCCAAGATGTACGAACCTTCACAGACGGCAGCAGAATCGAGGGCAAAGTCGGAGCGGCACTCTCCCTTTGGGATAGGGAGGCCGAGATCAAGTCCTCGAAACTTAGTCTGCCTTCTTGCTGTACTGTCTACTAGGCGGAACTCCTGGCAATATGCGTAGCCACCAGGCAGATACTGCGGCGCAGGGAGGGAACTTTTGGCATCTATAGTGACTCAAATGCCGCACTACAGACAGTCACGAACCAGAGTGCCCTCCATGCCTTAGCAGTGGAAGCCAGAGCGAACCTCGCCATGGCTTTATCCCAGGGCAAAGATATATCCTTGTTCTGGATAAAGGCACACGCTGGACTGGAAGGGAATGAGCGCGCCGATCACCTGGCCAAAGAAGCGGCTCTAAAAAGGAAAACGAAGCCGGATTATGACCTCTGCCCGGTTTCATTCGTCAGGCGACAGATCCGTTTGGAGTCGCTGGCTGAGTGGAACCGGAGGTTTGAAAGCGGAGAAACCGCGGGGTTACAAAAATGTTTTTCCCAGACGCTGGAGATGCATACCAAATCGTGCGCAAAATAAAGCCACGGGGGGTAATAACACAAGTACTAACAGGGCACGGTGGATTCTCCGAATACTTGCACCGATTTAAGTGTAAGCGGAGCCCATCGTGCATCTGCGAGCCCAGCGCGATTGAGTCTGTCCCTCACATACTTCTGGAATGCCCTGTTTTTGCGGCCGAGAGGTGCGAGATGGAACAGGAGCTACAGATGGGGCTGAGCCTTAACAGCATAAGCTACATTATGCGAGAAAAACAGGAAAGGTACATTCTGTTGAAGTATGCAACGAAAATAGCCGAACACACAATAAAACGTAATAAGGAAGCCTGACCCATGCTTCCACCGTATTAGAAATAATATGGCCTGGTAAGCATGGGGAACTGTTGTATTAAAAAATTGTGTACCTTAATAAACTTCTATTTGGGAAGTATGTAGCTTTGGAAAATAATATTTTAAAATCAAAACTCTAAGTAGACTTCATAAATATGGAAACAAATCTACATAAACCTAAATAAGAGCTCTGACAATGTCAGGGGAAACACGAGTATAAAAAAAAAAAAGAACAGCTCATAATTTCTTTTTCTAATTCTCGCTAACTCAATATTATATACAAATTTATAACTAATTAGTAGATACATTTTTTTACGTTCGTGTGACACATTACCTTAAACACGCTTCGTTTTAAACATTAACGTGTTCTGAGTCGATATTGCCTCAGAAAGACGCATGGCCTGCCCAGAATATGAATATGCCAGTATAAAAATCCCGCAGGCAGATTTCAAGCGCGCGCAATTCCCGCGTTTTACAAGGAGAAACGTATCAAAAATATTCGAGTAATTTATGAAAATCCCTAACTTAACAATATTAATTGGTTAAATAATAATACAAATATTTAAAAAAATTGATTAGATAATTAAATTAATTTATTTAGCGCGGCGTGTAGAGTCATGTACCTACGGTACCATTTCGAATATATTAACTGTTATAATCTATGGTACCATTATCACAGCATAGGTACCTATTACTTCCGATTTGAAGGGTAGAATAGCTGTTACACAATATTATTGAGTTTTAAGACTCATTTTGTGAGATGGATGTTGGCAATTAGTTATGTTAATGAAGTAATAATCATGCTGTTTATTCATCAACTAATATAGAGCAATTTAATATAAAATCGCCATTTAAGCGAGATATGAGGACAAGTCTGGTTTAAGATATAAATTCAAATTGTAAGCAATCATAATTCTCGCTATTAAAAGAAACGTTCTGAGAATAGCCGGAAAAACCATGTCTGGATTAGAATCTAGTTATCCTTAACGTAGAAATATCTGTATAAACTAGGTGTGAAAATTATGTTATCTGTAGTCAGTCTTCCTTGGGAATTTAGTTTTTTTCGGTCACATTACGAAGAAAGATGGCCTTGACCCGCAGTAATTTAACATTAGGCACAGGAAAACTTAAAGGCAAACATTCAGGACGTGATAGAAACCCTGGTGTACTCATATCGAGTCACGTAATCATGTAATGGTCATCTTTGGACGTATTCCTACTTTTAATTAAGTACTTAAATTATTTAACTTCAAGAACTACTTTCTTGATGAAGAAAAATATTGTGAAGTAAAATGAAAGGCGCATAATGTATAAGCAAATATTTTGATATTTTTTAACTAGTTGTTGGTAGTCTAAGGGACTATTCTCACCTTAAGCGAACGAGTGGGTGTTCTTATGGAGCGCAATCAGAGAGAATTTTCTAACACTAGCCCTAGCAAGAGCAGTGCTTCGCTGAATCTACCACCGAATCAAAATCGCCACTCAGTGAAAAAATCTGGCGAGAAATTCAGTGGGCTGTGTCGATAGGTTAGGTCTTCGTCGAAATTACCTTAGTATTCGACGAGCTCGAGGAAACGGTGACCGTTGCTTGGAGAGCCCAAAAGCACGGTTAGTTGATTGGGAGGTTGCCTTCCACGGTGAAGGAATAACATCGTGTAATAAAAATCAAACCCGCAAAATTATAATTTGCGTAATTACTGGTGACAGGACCTCTTATGAATCCGCACGGGTAGGTACCACCACCCTGCCTATTTCTGCCGTGAAGCAGTAATGCGTTTCGGTTTGAAGGGTGGTTCAGCCGTTGTAACTATACTCAGACCTTCGAACTTATATCTCAAAGTGGGTGGCGCATTTACGTTGTAGATGTCTATGGGCTAATCATTGAACAGCAGGTGGGCTGTGAGCTCGTACACCCACCTAAGCAATAAATAAATAAAATACATTTTGGGTGACAGCGGCTTTGCATAGCAACGTCGCCTGGGTTGAAAATGTAGTTAGAGGCGGCCACGATAAGAGGGTTATCATGTCGCGCCGCCTTTTCGAAGAAGCTATCGATACACCACATACGTTTCTCATTGAATACGGCAAATATCGTAATTTAAATTCTGAGGCAGTATTCTCATCAAACAGACCGTGGTACCATAGAAGGCCTACTAATTTATTTATTTATTTATTACAATCTTTGTTGAGATTAGCAGTTAAATCAGAGCACTTGTAAGGAACTGGGGATACAAATTAGATTTTCGCCACAATTACATATTGCTGTAAACTATCATGGAATATAACCGTGTCGGACGCCCTTTTTTCCCTACCTATGCTGATAGCCTTGAGAGGCTATTTCAGCTTCGCCTTGGCGTGTAGGAGAGCTCAAGCCGGGAGTGTCGCTAACACTGGGCCTAGCAAGAGCAGTGTTTCGCAGAATCTACCACCGGATCGGAACTGCGACACGTTGAGAAAATCCGACGAGAAAATCAGTGGGCTGTGTCTGTGGGTTAGTTTACTCGCCGAGCCCTTCGTCACAAGCAACGGGTTCGACGACGACGGTGACCGGTCCTTGTGGTACCTAAAAGCAGCATCAATGGATCGGGAGGATCCGTAATGTGGTGTTTAGGGCATCGGACGCATTGAGATACACGGAGCAAGGAATAAAACTAGTATTGAGAGGCCGGAGAGAAGTACACTAGGTATATAAAAGGTAAATTAAAAATATTAACACATTTTTATGTTAAATAACACATTTTTCATTTACTTCGATTCGATTTGCACGCGGAAAACTCAACAATTACCTCAAAATCGATTTAGCGCTTTCTAATTGATGTGTTGCGGTGATTTATCGCGTTGATTAGCAAACATTTTTTAATAACATATATTTTTCTAAACAAGTAGGTATTACTGGTGGCCCGGAGGTCTTTCCAGTTTCACCAGGACATGTGGGCGACCAAAGGCTCAGTCAGGAGGGGTGGGATTTGCTAACAGCCGCCCGAGCGCCTCCGAAGAAGACCTAAAAACTTAAGGGCGGCTGCTTAATAATAAACATGTCATGTGATATCGAATAAAAACCAAGCACTTATAAGCACATTATGCAAAATCAAACTTATTTCGGTCTAAGATTCTTTGATAATACTTTTTCAAACACCGGACATTTAACGAATCTCATTATAGAAACAAAAAGCTATGATGATTGAATTGAAAAAGTATTCATGCGTTATCGTCTCTTGTGGATGTGGATGAGTAGACCGGACTTTTTTTATTGTTTACTAGCTGACCCAGCAGACTTCGTAGTGCCCTAATCGATAAATAAAAGACACATCAAGGGGACACATCAAAGGAAAATTGTTTGTTTCTATATAATTCCGAGCTTTTTTATATTTTTTCACCTTTTAAACCCTCTCTGGACTTCCACGAATAATTCAAGATCAAAACTAACCAAATCGGTCCAGCCGTTCTCGAGTTTTAGCTAGACTAACGAACAGCAATTCATTTTTATATACATTAAGATTAAGATATAGAAGAAGAAGATATGGATAAATGAGTTCACGGTCCACTTGGTGTTAAGAGGCTACTGGAGCATATAAGGAAATACCGGGTCACATATAATTCTGATAACAGCCGGAAATACAAATCAAATGTATTACATTTTTGTAATTAAATGTGTAAACAACATCGTGCAACTAGTGAATTATTAATATCTTGTCGTTATATAGTTACAGATATCAAATTTTTTTTCCGAACGACGTCTTCACACATAATTATAGATTGCTGGTATTTGGAAAACAAGTCATTTTCGCTTGGCGCCAATGATTGCCATTATTTTTTTTTGGTTAAATCTCATATTTTTTCTAGCGAAATAATCATTTTTAGTACCGATCAAAATATATTTTCGAACGTAATATTATTATAAACAAGGAAACATTTAAATATGTTAATGAAATAGGTAGATATAACGAGATTAGTAATAATAACACGAGACCGGAAAATGATTCGGCACAGAAAACTCAGGTTTAAAATACGAACCAACGTGGAGACTGTTTAATTTTTTTTTTATAATTTTTGTTTTTAAACATTATTATCAGACGATCGGTCTTTCGGTCCGGAAATTTCGGATTCCTCAAAAAACATACCCACCCATACGTTTTTATTTTTGTGAAAGTCCAAATCTTTATAAAGTCCCCGTGGGAAAGTTTTCACAATTTTAAACACAGCTATTGTTATGCAAAAACAAAATTTATTTATTAACAACTACTTAGCTTCCCGCCCGTGACTTTGCTTCGCGCACTGCAATAGAAATAAAGGTCATTCCGATAGAGGCACCCGTCACGTGCGGACGTGCTCATCGTCCACTCGATCGCCCGGTCTTTGTTCGCCCGGCTTTTGTTAGCCCGGCCATTGTTCGCGCGGCCTGTGTTTGTGGTACATCTGCCGACTAAGTGCTCTTTCTGGAAGTTTTTATTTGTTTTGTTTCCTTTTGTTGTTTCTGTGTTCGTGGTACATCTGCCGACAAAGTGGTTTCCTGCAAGTATTTATTTGTTTTGTTTCTTTTCGTAATTTCTGTTTTGTTGTGCTTTTTCTTTGTCCTGTAGTAATCGCGCCGCATTGCCACCTGTGTTCAATAGAACCGCTCAGGTCCGAGAAGTTGGGGCCTCGCCGCAAGGCGAGTGTTTTCAAGACCCGGGGCCGCCCCACCTGGGTACTCAGCGATCATGGACGCTGTATTCGCGGAATTCCTCCGACTTCGCCACCCACAGCTCGCCTCGGAGTTTTTGGCCTTCAAGGCCAATCACACTGCGAGCCCTCTCGAGGACTCCGCCGCGCTCGCTGCTCCTGCGTCGCCTGTACCTGCGTGCAGAGCTTCTGCATTGAGCACCGCAGCCTCTGTCGTGCCTGCCGCTCCCGTGTCGCCTATACTGGCGAGAAAAGCTGCTGCGTCGTCCGCCGTGACCATCGTTTCAGCTGAGCGATCATCCGCGGCCTCCGTCGCGCCCTCTAAAACACCTACACTTGCTCGTAGGTC
>NW_021011476.1:3421297-3575725 GCF_003987935.1 Bombyx mandarina | reverse complement strand
GCATTAATGCTTCACGGCAGAAATAGGCGGGATGGTGGTACCTACCCGCGCGGACTCACAAGAGGTCCTAGCACCAGCATAAAAATTAAATTCTTAATAAAACTTTTTTGGCAACGATGCGTGGAATGATTTGTTTTTAAATAAAGCTTTAACGACTGTAAACTCTACGGTTGCCATCAGTAGAAGTGGTCTGCGACGGGATGTTTTTGAATGAATCTTTATCCTACCGTCCGAAGGGGATGTTATAGTTGCTTTGAACTGCTTTGAAGTCGTCGTGGCCTAAAGGATAAGACGTTCGGTGCATTCGTATATATGCGATGCACCGGTGTTCGAATCCCGCAGGCGGGTACCAATTTTTCTAATGAAATACGTATTCAACAAATGTTCACGATTGACTTCCACGGTGAAGGAATAACATCGTGTATTAATCAAACCCACAAAATTATAATTGCGTAATTACTGGTGTGTAAGACATCTTGGGTCCGCACGGGTAGGTACCACCACCCTGCCTATTTATGGCATGAAGCAGTAATGCATTTCGGCTTGAGGGGTGAGGCAGCTGTTGCAACTATACTGATACCTTAGAACTTATATCATAAGGTAGGTGACTGCATTTACGTTGTATATGTCTATGGGCTCTGGTAACCATTTAACGCCAGGTGGGACTATCCTTCTAAGCAATAACAAAAGAAAAGAAAAAAAAATGCACAATATAACTAATGTCCTTAACTCTAAGGTGGTGCTATTAACAGTTTGTAGACATTGACGCTTGTACACTTCTAGCGTAGATACTCGTAATACACTTTTCTTATATTAGAACTTCTAGTAGAAAATGATAGAAGACATTGTTGTCAACAAAGTACACGATCCGTGTTCAGAATTAGGAACAAAGCTTACCAATAAAAAGGTAATGGTAACTGTTTGATGGTCTCAGCATGGTGTTATTCACTATAACTTTCTCCGATCTGGTCAAGCAATAACGGCAGATTACTACTGTGCTGAACTTCGAACAATGACAGCAAAACTTGCAGTGAAACAGCCCCGAACTCATGAATCGATCTTCACCATTATTGCTCCATGATAACGCGAGATCTCATACAGCACGAGAAACCGTTTTAACTCTACAGGAACTGCAATTAGAAATCATTCGTCACCCTCCGTATTCGTCAGACCTTGCTCCAACGGACTACCATTTTTTTTGTGATTTGGACAATTTTCTACGTGATAAAAAATGTTTTTCCCAGGAGGCAGTACAAAATGCTTTCACACAGTTTGTAGAATCTAGATCATCAGAGTTCTATGGCAAAGGCATAAATGACCTTCCTATTACATGGCAGCAATGTATAGTTAATAATAGTAGATATTTTGATTAAATAAATAAGTTAAATGAAAAAAAAATTGTAATTTTTCAGTACAAATCGGCAATTTTATACTTTAACCCCTATTAGATAATATATTTAATTATTGTCATGCAAACAAATTTAACTATCGCTAATCTTTCAAAACCTGCTAACATTTCATGTTTCAATTAATTTTTATTTGACCTTACTTTTGATTAAGGTTGACTTTCATTTGGCTTATACTTTTTGTATTCAAACCCGAAAATAATCTTCGCTACCGCCTATCACATTTTTTATTATATAGGCCAGACCCGGTTTGGTAAGTATATGTCGTTGGTAATAAAAAAATATTATACGTTACAAATTAATATCCTCCTTAAAAATAAAAATATTGACGTTGGATAAATATGAGGAAATATTTACTATTTAAAAATATTTGAATTCTAAATCTAAATACGTTTACAAATGTCAATTCTAATCAATTTCATACTCGATTTAAGATTGACGGTAACCATCTTGCCAATTGTTTTGACAAACGACCTGAATTAAACAAAATGGTTATATTATATTTATCCCCATTCAGAATACATTTTTGTGAACGTGATCTCAAAGATTTAAATTAGATTTTATCTAAAAACGGCTTAAATTTTTGAGTAATAACTTTAGAACGAAAATGTTATCACAAAAACACCATCCAGTAAGAAAAATACAAAAATTGTTCAAGAAAATGCTAAAATTATTTAAATTATTGTAGTGTTTACAAAAAAAACAAATTCGATACATTTTATCCAGAACTATCACGCGACCGCAACGTTCTATTTTAAAATTTTAATACATCTAATTTCCATAAGCATTGACATGCAGGCGCCGGACTCTATTTATTTTATTATATTACAAAGCGATATTCACAGACGATTTATTTCAAATTTATTCAACAGGTAGTTAAAAATCGTCCAAAACAAGCAGTGTCGCCAAATTCCATTTATTCCATAATACATTTGAATACAATTCATATGAATATAAACGATATAATGTTGACTTTTATTAATATTTGTCTTTAAAAACGCCATATTACTTTTACTGTCATCTAATTAGGCATTTAGGCGCCATTTTTATAGCTCTCAGTTGTTTTTGTTGGAATTCCTCGTGTGTTATTGTCTTTTAAGTTATTATTCAAATATCATGTTGCGTAACATTCTGTGAACTGTAACAAAATTAAACGGGTTTAGATATACATACATAATGCTAAATTCTAATGTAAGATACAGATAATATTTAAATGAGACATCGTTGATGCTGTGCTAGGCATGTTTTTGGCATTATGTAATTTGTATCAGTTCTTTGGATCTCTTGAACTTATTTAAGTTGTTTATTTCGAGGTTCGTCGATATTTAGATTTAGATAAAACTCAAATGTAGTCCAGATTTTTCCCAGCATAATTTATCGCATTCTTTTCATTACCTCGATCTTCGATTCTCTTTATAACACCTAATTTAAAATAATTTTTAACTTCGCTCCTGAAATATCCTGACCAGTAACAGAATGATTAAAAAAATGAAATTAATTCTTAGTCGTTGAAAAAAAATACTAATTTGAACATGTTTTTTCGTTTTAAACTACTTCACATTTATTTTTATTCCACCTTAATTTTCTAGGTTATTAATGTTCTGGAGAGAAAAATAATTATTTCTAATTTGTCATTATTGATAACAATAAAGCCCGTCAAAATGGCTAATAAATAAATGAAAAAGGTAATCGGTTGCTTATGTAGCACAGGGGAGAATGGATCTTGACTGTTTTGTCAGCAATAACATCATAGCACTTGAGACTATTATTATCTGCATCATCTATACACTTGACAGACCTCCTTTGTCAATATTGACAGTAATGCCCTATTGTTGTTTCTGTGCTCTAATCTCGTGTTATTGTCTACAAAATTGAATATTACAATCAGTTGAAGTCGTCGTGGCCTAAAGGACAAGACGTCTGGTGCATTCGTATTGAACGATGCACCGGTGTTCGAATCCCAGGCGGGTACCAATTTCTCTAATGAAATACGTACTCAACAAATGTTCACAATTGACTTCCACGGTGAAGGAATAACATGGTGTAATAAAAATCCAACCCGTAAAATTATAATTTGCGTAATTACTGGTGGTAGGACCTCTTGTGAATCTGCGCGGGTAGGTATCACCATCCTGCCTATTTCTGCCATGAAGCAGTAATGAGTTTTGGTTTGAAGGGTGGGGCAGCCGTCGTAACTATACTTGAGACCTTAGAACTTATATCTCAAGGTGGGTGGCGCATTTTCGTTGTAGATGTCTATGGTCTCCAGTGATCACTAATTAACACCAGGTGACTTGTGAGCTCGTCCACCCATCTAAGCAACAAAAAAATTAAAAGTTCATACAAAAACAAATAACTTTGGTTTTTTTTCACTCCAACAAGAAATTCTTATGGAATGCTGTTTTTATAAAGTGCTCTACGAGAACTGGGGAAACCCGCCATAAATCAAATTTATTGCTCCGCCGAAATCACGAAGGAATTTCTTGAGCGCAATTAAAATTTTTCTCTGCAATAAACGGAGCAAACTTCGAAAATATATCTGTATTGAAATGTTTTAAATACATAATGAATATGCGGATGTAGTTTTTTATAGCTAAAAATCGAAGAGGACCTATCATAATAATTATAATCAATAAAATTAATTGATTGAAATGTTAATGTGCTTTAGATATCGTCACTTCATTTTGGTATGAAAAAATACGTGCGCGGTGTATGAGAATCGTTCATAAAGTCGAAACAGCATGCTTTGGCTACTAATTAGTCTACTTTATTTGAAAATTCGCCTTGAAACAGTCTTTGTCTGAATATATGCGTCTTTTTTCAAGCAATCCATCTTAAGCGTCTTCTTAACACATAGCAACAAACAAAGAAAAGACAATTTAAATTATATTCACTCACTAATTCGCATTTCGTGCNCGGTGTATGAGAATCGTTCATAAAGTCGAAACAGCATGCTTTGGCTACTAATTAGTCTACTTTATTTGAAAATTCGCCTTGAAACAGTCTTTGTCTGAATATATGCGTCTTTTTTCAAGCAATCCATCTTAAGCGTCTTCTTAACACATAGCAACAAACAAAGAAAAGACAATTTAAATTATATTCACTCACTAATTCGTATTTCGTGCGAGTATTTTAACGAATAAGTGTAAATATTTTTATCTTTTGTTAAATGATAATCTAAATATTTGTGTAAATGTTTATAATAAATGCAAATCATAGATCGAAAAGCGGATGAAGTAAAAGAAACGCCAAAAGAAGAAACAGAAAAATCCCTCTCACTATGGTTCGTTGCAATATATATGTGGAGATATAGCATCTTAGAGCCCAAGAAGGGCTGAAGTCAGTCAGGCGTCTGGTCGCAAAACTCATAGCAAATCCCTATAAAGGATGATAAGAGGATATGTTGGCTGACCTCACATAATGTGAGATGAGGGTAAGAAGAAAAATAATATTTCATAATGGTATTTCGACTAGAATAAAAATAAAGCAAAGGATTACCATTTCAAAATGACAACTTCGTTTTCATCAGACTGTTTCTAACCTACACGAAAGACGAATATGAGCTCGATACAAATTTAATTAACACCGTGATATTAATAGAGCATAATTAAATCAGACATTTAAAAATAACATACTCAATGAATTTATGAAAATTTGCTAGTAAAAGTTCATCTTCGTATTTATGTTACAATATCAACGCTCCGACAATATCAGCATATCTATCATGGGTGTTCTTTTTCTGATCAGCTTCGATAAGTGGGAATTTAGACAGTTACATTCCGGAAGAGATTCAGACGTCAAAAGAACACTATGGTTATGGTTGAGGGATTACTGGTAGCCCGGAGAACTTGCTACTTTCAACAGGACAAGTAGGCGCTCAGTCAGAAGGGGTGGGATTTGCCAAAAGCTGCCCAAGCGCGCGAGCTGCGAGGCCTAAAAACTCCAGTGCAGCTACTTCGTAAATGTCCCGATTCATTAACGGTGCTTTTAGGTAACACAAGCACCGGTCACCATCCTCGTTGAATCCGTCGCTTGCGACGAAGGGCTCGACGAGCGAATTAACCCACAGACACAGTCCACTGAGTTTCTTGCTAGATCTTCTCAGTGGGTCGCGTTTCCGATCCGATGGTAGATTCTGCAAAGCACTGCTCTTGCTAGGGTCAGTGTTAGCATCTCTCCGGTTTGAGCCCCGTGAGCTTACCTACTAGTTAAGATTACGCTGAAATAGCCTCTCAAGGCTATCAGCTTAGGTAGGGAAAAAAAAGCGAATGAATCTAAATAAGATTTCTTTACAAGGATACAATTATAAAGAATTTGAATGCACTTTAATAGATAGGCATTTGAAGTTTCCAAGAACCAGTTTTGTAGAGGTTAGCGCTTTTGCGTCCTCAGAGCAAGTAATGAAATGGTTTATCGAACAAAAAGTCACCTTGCGTGATAAACTGGTATCGATAAGGTTTATTTAAGTTGAAAATAATTCAGAATCATCAATAATTAAACGTTAAATATTACGCAGTCAATACAATATAATATTATTTAGTTTCACAAAAATCAACGCTTATGTTACGAATTGTTCAAAACATTTGCGAGTCGAAGTCGTCGTGGCAGGATAAGACGTCCGGTGCATTCGTATGTAGCGATGCACCGGTGTTCGAATCTCGCAGGCGGGTACCAATTTTTCTAATGAAATATGTAAAAAAATGTTCATGATTGATTTCCACGGTGAAGGAATAACATCGTGTAATAAAAATCAAACCCGCAAAATTATAATTTGTGTAATTACTAGTGGTAGGACCTCTTGCGAGTCCGCGCGGGTAGGTAACACCGCCCTGCTTATTTCTGCCGTGAAGCAGTAATGCGTTTCGGTTTGAAGGGTGGGGCAGCCGTTGTAACTATACTTTAGACCTTAGAACTTATATCTCAAGGTGGGTGGCGCATTTACGTTGTAGATGTCTATGGGTTCCAGTAACCACTTGACACTAGGTGGGCTGTGAGCTCGTCCACCCATCTAAGCAATAAAATAAAAAAGAGTACTTCTAATGTTACATTCTTTATTTATCGTGTTTGTTACTGCCAGGACCAGAATTGTATAATAGAAAATTCAATAAGATCAATAATAAATTACAGTTAACGAAGTGAAGCAAAGGCGGGTCGTTAGTAACTCATAATTTAATCACGGATGAACAGACGTATATCGTTTTATATAGTGCTTAACTCAAAAATGTATTTGTAGAAGAATCGCTAGTTCAGACTTGATCCAAAATAAATACTTTTCTATTTTATCTTTTGTATAGCCCATGGCTATAATAATATAACCGCATACCCGTAATTATACCCACATACAATTTTTTATAGCTTACATTGATGAACGAGCTCACAACCCACCTGTTGTTAAGTGGTTACTGGAGCCCATGGACATCTACAACGTAAATGCGCCACCCACCTTGAGATATGAGTTCTAAGATCTCAGTATAGTTACAACGGCTACCCTACCCTTCAGACCGAAACGCATTACTGCTTCACGGCAAAAATAGGCAGGACGGTGGTACCTACCCACTCACAAGAGGTCCTAACACAAGTAAAAAATTAAACTGCTTAATTCAAAAATGTATTTGTAGAAGAATCGCTAGTTCAGACTTGATCCAGTATAAATACTTTTTTATTTTAACTTTTGTATCGCCCATAGCTATATAACCGCATAACCGTAATTATATAACCACATACAAATATATTAAACACATATATTTAAGAACGTAGCCACATTTACTACTGACAACTTAATCAATTTCGCACATTTTAAATTCCATAATGCTAATGCCGTCTGCTTTTTTGTATTTCGTAATGTGAGCGCAATTAATCTTCAGTGAAAACTTTATTCTAAACGAATTCTCAGACGTTCATTACAATATTTATCGAATTCCACATGGCTATCGTTGTTTCTGGTTTATTATTATATAATAGGATCTTATATATTGTAATAGCGTGACCTGCGATTCTTTGAATGATTCCACGACAATCGTGTTGCTACTGATAGAACTATAATTGCTTTTGGTGCTATAAAAACAAGTCCTTCGCTCAAGAAAATTGACACGTCATTACGGATCCTCCCGATCCATTAACGGTGCTTTTAGGTACCTCAAGCATCGGTCACCGTCCTCGTCGAACCCGTCGCTTGCGACGAAGGGCTCGACGAGCGAATTAACCCACAGACATAGCCCACTGAGTTTCTTGCCGGATTTTCTCAATGGGTCGCGTTTCCGATCCGGTGGTAGATTCTGCGAAACACGGCTCTTGCTAGGATTCGTGTTAGCAACGTCGTCAGGTTTGGCCCCGCGAGCTCACCTACTAGTTAAAGTTACGCTGATATAGCCTCTCAAGGCTATCAGCTTAGGTAGGAAAAAAAACCATAAAACTGGAATCCTAATTTCGGGCAGGATAACCGTGCGCGATTTGTTTCTAGTTGCTATTATTATTATATAATTATAAATTGTACCATTATCACTGACGCCCAAATTCCACAAGCTGTGCGTAGTCCTGAGCGAGTGTTCATTTAGTATTTAATACTTTATCGACTGCAAGCCTATTTATTGATATGATGTTTCCATTCTTATTTTATGCGTAGATGGGTGAATTAGCTGACGGCCGACCTGGTGTTAAGTGGTTACTGGAACGTATAGACAAGACAAGGTAAGCGCCGTCACCCAGCTTGAGATATGAGTTCTAAGGTCTCAGTATAGTTACAACGGCTGCCCCACCCTTCAAACAGAAACGCATTACTGCTTCACGACTGAAATAAGCAGGGTGGTGGTACCTACGCGTGCGGACTCACAAGATGGTAGGGACTAGTAAAAGTGTTAGAAAATTCTCTCAGGTTGAGCCCGTGAGCTGATCTAATCGTCCAGGCAGGGGAAATAATGTAAAGTATTCGACACTTTGGCAATAATTCAATGATAATAATGATATTTTTACTTTTGCCTACGCGCGAAAACCAAAGATCTATCTATTTATCTATCTATATATATATAAATTAATTTCTGTTCGTTAGTCTCACTAAAACTCGAGAACGGCTGGACCGATTTGGCTAATTTTGGTCTTGAATTATTTGTCGGAGTCCAGAGAAGGTTTAAAAGGTAGATAAATATGAAAATGCTCGCAATTAAATAAAGTTTAGGTATTTTATTTATCGATTGAGGCACTACGAAGTCTGCCGGGTCAGCTAGTACTTAATAAAATAATATCTTGATAGTTCGTAAATGTAAATGAGAGCAAATGTAGTAGGTAAGTAACAGATAAGACAGTCAAAAACATCATTGACCCGTAACTCAACTAAGGAAGATAAATTAATGTTGTTTTCTTCATTGTAGCAGATCAATGATAAAATACGCAATGACGCGTTGTGCAACAGCAATATTAAAATTTATTCACTAAACACATTTCATTGGTGGAGCATCGAAGATTCTTCTATTATATTTATTTATTTAATATATTTTGTACACATAGCTGTTAGAAGAAACACGACAATAAGGATACAGAGTACAAGGGCACTACTTATTTCATGTTGAAATCTCTTCCAGTAGGCCAGCAAAAGAAAAGAAGAATTAGGAACACAAACCTAGTGCATACAGTAAACATTACATATAATAATATAAACATATTACAAGATACAAAACAATACATGGATTTATATTGGCATTTAGTAGTAGTGGATTTAGTAGTAATGGAATTATATTGGCATTTAGTAGTAATGGCGTCAGTATTGTACAAGTCCTGTTTCATACTTGAAGCTGGAACGCATGACTGCTTCGCGGCAGAAACAGGACGGATAGTGGTATTTATCTAAGTTCATAACTTACGTGAACTTTTACTTTATAACAAAACTTTTTTGAAAAGTAACCGAATGAAAAGTGTCATTTTGGAGAATTCACATTTCATAATACCGTAAATATAGAGAGGAAGCTGGCAGCGCCCCCTGCGTTCCCTGCGCGAGAATGAAGTGAAACTTCTTTTTCGATGTGTATTATCGTGGTTTTCTTCATTTTTCATCCTTAAATCAGATTGCTCTTGTAATAGGGAATGCTGTGTATAAGAGATGCGACATCTTCAACATTTATATTATATAAATACATAATAATATGTATATATTTTTAAATGCTTCCTTAAAATATTGGACGCTACTCGTTGCTAACGCTCGCGCTGGCCTGTAGCAGGCGTACTATGCGGATGCGTTCGAGTGCCACGCATTCACTCTCGCTCTGTCTCTTTCTATTCCATGGTAGCGTTAAACTTTTAACGCAACCTTGCTTGGAAGTCGCATTAGAAGTTTCACTTCAAAAACATTAGTAAAATATACATATGTCTTGCAACTTCATTAGTAAAATACATTTTTTGCAACGTAATTCTTTCAAAGTTATCGCGACAGACAAGCGATATTAACAGTTTTCGTTTTTTATATGGCCCCAATAAGTGTGTTTAATTGAGTAAGAGAACAAAAGAGTATGTATGTAATTCATTTTTTATTTCAATATGTCCGTTGTTTGCAGTAACAAAAATGTAATTTATGGTGACGCCACGATTCATGCGACAATAGTTACTAATGAAGGAAAACAAGATTCAAAGAATTTTGCATACCTAAAGGAATCAATGTGTGTGTGTGTGTGTGTGTGTTACTAATGAATTCGAATACGCATGAATTGGTTATGTATTAATTTTAAAAAAACTATCGAAAACGCGTTTTTATTTTTGTATTGAGCCGAATTTCGATGAGTTTATTAGTCAATTAAGAATTCCGTTATATCTTCTATGAACAATTATGCGAAGGTCGGACGGCCACCTACACAGACGAGGTGGATTCGGCGCCGTTGACGATTGCCACAGAAGATCCCGAGGTCTCTCATCGTTGAAGAATAATACACGCTATGGTTGACAGCAACGAGGAGTTTTTCGCCAGAATCTCCTGCCATAGTAACCGCTGAATTATCACAATGAATCTGTGGTCCAATTAAGACTGTTTTTCTCTAGTTACAAAACAAAACCAAGTACAATCGATATTTTTGGGAGCTTGTTCTTATCGTAACATCCTCAATGATATAGGCGCTTTTCATATATTTAGCGAAATTCCCAGCTGAGCTTAGCCTGGTTTAACTAATGACCTATAAAATGTTAAGAGTCAAATTAGAGTTCTATATTCATTTAAGCTCACAGCATATTATTATGCTGTTATGTCAATCAACAAATAGATACATCATACCTATTAAGCCCATTAAATTCTCGGTTTATTTAAAAAACACATATTCAATGAAAACGCGTTTGATCACATGAATTAACGAAGGAATCAACAAGTTTATTTAATCCATCAACGAACCACAATGACACGTCAGTGATTCGTGCTTAAAAATTAAATTCTAGGTTAGCTTATACATACTTACAAAATATTTATATAATTTTTATCTTATTTATAAATAAAAATTGTCTTTGCAACATCCTCAATGAAATTCGACTCTTCGTCAAAATATTTGGTTAGTGAAAGCTTTTGTTGATTCAAGTTATTCCATCGGAACGTTTTTCTATTTACAAGCAGGACATCGCACCAATCACTATTAAATTGAATTCATCTAGTCCTCTCCATCTTAGTCCTTGGCTACGGCTCTTCCACGAGATATTTAGTTCGGGCGTATTACTTAATATCTTGCCTTGTAAAAGACGAAGTAAACATTTCATTTTGTGAAACACATGGCTTTAAAAATGAATTATATATTTAAAAAAAATATGGCTCTTACAATAAATTTCAATTGTGCGTTATATACCTAGTCAGGTCATAAATTCTGTCACATGTTTAATGTAAAATAATTGAAACAAGTTTATTCATTATGTAACCATTCATATACCAAAATGAACTTAACAAAACATAGATTCTTATGACACTAAAGTTTATTCAAAATGACCTCCGTGATTTTGAATACAGGCCTTCAATCTGCGCGGCCAGTCTATCGCAGCACGAACGAGGTCCATGTCAATATCGGCGGCTGCCTTAATCAAGGATGTCTTGAGTGACTCCAAATTGGGATTAGGCTTTGAGCACGCCTTTTCCTCCAAGTGTTGCCATATCTTGTAATCTAACGGATTCAAATCTGGACTGGAGGAGGGCCAGTCTTCGTGCCGGATGAAGTCGATTTCATGCGCCGCCAGCCAGTCTTGTGTGCTCTTCGCTCTATGAGCTGGCGCCGAATCTTGTTGGAATACCCAGTGCCTGTTATTGAACATGGTATGAGAAACAGGTTCCACAAGGTTTGTCAGGACTGTATTTTGATACACAACTGCATTCGTTTTTACACCTTTCTCACAAAATGGTACCTCTGTTAAGTCCCAATAAGAAACTCCCAACCATACCATGAGCGAGGATGGAAAATGACCTCGTTGGACACGCGGAATACGGTTGCTCGCTTCTTCACTACTGTGTGCGTACACCTTATCATTTTGTTTGTTGTAGCTCTCTTCTACGGTAAAAATTTTTTCATCCGAAAAAAGAATTTCCCGATATTTTTTCCCGCGTACCGCTTCAACAAAGCGCGGCATCTCTTCAGTCTCAGGTCCATTAGACGAGCATTCAAACGATGTCCTGTTTTTCTTCGATATGCCCGAAGCCCTAAGTCTTCATTTAACACCCTTTTCACCGTGGTTCTGCTTAACCCCATCTGAAGGGCCAACAGTTTCTGCTTACGTTTGGGATTTCTTTGAATTCGCGCCTTCACAGCTTTTATCACTGCTGGAGTCCTAACAGACCGAGGGCGACCACTTCTTGACCTGTCATCTACACTAGAGTCTTCATTGTATCGTTTGATGGTACGATAAACGAATCTTTTGGTTATATTCAAATTTTTCAGTATGTTAAAAATTTGAATTGGCGCGTAACCGCAACGATGCAACGCAATAACTGCAACACGGTCTTCTTTAAGCGTCCACTCCATATTTAAAAATGAGTAAAATTCTAAAAGTATACATTTTTATTTTCATGAACAATTCGAAATTCGAATTCAATAAACTTTTTTGTGGCCAGCATTCTAAAAGAAAAGTTTTTACTGTGTGACTATACTTATGACCTGACTAGTTATATTTGACTCTTTTGGTTGACAAGGTTGTCGAATACTGATCTAGACGAATATTAACAATTGTTTATGATTAATTCTGTGCATTCTCGTCATAATTATGTAAAAACTGTTACTGTCTGGGTCGGCGTTAAAGGGACATCCCATTTACCGAAATGATAATTTCAAATGTCACGTCATCAAGTAGGTATGTGTGTTTTTTTTTATGTTTGTTACCTCATAACTTTTGACTGGGTGAATCGATTTTGATGATTCTTTTTTTACTAGAAAGCTGACGCTTCTCGTGTAGTCCCATTTCAATGTAGTCCATTTCTGATATCCATGGGTATCCATGAGAAAACCATATAAGTTTTAAATTTGCATTAAGCACGTGCGCGACAAATAGATGAATAACTCAATAACTCAAAATAACGCCAACCGATTTCGATGATTATTGGTATTTTTGTGTATATTAATTTGTTTTGGAATATCTTTTTTTTTTCTATTTGAAGTCGGTTTTTGTTAAGGCATGTCTATTTACAATTATTATTGCATTAACCCGTTTTTGTTTGTTTTTAACAAGAAAAATATGCGATTGAGATAATACGAGGCGGAGGTCGAGATCACTTTTTGAAATGTTTCAAGAACAAATTACAAGTGAGGCAACTCGCGTTTGTTACATAAGGTCGTTTCAAATGTTTATAGCTCTTTTTTAATAACAGACAACGAAGCTCGTCAACGCCATTAGCAACCGTTAATAATACGGTCAATTTGTATTAATTAGCTATCAATTTATGAGCAGTTCAATGATACAAATAATATCAGCGTGTCGATAAACGTGTGAGCGCCATTTCATTTCCTGAAAGATACAAACCGGTATGTATGTAATATAGGTACGTATGGAGTTTGACACGTGATCGAATCAGGAATAAAATATTCGTCGAGAAACACGCCTCCTCCTCCTTCTTCAGTCGATCGCTCATTGGTGAGCATCGTGATGCGTCCGCCTGTGAGTTTTTTTTATTTTCTTTTTTTTTTTCACTAGTCGTGTTCTAAAAGATCCTGCACAATTCCCTTCAAGCTGAAGTAGTAGTAGGAAGTAGGTACTTAACGTTAGAATCAACGTCGACGATCATTTAAGCAAACTTTTCTACAGCAGTTGCAAAGGCACGCTCGGAACACAGAGAGAAGAGAGACATCAAAAGTGGAAGGAGTATGCCTAAATTTAACAACAAACTTCTCGATCTAGTCTTTCAATTGATATAGGATGGGAATGTATCATTGGATGGTGTGGAGTCAAACGTATCGTCTAGGCTTCGAAATTTCAATAACAAAACAAAAAAGAAGATCTAAATAATAAATAAAATTAATCAAAATCTTAAGATGTCACTGACTAATCAATTGGTGAACATTAGTTTAAAAAGAAAAGACTATCTTCAAACTTCTCGACATTAATAAAACTAGTTTTCACAATAGATATAGACATCTATATCAATTTCTGACAGAATCTCAATGTTTTAAATTTCAATAAATTTTGTATTAAGAATTAAAGATTCATTGACGTCATAAAGACGACGCTACCACGATCGGAACCAACGAAAACATGACACATATGTAGGTATGTACATTAAAATCGATTGAAAAATTTTGCTGAAGACGTCATACGGAAAATCCGGTAACGAAATCAAACCTTTTTTGTTACAGCGATAAAACGTTAAGTGATAAAAGCACATTTTTCTTTTTTTTTTTTTTTTTCCTACCTATGCTGATAGCCTTGAGAGGCTATTTCAGCTTCACCCTAACGTTTGTAGGTGAGCTCGCGGGGCTCAACCGGAGAGTTGCTAACACTGACCCTAGCAANAAGTGGTTACTGGAGCCCATAGACATCTACAACGTAAATGCGCCACACACCTTGAGATATAGTTCTAAGGTCTCAGTATAGTCACAACGGCTGCCCCACCCTTCAAACCGAAACGCATTACTGCTTCACGGCAGAAATAGGCAGGGCGGTGGTACCTACCCGTGCGGACTCACAAGAGGTCCTACCACCAGTAATTACGCACATTATAATTTTTGCGGGTTTGATCTTTATTACACGATGTTATTCCTTCACCGTGGAAGTCAATCGTGAACATTTGTTGAGTACGTATTTCATTAGAAAAATTGGTACCCGCCTGCGGGATTCGAACATCGGTGCATCGCTTCAACACGAATGCACCGGACGTCTTATCCGTTAGGCCACGACGACTTTTTTACGCTTACACGACGACGCTTTTGAGCCCCGTGGACTCACCTACTCGCCCGGTGACGCTGATATGATCTCTCAAGACCATCAGTTTAGGTAGGAAAAAAAAAATTAAAAAAAATACCTCACTGACTGTAGTTGTAGTTGTTTACAAAATATTATAGAAAATCCGCAAAACGTGTAAATTTGCATAAGCAATTGCTAGTGATGGCGCGCACAATGGGACGGACGCACACGGATAGGTACCATCACCTCACATTGTCCTACCCCAAAGTGGTCATGTGTTCCTCTTTGAGTAATGGACAGCTGCTATGCATACCACAAAATTGAAACTTCCACATCATATAATTATATCAAATTTGGGGGTGACGTCTTACAATTTGGTGTCTATAGACTGTGGTAAAGCAAAATGTCACTACCGAAATAACTTTCTCTACATATAATACGCCCACTTTTGTTTAAATAAAAACATCGGTTTTCTCAGATTAAAATAATTAAATATACGCACAAAAATCTCACAAAAAATTATAAGAATGATGACAGCCACTACAGATTTGTAACTTCTTTTTATCTCGATTTACTTTGACCTATATAGGGGACATAATATATCTAAATGACGAAATCTACACAACAAAACAAGTGTCATCACTCGGAGCTTGTAGGTATGCGAGTTTAGCCTTAGATATCTTTATATTAATACGTGAAGCAAAAACTTTGTATCCCTTTTTACGAAAATTGCGCGGACGGAAGAGTATGAAATTTCCCACACTTATAGAGAATATATAGAGAAGAAGTGCACAATGCTAATATTTTTTTTAAATAATGCATAAAAGATACAATAAATCAATAAAGAAAACATTACACACACTACCATGTATTTGATGCACACACGCATGCATACTATTTATTTATTGTCAAACTTTTGTTCTTGACGTCTGTGGTCAAATTGAGAATAGATTAAAATTAAATATTGTTTGTCTTTATTAATATTTTTCTATAGTGTAGTCTTGGCGAAATTTGTGATTATAGAAGTATAATAGTCATTGAAAATAGAATCATAATAGTGTACAAACTTATAATTTCAATTAATTATAGTCGAATTTCGACTACCGGGCGACCAAAGTCCTTTGCGTAACACCAGAAATTACGAACTACAAAACAAAAACGCGGTAATTCCGTAAAAGCAGTATTAATTGTGGCAGAAAGAAATTGGAACACTAACAATAGATATCGTATGCTCAAATAAAACAGAACTGTGGAAACTTATGAATATTCTCAAGGCTATCAGCATAGGTAGGAAAAAAAAAGAATAGGACGTATCGCATCGCGTAGTGGTGGATAGCAACACCGTGCATTTTCTGGCTCTAAGCTGCTATCCACCTTATTTAATCCGAGTAGAGTAACTGTTATATTAGCTAATATCTGGTATACAATATAATAAGGACTTCGCCCATGCCTCTCTAAGTAGATTGCAGCAGTCATATTTTACAGAAGCACTGCTTACTGTCTCTTGTGCCGACGGTTGGCTTCAAATAAAAAGATAGGAGAGAAGGGATGGCTCAGCTTAATATTTGTAGCTCAGCCTGTTGAGTTTCCCGCCGGATCTTCTCGGAAGATCGCGATTCCGAACCGGTAGTAGTCACAAGGGTCTAATTCGGGCAGCAAATCTCACCCCTTACGGCTGGGCCCGTTTTTTTATTGCCTAGATGGGTAGACAAACTCACAGCCTACCTGGTGTTAAGTGGTTACTGGAGCCCATAGACATCTACAACGTAAATACGCCACCCACCTTGAGATATAAGTTCTAAGATCTCAAATATAGTTAGTTAGAACGGCTGCCCCACCCTTCAAACCGAAACGCATTACTGCTTCACGGCAGAAATAGGCAAGGCGGTGGTACCTACCCGTCCGGACTCACAAGAGGTCCTACCCCCAGTAAAAATATATGTATACATTTAAACGTATAAAACGTATATCATTCTCTGCTACCCATAAAACTGGAATCCTTATTTCGGGCAGGATAACCGTGCGCGATTTGATCCCAGTTGCTATTATTATTATAAATTGTACCATTATCACTGACACCTCAAAACTTAGATTTATTTTACGTATCTACTATTTGAAAAAGAAAAAACTATGTATAGTTTATATATATATATATATATATAGGTATCTAATGATAATGCCATATTTCGTTAATACATACTAAACAAAAACCAATTAGAAAATCGATTGATCAACAGACGAGCAAAAAGTATTCGAATGATTCGTGTTTGACTATTTAACTAATGGATATATTAATGTAATATAAATTTAGTGACTTTTATAATACCACAGATAAATAATAAAACGAGAGACCGAATTCACAAGACACACGGATCTTGATACATGAAAAAAAAAGTTTTGTTTACGTTGAGAATGATGAATCACTAAAATACCCGTACATTCCGATGTGGCGTCCTTGGTTAGGCCGCCCACACTGCGACGACTGTGGCGACGACTAGACGCGGCGCGCCCTGATGTCGCGACTTTACAAAACATGTACATATATCCAGCAAATATTCACTTTTTATGAGGCACCGTTAGCGTTTGATGAATTTTAATTTAATCAAGTATTATATCCTTGTTGATACCAGTCCGCTCGACGGATGTAACAAACTGGATAGGTTTAAATTAGACTCCTAAAATTCGGACCGTTAGCCGCATACCGTGAAGTTAGTCTTTCATTTTGTAGGGTTGACCAACACTTTGTATTGACAGTATTGATAGAATCTCAACTGAAGATAGTTTGATAGGATAATACAATTACCTCAAACAATTACCATTTCATATAAAAAAAAAACAAATTAAGCCTACAGTCTGTGTATTCGCCCCATTGGTAAGTTGTTGGCCTCTTCTACACCACTGGGTCCGGACATGTGCTCGGATTTAATGTCTTTGCTAAAGACATTTGTTATTTGAGGTCTTCTGTTCCCGCTTTTATATGTGTGCTCGTGGCACAGATAAAAAATCATATCATCAATCATGATACAGATGAAAAATCTTAGCTTGCTGCGGCTGAAAACGGACCGTCTGTTTGTTTAAAAATTTCGTTGTTCACGCATCTAGTTTGGATGAAATAAAATATTCTTTAGAAATTAGGAGTGTATCTATCATATTCAAGTATATTTTAAACTAATATGTATGTTTGACACATATGAAGTATTTAAAGTAACTAGAGGTCCCGCAGTAGTCGAAATTCGGTTATAATTAATTGGAATTGTAAGTTTGTACACTATTATGGTTGTATTTTATACTTCTATAATCACGAATTTCGCCAAGGCTACACTATTAAAAAATATTAATAAAAACAAACAATATTTAATCTATTCTCAGTTTGACCACAGACGTCAAGAACAAAAGTTTGACAATAAATAGTATGCATGCGTGTGTGCGTTAAATACATGGTATGTAGTGTGTGTGCTGTTTTCTTTATTGATTTAAAGTATCTTTTATGCATTATTTTAGCATTGTGTAGCAAAATATTAGCATTGTGCACTTCTTCTCTGTATTCTCTATAAGTGTGGAAAATTTCATACTCCTCCGTCCGCGCAATTTTCGTAAAAAGGGAAACAAAGTTTTTGCTTCACGTATTAATATATAGATTTATTACTGTCACCAACCGACGATTAATGAGACGAAAGTCGCTCGTGTATCGACAGCCGCTTTGTAAATATAAACAGGCGCTCCGACGAATTTAGTATCAGTCGAGTTTCAAAGCTCCAAGGAGTACGGACTATATTTAAAAAAAAATTATTTAATATTAAAAACGTGTTTTTAAATTTATCAGAAAATGTTCTCAAGATTAGTTGTTTTGGGTTTCGTTATATGTGTGGCGAATGCGGCGACTTGGATAGGTCGGTTACCGAAAAAACCTGAACATTTAGGTGAGTGTTGCCATAATAAAACATAACCATACTTCTTTGCTAGCCGCCAAAAATGTGATTTATTAATGTAGAAATGATATATTCGAAAATCTGCATGTGCATAATTTTTTATTTATTTAAATATATGTGTACATACCTAAAAACAATTTATGAATTAGCATAAACATAATATTGATTTAATGACTACAATTATATAACTTTGAACTTTTGAATTTCTAGTTTGTTTTTAATTTTTAAGTCTATTTTACCGATCTAGAGTTTACCGATAGTGCATGTGCTTGATACAGCATTTGCACAAATTACGTCAGTTTTAGTCTAAATCAAAATGAGATATCTTAAATTCGGCTTATTCGGCGGCTTAACTCTTAAAGTAAGGTTTACTGTTCTTCTTCTTCTCCATCGCTCCCTCATTGCTGAGGATCGTGACTCCGTTTTAACTTGTCGACTGTTAGCCTCCATCGGTTCCGGTCAGTTGCCTGGTGTAGTGCAGCGCTAAATGGTCCGCTGGTTTACTGTTAAAGCCTGTTTTTTTTTTTAGATTTTAGACAGTTATTTGATCCCTTATTGTGATATGAAGCCATCTCTTATATGACATAAGATCTAAATTTTATTGCAATTGGAATTCCCCCAGCTAGTTTCTAATATGAGGACTTTCCCAAAGAAATATCATGGTATCGTAAATACTTCTTACACACTTTTCTGTGCATAAGGGCCCTTTTAAATTCAATTTAAATGAAGGAAAACTTGAAATAGCGAATTCATTAATTTATGTAGTCACGACCAAGACTTATAGTAGGTATTTATTATCCTGCCTATTTCTCCCTGGAATAATTTGCAAGTAAAGATGCTGTTTTCCAAAATATTTAATGTAAATGAGACTATGACCTCAAGCCTTAAGGCTCAAGGCACGGCGTCTTTCACATTAGTGCTGTGAAAATCTGCTTTGCATAATTACAACAACAGTGTGCTTAGTAAGAGTTAAAGTTAACTCAAATTTGTATGCAGTTGGAACAGCGCCCCTAGCGGCAAACGTAGGCAAACGTTTCAACTCCATACAAATTTGAGTTAACTTTTACGCTATCGAGATCGTTAAAAAACTCGCACTAAGCACACAGATAGCTACTTAAGTAGATACCATACGTACATATAAAACATGACTTACTTTGAATGTAAAGATCAAATTACACGCCGCGCCGTGTGCTGTTTGTGAAACTCGCCAAAGACTTTGGGTCAAGGCCCCGAACGGAAACGTGTTTCAAGATATACAAACATACATATATATACAAGATTATAAAATTATCTCTTATTGATTTCATATTAATAATAATAAATTATGTTAATATTGTTGATATATTTGTACAGTATACAGATATTCATGAAATGTTTTAAATGATCGGCAATAGAAAAAAACTCGTCGGCATTTTATTATTTTACGATACAAAATATACAAAAACAAAACAATTGAAATGTACACAGATCGGTGGACTTTAATTGTAAATACATAACAAAAAAGCTACAAACACTTGTGCCAATAATATGCACATAATTAAAAACAGTTTAGCTCGTAAAGACATTTAACATGATATCGACGCTTGAAAGGCAAACGTGACTAAGCGACAATAACTGCTTTATGCATAAATGATAGGCAATAACCTTTCAAGCCTTTCAAGCGTCGATATGCAGGCGGTATTCCGCGACATCATTTTAACAACAAACATTGATGGTTTAAGATTGTCTTTCTGTTGGAAAAAACGTTTGATCTCTGCCAGGGATCTTTTCAAAGATTCCCAAAGAGGAAATTACATCTGTAACAAAACAGCACACCTTCTCGGTCAGTTACTAAGGAATTTAGATAAATAATATAGATTCTATAATTATATATGTATGTTTATAGACTGCAAATATCTTCATCGACTCGTTTTGTTCTAGATTAAATCGAACGATTCCACGAATTTATTTTTGTTTATAACGTGTTTACGTATGAACGCCATTTTAATTTTTCGAACGAAAGCCATGTCTGGAACGAATTAAACTAACGAATACCTACAAGAAAATATTTCGACGACATTTTTATTACATCCTTAAGATACCGAAAAAAAAAGACAGCTTATTAATTACTTTTGATTAGTCTCACAAAGTTTATTTAAAGATAAAATTGATGTTTTAATACCTATAAGGTGTATGTTGCGGATCATCAAATGCCAAAGATTTCCATTCGATTAAATAATAGCACCTCACTTGTAATAATAAAAAAAAACCTTTGATATTTTTAGAACATCTACTAGGTATATTTAAGATTCTCAATTCTCAAAGAATCTCAATTTAATTGAAATTAATTTATATCTCATATTATTTTTACACTTGTTAATGTAGGTAGAATACATTAAAGTAATATAAAAATAATATAGTGTAAAATAATAATATGTATAAATAATTAGGCTAGTAATTTTTTTATTGCATACATAGGTGGACAAGCTCACAGCCCACCTGGTGCTAAATGGTCGTTGGAGCCCATAGACATCTACAACGTAAATGCGCCATCCACCTTGAGTTAGAAGTTCTAAAGTCTCAGTATAGCTACAACGGCTGCCCCACCCTTCAAACCGAAACGCATTACTGCTTTACGGCAGAAATAGGCAGGGTGGTGTGTTAGCAGGTTTTTATAGGAAACAATAAATACGGAATAGGGTTACCATTACTTTATATTATATGCATAAAGCCTGTACTGTAATTCTAAAACACAAAGAACCAATAAATTATTTTTCTCGAATGAGCACACATTGTGTCCTGTTAGATATAGGCCGTTTTCAAACGCTATTAATTCGTAATATTTTCTTTCCTCTTTTCGTGATCGCAATACACTTTTATTCCTTAAATTTCGAACAATAATTTCTTATAGATCTTACTTCTTAACTGAAGTGTTTATAGATTCGTTACAAAGATTTTACTTTAATTGTTTTTATTGATTGTACAGTCCATCAATTTACATCTTAACATAATTAGACATGCTAGCGTAAGTTACGTCAATCATTGACCTCTTAAGGCGGATATATCACGCATCCTTTATATCCCGGAAATAATTTAATACCTATAAACAAAGCAATAATTTAAACAAAGTTCATTTCGCGTCTTCGTCATTTAAATAATATTCATGCGTCACTGATCTAGTGATAACCACCATACGCTTCAAAATTAAAACAAACCGGAATTCAAGAAACTGTTTCACATAGAGATATTCGCTGTTGACTTTAAAACACCCAATTATAACTCTATAAATAGGTAGTTAGATTTTTTAAAATTTAAATAATTAGTTTGACTACAGATTATGGACTACTAATATTCCATTAAATAGATAGTCAAAATAGGATAATAAAATAGTATTTACGGAAAATAATAAGGTTTTCTAATTTAAAATATGTTATAGACATAGGTTTTATTTCGTGTTTATTGTTTAATTCATCATTCAAATTGACGAAAATTGTATTACCGCATTGAAAGATACAAAATATTGCGATGCCCACACTGAAGTCTATATAAATTTATATTGTATTAATTGAATTGAACATTAATCTAAATTGTGCCTCAAAGGTAATTAAGACAAAAATGTGCACCAGAAACAAGAACATTGAATTTATTCCGATTTGCGTAAAAATGTTTTCTCACGTCACGATTAACTATTTGCAAGTGGATGACGGAAGTGTTAATTATGCAGATATAAAAGTTCAAACACCTCCGATTACCGGCATTCTTCTTTTATTTAGTGTTCGGTGATATATTACCGAACACCTTTGTCAGCATAATTCGCGTGACGCGTTAACTTCATTTCCACAAATCGTCAGTGCACGATCAACAACCGCGTCACCCGGGTGCATTCATAACATTAACATTTAATTATTTTCTCTATATTTTAACAATAAACATTTTTAAGCAACGTATCTTTAACTAACAAACTCACACCGCACCCTATACTACATTTTGGTCCTTCAAGCCTTCTTGAAGCCTACATTTAGTATTGTAGGAAAAAAATATGAGTATGCTAAGGAAGGGAAAAGTCTCAAATTAACTTCAACGGGGTCATTTATTCAACAGTGTTATTTTGTAAGCTGTCAATACGTATTTCCTGCGCTTAATTTTTTCACAAATAAATAAAATAATTATTGAACATTGTACTTTGGTATACAATTTCGCACACCGCACACGATATTCTGTGAATTATTATCTTAAATGTGTGTTTATATAATAATATGTATAATAGTGAATTATTATCAATATTCTGTGAATTATTATATGAATAACACAACGTTTTCGGCGAAGGCATTTAGATAGTAAAATTTATAATTAATTGTCATTAAAGTCGAAATTCCTTGTTGCAGCCCACAAAGAGGGATGTTACGTTAAGGAAATTGATGACGTCATAGCATTTGGAAAAACTGTAACACCCATTGGACATTGTTACGAGATATCATGCGGGAAAAGGATGATGGACTATTCTTCGTAAGTGTTTTTTTTTCTATAAAATTCTATTTTTTTTATACCTATGCTGATAGCCTTGAGAGGATATTTCAGCTTCACCCTAACATGTAAGTGAGTTCATGGGGCTCAAACCTGACGAGCTAAAATTCTGTTTTTAATCTCTCAAATATAATAGAAGGGAACATGTGCCTATCAAACTTTTTATTCAAGATCTGAGAAAAATTAGGGGTTCTTGTGGCCCACATAAATAACATAATTGAGAGATTGAACTGCCTTAGAAAAAATAGAAATTAAAAAAAATCAAGTTCCAGATGTTTGTAGCAGATGTCGTTCGATTTTGTTCAATTATTTTTAACATACATATTTATGTGATTCGTCCATTAAACAGGTAAATGAAATGTGATCTTATTCTTATAAATTCTTGTTAAAAAAGATTATACAGACAAATCTTTTTTAACAAGAATTTATAAGAAATGAAATTAATTATGGAATCTAATTAAATATAATCAAAATAATTGGATTTTACATTTTATTCGTTAAATGAGACAAGACAAACCGGCGCATATCTAGGTGTTTAATTAGACAAAATAACTTCTCAATAAACTGGTGTAAATTTACAGAAACTACCATGGACTTTATTTAGTAGAACCGTTTCGAATTCCGAACTGTTTTTTGATTTGATTTGAATCGTTATGATTTTCGAAGCTTTTTGTTCCTAATCGAATAATAAAAGTAAAATATAATAAAAATAATAATGTAATAGCATAACCAATTTTTTTTTTTTTTACAGATGCGGTACAATTGACTCCAGCGACGAATCCAAGTGTTTCATAACTGACATAGATCTTAGCAAGCCATTTCCAGATTGCTGTCCTCAATTTAAATGTGATATTGAAAACAACATCGACTAGATTAGAAATTTATTATAGTTATTGACATCCGCGTATCTAGTGGCACTTGTCGTCATATCGAATTAACGAAAATGTCAATTAAGCTTGCCGTGTGAAAATTGAATAGAATAGAGGATGACCGAGCTTTGGTCGTTTTTTTTTTTTTTATAACGCCGTCTTGTTGTGTCTTTAAAGCAGTAAAAATAGTATTATTATTCGCCAATAGATGTCGGGAAGAGTCATAAAGTTGATTATCGATAAAGTTGATTATTGAAAACACGAATAAAACAACATTTTCTGAAAATAAATCGTAGCTAGATCGATTTATCGCCCCCCAAATCTCTTGTATACTAAATTTTATGAAAATCGTTGGAGCCGTTTCCGAAATTCAGATTATATATACCTATATATACAAGAATTGCTCGTTTAAAGGTATAAGAAAAATAGTTTAACCAAAATTGTGACATCACTACACTTTAATATACAATAGGGTAATTTTCGGATATAAATTATAAAGCTGTGTTAGTGTTGTTAAAATTGTTAGTGTTGACCTGACAAAGTGAAATCAAATGAAAATCAGCTAATTTTACTATGTACAATGTGTATTTTTATTTCACATAAACCAAAAGAAATTCTCTGCATGTTGAGACAGCTGTTTCGTTACCAATACTTATAATTTCAAATAATTTCCTTTTTCATAATTTTGTAATTATTGTTTTAAATTTATTCAGTGTTACTGTTATTGATAAAATTATGTGAATTCACAGATAATGAGCTACAATTTAAATAATGTAATGAAACAGACAAATAAAATTTCGTGATAGCATTTTCGAACAAGTAGAAACGAAACGAGAGAAGAATTTAAATTATATAAGACAAAGAACCATAGAGAACCTGATAGGTATCTGTTGTTTTAAATTGTAAAGTTTTTTTTTAAAGTTAGTGCAACGGTAGACTGTGCCATTGGATGTCAATTAAGTAGACTATAGATAGAGTTCCTTATGAAAGAGTTGGGAGTGGGTCGTGTTAATTTCACTCCGTCTCTAGAAGCTATCTTGCCACCAAATTGTTGATTTAATTTATTTTATTAATTAAATAAGAAATTATTTTTAATATTAATTTTTGTTTTATTTCTACATAGTACTTATTTTAAAGAATGTGTTTAANGTGCCATTGGATGTCAATTAAGTAGACTATAGATAGAGTTCCTTATGAAAGAGTTGGGAGTGGGTCGTGTTAATTTCACTCCGTCTCTAGAAGCTATCTTGCCACCAAATTGTTGATTTAATTTATTTTATTAATTAAATAAGAAATTATTTTTAATATTAATTTTTGTTTTATTTCTACATAGTACTTATTTTAAAGAATGTGTTTAAACTAGTAAAGTAGTGATTGCCATTAAAATTAAATTTAAAGTAATAAGAGATCCTTCCAAAATGAAATAAAACAGTTTTTTTTTATTGCTTAGATGGGTGGACGAGCTCACAGCCCACCTGGTGTTATCTGGTTACTGGAGCTCATAGACATCTACGATGTAAATGCGCCACCCATCTTGAGATATATGTTCTAAGGTCTCAGTATAGTTACGACGGCTGCCCCACCCTTCAAACCGAAACGCATTACTGCTTCTCGGTAGAAATAGGCAGGGTGGTGGTACCTACCCGCGCCGACTCACAAGACGTCCTACCACCGGTAATTACGCAAATTATGAGTTTGCGGGTTTGATTTTTATTACACGATGTTATTCCTTTACCGTTGAAGTCAATCGTGAGCATATTTTAGATTCGTATTTTATTAGTTGCATCCCTTTAAACACCAGACGTCGTAGGTACCTTTCACGCCCCAACTTTGTAACACTACTCAGCTCGTAACCCTACAACGAAATTAAACTTCTGGTAAAGTCGATCGTCCATAATCAAAACTTCTTTTACGATTTAATCGAGACGGCGTCACGACGACACGGACTCGTTAAACGATAATTCGAAAGGTTAAAAATAAAATGGTGACAGTAAGAAACGCTTTATGACTGAAGCCTTTCCAGTTTTGCCAGGACAGATGGGCGAGTAAAGGCTCAGCCAGGAGGGGCGGGATTCGCTAACGGCTGCCCGAGCGCCTCCAAAGGAGACCTAAAAACTTAAGAGTAACTGCTTCGCGAATTAATCTATTATCGGATCGGAAACGCTGAACTCGAAATTAAAACGCAACACTATTTTTAATAGTGTCTAAGACTCGTGAGAATCGAAGAAAATATTAATCAACCGTGATTATTTTTTAAATTAATCGTGATCACGGACGAAGGTTAGCGTAATATTCTTATCGTCCGAATGAAGCCGCAAAAGCATTATGTGCTATCACGCTCGTGACTCACGAAGACGTCTTAAAATAATTTATGAGTATAATATAATATGGATTTGATTTTTACCGCAACCGACCCGGATTATGCGGAATCGATTCTTATTTCTGCCGCGAACCAGGTTAACTTTCCGATTTACAGGATATCGTAGCTGTTAAATTGTCTACTGACGAAGCGATTTCGTATTCAATCTGTTGATTCAATACGTTGAAGTCCAGATTTACCGTTCTCTACTCACGAATCAATCGTGTTCACAAACCACCACCCTGCCTATTTCTACCGAGAAGCAGTAATGCGTTTCGGTTTGAAGGGTGGGGCAGCCGTTGTAACTATACAGAGACCTTAGAACATATATCTCAAGGAGGGTGGCGCATTTACGTTGTAGATGTCTAAGGGCTCCAGTAACCTCCCTGTGTTTTATACCGTATGGTCCATGGGGAATGCTCTAAGGAATTATTCGAGATGATTCCCTCACCTCCTTTTTATCATCGCACCTCCCGCCATCGGAGCAGAGTTCATCCATATTATCTGGAACCGCTGCGTTCATCGACAGTGCGTTTCCAAAGATCTTTTTTGCCACGTACCATCCGGCTCTGAAATGAACTCCCCTCCACGGTGTTTTCCGAGCGCTATGACATGTCCTTCTTCAAACGAGGCTTGCGGAGAGTACTTTATGGTAGGTAGGCAGCGGCTTGGCTTTGCCCCTGGCATTGCTGACGTCCATGAGGGACGGTGACCACTTACCATCAGGTGGGCCGTATGCTCATCTGCCTACAAAGGCAATAAAAAAAAAACACTTAACACCAGGAGGGCTGTGAGCTCGTCCACCCATCTAAGCAATAAAAAAAAAGTAATGCGTTTCGGTTTACGGGGTAGGGCAACTGTTGTATCTTAAAACTCATATCTCAAGGTGGCTCCGGTAACCACTTAACACCAGGTGGGCCGTGAGCTCGTCCACCCATCTAAGCACTAGAAAAGTGTTTATTACGCGAAATTGAAATTTTAGTTTCACATTTCATAGCATTATTTTATTATTATTATAACCTTGGGGCAAAAAATATGTACATCTCTGAAGCCTATGAAATTATAATTATTATAATATAATATTTATTCAAGCCTCTTAAAATGCAAACACGTACAAGAATTCTTAACACTAGTATAATAATATACATGAAATGTAACAGGGATGCATGTTATGAGTTTAAACTGCAAGGTCACAACATCAATACATCGATCGACGATATACTTCTTACTTTTTCCTACCTAATCGCTGGTGGTCACAAGGGACTNTGAGGTCTGATTTTTTGTTTTACAAGTTATAATTGCACAACACGGCACTATAAAGCGGAGATCTGTTCGCCAAGTAGTCCGAAGCGCACTAAACGCGGTGAATGAAAGAATCGGTCGAGTTATGTTTGTTCTATCATAACTGTGGCACGCTTGCCCCGCCTACATTACCATTCCAACCTTATTTATCTATTCCGTGAATAAAACCATGGCGTGATCTAAATCGACACCAACGCCATCTACTGATACAAGCAGAACAAAAATCATAAAAAATCTGATTAAAACCTATATAATTAAAATAACATAAAAATTGCATTAAAAAAGAACATCCTATGTCTATCTTTAAGCCAATCACCTAAATCGGTTTACGCGCGAATGAGTAACGCGTCACGGCCCTCACAGTTCATTCATATTTTATATTACAAAACACAAAATCTCCTCCTAATTTGTCACATACAAATTAGAAAATTCTTCAGACAATCGGATGTTGCTTATTTTGTTTTTATCATATCTTTATAATGGAAAAATTGCTACTTGTTTGGAAATGTTTTTAGCGTCCCCAGAACGGATAGGCGAGCCAGAAAGGACGCTCTGCAAATATTGCCTAAAACGCCTTCTAAAGAGGAAACAGGTTAATACGCGAGTGCATCTATCGACGAGTAGGAATCGCGACCTGCTGACAAGATGTGAAGAGATAGCAAAAATAGTAGTAGTATATCATAGTAATAGTTCATAGTAAATCAATAAAATTAAATGCATTTCTTTAAAATTTATATACAAGCTATCGTGACCATAAAAAATACACCAAAGCTCTCGGAAGTTTTGTTAAAGTCAAAGTAATGGTAAAATTCAAAACCTAGGGATGTCGATTCATTACAAAAAAGTATTCAGCTCTTCGATTCTACGATTTCAGATCGCATTTCTAAACTGAATGTCAAAATGAACTGTCAATGTCAATCGCTCTTCATTTGTAAAAAAATATTTTCATTTTTCACTACATATCACTTTTCAATATTAAAATGAATGTTATTCGTATTATTTCGTATGTGAAATATTTTTATATGTAATTATTGTTTGTTTATTTACATTTTTACGTTGTCTACACGCAATTGTTGTATTATTTCAGCTTGCAGACAATTAATTAGAAAAGCAAAGAATAACATAAAAAATACACCGTACATACCTGAGTTCTTTAATTTCATCGGTTCTATTGAAGACTGTTTGCCTACTTACTGCTAGTAACCTCTAGGGGCTATGCTAGCTTCACCGAACCTGAGGTATTGAGAACTGATGACTTTCATTCACAATTAGAACTCATGGCTACGATAACGTCGAACCACCAAAGGTTCAGCACCGCTGATTCCCCACTAGAGGTAAGTAGGCGTAAGATCATATCTTAAAACCTACTCTTTGATTACGATGTGGTGTAATCGTAAACAAGTTGTGTTGTGGTCGTTAGAACGTGTTGAAAAGAAATACAAGTATCATGTAACTAGAATGATAAATGACTACATAGGAGATACAAGTATCATGTAACTAGAATGATAATAGGAGATCATTGATTAGTAATGTAGAATCCAAAATGAACTCAAGGGTTGTGCCCACTATATTTGAGTTATGAGGAAGTAGAAGAGATTTGTAACTTGAATAAGAACTTAGATGGTCAAATCAGGAAAGAATTTGTCCAAATGTGAAAGAAGTTGATATTAATGTAAAACATTGGGAATAGTGACCATTTATGATCATGTGTATCATAGTATTATGCTCTTGTAATAAAAAAATGAAAAAGAACCTGTTGTGCTTCTTTAAAGAATATCTTTGAGTGAATTCAATAAATATATAATGATTTATTTAAAACTCACATTGATGGAATGTAATGATGAATGTATTTAAGTAGTGATACCAAACAATTATTATTATTTATTAGTTTTTATTTAGTTATTTATACAAAATTACAGTACTCCACTAGAGCTAACAAACATAAAATCCTTATTAGTGTTGTTAATATAAGGTATAGGTAATAATTCAATTTGTAGCCTAAGCATAAAACACACTAAAAGTCAATTATAAGTGTGTAGTTTTCTTTATTTTATGTGCTATGTTATTTCTGTTTTTTTTTTTTGCATTTAACATCAACTTTACAAACAACAGCATTTGGACTATCAGCTTACTGAGCATTGACAAGTAATGTAACTATATTTCTTATAAACTGGCAAACATGATGAGTGAATGAACTATGACTGGATGATTTGGTAGCAAAATATATTCATCTTCATGGTAACACAAACCACAAAATTAATTAAAATTAAAATCTACATTTTTAAAACATTGTAAATTGTAAGGTTTTTTAGAGTGATTGCTTCAAACAGTAGAACAAAGACTACTACATAACTATGTCTTTATTTTAAATGCCACCATTTTTAAAACTCATGATATATGGTTATAAATCACGGGCAATATTAATGTTCTCAGCATAACCCAAATTTTATAACTTTTAGACTATTATAATACCTAAATGAGCTCAGGGCTCATTTAGTGTTAAATAGGTACAGTAGCCCATATATCACAATTTAAGTTCCACCATGAACTTTGAAACTTGCGGTGAATGTCTCAATTCTATATTAATGGTAAAAACATAAATGAATGTTTGGTTATTTGATTTAGTATTATAATTATTATAAATTGTGAAAGTAAATATAAGTAAACACTCATTTTGAAACAAACAAAATGTATCCAGAGTGTACTCTGGTCTAATTGTCCCTGTTCAAATTATTGTATTACCAATATAAACTCTTATTTTATAATTTACAGGTGATGGATTCTCGCGAAGAGGCAGCTGCGTTGCATGAAAGATTCGTTGAATATGTTCACACCCTTAGTGACCCAAATGTAAGTTTCATTGTTATAGATAAAAGTTAATACGAGTATTTGCATACAATTGTATTCATTTTCTGTAAATAAAATTTGATGCACTTGGACAGGAAATTCGAACAGGGGTATGGATGGAGCATTCCTATGCACGAGCACGAGGCACGATTCCACAAGCAGTAACAGAATCTCGTGTACTACTCGCATCATTGACATCCCGTGTTGAAGATGAACTAGATGTGGAACGTTTAGATCCTGTGCTACCAGAATTACCGGATGATCCTTGTGATGAAAATTTGGATGAACAAGATCCTGCTGTGGAGGATGATTGGGAAGCAGGCATCATTGCCCTTGCCCCGACCCCCGCTCACGCCGGCCTCGCAGAATGTGCCATTGAAATACTTCGCGAACTACGGCTCGCAAGCCTTGCGGGTAATTCCCGTCGAGAGGCAGCGAGAACGGCGGCTAGAAAATTACGGGTTGCTTTCGCTCCACTGTGGGCTACTCCGGTATCGCCGGCGGGACGAGCCCCCCCTTGGCTACACGCCGCTATACTGGCACATATGCCGCGGTCGCAGCGGCGGCAGTATGATGAGGTAATAGAGGAATTCCGCCGGGCGGCCCCGAAGCTTGCCGAACGGTTGGGAGCGGCCCGAGCGGCTGGTCAAGGGCGACCACTCACTGGTATCGGGCCGGCGCTGGGTCCGGGCCCAGGTCCCTGGCTCGCGTGGGTGGGGTCGGACCGCTGGACGCGACGGCTGGCGGCACTGGTGCACACCCGCGTGCTGCCACTGACCGCGCCGGTGTCGGCCCCGGATGCGTGGTGCGCTGCAGCAGTAAGCGCCGCGCGGTCTGCACTAAGCGAGGTAATGTCGGCGGCGGGGGACCGGCCCGTGTTTCTGGGGGGCTCGAGTGCGGGAGCGGCCGCTTGCGTGGCTCTAGCGACGGGATCGGGAGGTATGCGGCTGCGTGGGTTGTTGTTGCTGGCGCCTATGCTCATCACCGCAGAGGGCTCACGCGACAATCCTGAAGACCCGCTGCATGAGGTACGGCATATAATTTAAGTTATTATGTCATTTTTTTGCCGCATAGTCCGTTGCAAGCTACCAAGAGTGAAAACAACCAATTTGTCTGTGTTTGAAGGAGACATTATACCAATTTAAATTTCCATATCCATGTATCAAGGTATACCTACGTTTCACGTTCTGGTGTTTATGAACTCTACTTATTGTTTATCATCAGGAAAGTCGTGAGGTTTTTTTGCCCATTCAAGCAAATAAAATATAAATAATAGTTTAAAAAAACTAACAAAATACGCTTTTCAGGATATTATCAAAATAACCCTTCTACTCATATCTGTTCATAAAATATGTGTAACTACTGATCCATGCACCCCACGCTTTTTTTACAATAAAATCATTTTATCTTACACTGCTTTAAATTCAAATTTATTAAAAAAAAATTTCTATTTTTATTTATCATTTTTTAAGTGAATTTCAATTTTTTCAATTTTTTTTTTCTGATTTTGTTTTGTCGTCGGTCCTTAATAAGTACCTATACCAAAATTACGAGTTAATCCGACGTTTTGAAGGGGGTCAAAATCATGTTCAAAGATTCCGTAACTAACATACATATACGTCTGAAGCTATAATAATAAAAGCTTATTAAAATGTAGACAGTTTGTTTTATCGCGTTCGACTGTGTGACGTCACGGGCGTGTCCCAGGTGCGCGTGCCGATGCTGGTGGTGTGCGGGGGCGCGCGGGCGGTGGTGCGCGCGGTGTGTGCGCGGGCGGGGCGGCGCGCGGTGGAGGTGCGGGGGGCGGGGCGCAGTCTGCGGCTGCCGGCGCCGCGCCGCGCCAAGTACAAGCTGCACCAGCGGGCGCTCGACGCAGCCATTGCGGTATGTATTACGAGTCCGCGCGGGTAGGTGCCACCACCCTGCCTATTTCTGCCGTGAAGCAGTAATGCGTTTCAGTTTGAAGGGTGGGGTTGTACAGCTAAAACGGAGACCTTACAACTCATGTCTCGAGGTGGGTGGCGGCATTTACGTTGTAGATGTCTATAGGCTACGGTAACCACTTAACACCGGGTGGGCAGTCCTGATATACTTTCCAAGAAGCTTCTAGCACTGCACTAGCAGTAGCAGTGAGTTCTTCGGGAAGAGTTCTTAACAAGACACTTAGCCCGTAGACATTCGCTCGCTAAGTCTTCCGCCGAGTCTTCACAATGGGTCTCAATTCCGATCCGATCCTAGATGTATAACAGAGCACCGTGAATTCCATACACTCGATGCGAATAACAACAATTTCAACAAGAAGTAGATACGGCATTATGCCTGCAAATAGCAGATGCAGTATGCGAAAACGAGCTCACCTCACTTAACCTTACCTTGTCAGCTAGAATAAAAGCTAGAATTTTTTTCAAGTAACGCTACCTTAAAGCCGTCCAACGTGGATGTTATTGTAGATTCGTTGTTTTGAACTAAACTGGAATGAGCGAGAATGCGACACTAAAACGAGAGATACTTATATAGGACTTAGCCTGCGAGGAAACGAGATAGATAGAATACTTGTGAACATTTCGTTTGTTCCACGACTGAACGGCATCCATTTTATTGTTTTTTTTTTTTCCCCTAATCTATTCGCTGGTAGCTTATCAGGCTATTCCAGCTAAGCCAGTGTGCTTAGTGCTAGTTTTTTAACTTTCTCGATAGTGTAAAAGCTAGCTCATATTTGTATGGAATGGGATCGTTTGCCTACGTTTGCCGCTAGGGGCGCTGTTCCAACTGCATACAAAATTGTTGTTAACTTTTACGCTATCGAGAACATTAAAAAACTCGCACTAAGCACACTGGACGGGTAGGTGAGCTCACGGGCTCAACCTGAATTTGCTAACACTAGCCCTAGCAATAGCAGTGTTTCGGTGAATCTGCCACTGGTATCGGTATCGCGACCCACTGAGAAGATCCGGCGAGAAACTCAATGGATTTGTTTTTATATTTACAGGAAGAGTGCGCGCGGTGGATGTCGGAAACGATTGAAACTGCACAAGAGGAGCCGGTCCGCGAAAAACATCGAATGAAACGTGGTAAGACTTTAACATTGTTACCTAATTATTTATTAGTCAATAATCCAAAGCTATCGAAAACTGAGACAATTATAAGACGAAAACACTAAAAATTTCGGAACTGGCAACCCTAAATATACGCTATTTTGAGGTTATTAATTTTTGCCATTGAAACATAATCAGAGCTCATAAAATTATTTATTACATAAGATTCGTGCGATCTATGGATTAATTTAATTTCCGCTAATTGTCTTAACGGAAGCGAGTTCACCAGTAGTTACGACTCTCGGCGTTCGTACGTAGCTTTGTTTTTGTTCGCTGGCAAGGTTTACAGAATACTCTGGGGCTTTGATATACAATATTAGGGTAACTCGGGGATAATCTAAAAATGGCCAAATTATCACTTACAATATTTAAGAGAAACAAGAAAAATAATTGAATTGATCATGATAACAAAAAAGAAATCGGAGCATAGATCAGTTCGTAGTCTATTGAAGCTAGCAATTGAACACATGAGTGGATGAAGGAGATATGATACAATTTGTTAATTTTGAGAAAACGGGGAATAAACTTTTGTTACTTGTACATTTGCTTCTTAGATAAGTCCTTCATCACGTACAACCTCTAAAAATAGCCTTTAAACCTGGAGTTTTAAGGTCCAATATGGTTTATAAGTTCAGAAATCTTAAAACGGTAAAATGGTACATAACCCCTTTATCCACTCATTATTATCTAGCTCACTGAATTTCTCGCCGGATCTTCCGAAGTGGATCGCGTTTCCGATCCGGTGGTAGATTCTGCGAAGCACTGCTCTTGCTAGAGTCAGTGTTAGCAACACTCCAGTTTGAGCCCCGAGAGCTCACCTACACGCTAGGGTACCGCTGATATAGCCTCTCAAGGCTATCAGCATAGGTAGGAGGAAAAAATCTCTAGTCTTCCAGTGTAAAACCGCTGCGTTCTTTCCACCTTTGGTCAACCAAAGACATTCATTAACAGGTATTGAGATGGATGACGATGAATACGCCCATCTTCCCACCACTTCGTCCTCGGCAACTCTTCGTACGACCGTACACAGGTAAAGACAATAACAACCAAAGTGGACAAATTTTCCATTGGCATTTTGCATGTCGTTGGGCAAAAGCATCCCTTCCCAAAGTGGCCGATAACGCCCCCTTGGCGCTGCAGGCATAAAGGGGCACGGTAAGAGAGCCAGAAAAAAATGGGGGCGTTGTGTAGAGGCTTGGGAGGCGATTTGTAATTTCATCTAGGAGGACTCCTAGACACCGACTGAGCTCTCGCTATAGTGGTTATGGAGTAGGTAGGTGAAAAAATGGGGCGCTATAAATAAATTTGTTCTCAAAATGGGCAGTAGACAAAATAAGTTCGGGAACCCTTGGCCTAAAGGTTAATACGCCTTGTGTTTCCCGCAGCGAACGATGCGACTGTTCCGGTCTTCAAATCCTGCAGCTAAAACTGATTTTATTATAAATAAAAATACATATTTAACGAATATTCAGGAACACAACTATAACAATGAGAGAATAATTAATAATAGAAATAAAACCCACAAAATTAATAAATTTGTGTTTGTATCATATAATCACCAGAGAGTCTGTCGATCTAGAGAAAAAAAGAAACTATTCCAAATATATTAAAACAGCGATCTGCAAAGTACATCCAAGCTCATTCCATCGGAAGACGAGCTATATATTTTCACATAAATATGTGTCCTATTTCCTAGCGATAGGGCTCATTGTCAAGTTAGGATGCTCTAGTCTAAGTCTTATTGTTTATATATTAGCCATTTTATTTTTGTTACAGCAACACTCGTTCAATAGAAATTATAGGTAAGTTTATTACCATTTTAATTAAGTGTTACCAGCTTAAGTGTGCCAGCCACTGAGATTATAATAGTTTTGGAAAGACTTGACAGATGTTTTCAAGTTTAGTCCAATATTGACAGAAATACACTAGGTAACTTTTAATAAAAGATCTTAATTTATGAGATAAATAAAGTGAAATTGCACTGTCGGAAAAGGTAGGCGTTGATGTAGAAACACTTTTTTTATATTTTTTTTTATTATATATAGCCAATTTTCAATTGACACGTGCATGTGTAATGTGACAGACGGTCGCGTGGTGTCCCGCAGCGCGTTGACCCCCCCAACTCCCCCTCCCGCCGCTGCCGGCTCGACCCCCCTCGCCGCCCCCGTCCCGCCCCTAGTCCCGCGCCGCGCCGCCCCCACCGCCGCCGACATCATGCAGATGCCGATCGTGTTTGCCGACGACGACACCCACTCTCAATCAACAACAGGTAGCCCTTACTACATTGACACACAAAGCTTTTTTTAAGGGATTTTTGACCTGGTAACTAAGACCTTTAGGTCAAGACTTATTTTAATTTTTTATATATGAAAAATGATAATATGAAGTGAAATGAAACGTGGTTCATCGATTTAATGAATAATTTAACAAATGACTTGATGTTACGTGTAAAATGCGTTATGACAGCGTTACGAACGTTACGTGACCTATTTGTATCGTGTCTATTTATGTACAGAGGTGAAGTCAAGTGAGTCCGCCGTCGTGAGGGTGCGGGGCGGAGTTGCCAGGAGGTATCGCCGCGTCATCGTCGCCAAACGTCCCGTCGCAAACAGACCTCTGCTAATAAGGCCTAACACTCCACGATGATGGGCACAAAAAGAGAAGGATGGAGGCTCCGAATATAAACATTCTGAATCGGTTTTCAATGTGATTTTATAAACAAACAAAAAAAATTCAAGCGATGTCAATTTGTATATAGAAAGCAAATGTTTCTATTAGTTTGAGATGTGGATTTGACAATAAAATGTTGATGAAGTCTGTTCATAGAATTAAGGTAAATTAATGAAGTGTTTTATAAAAATGAAATGTGTTTTATTTAATTTAGATAATAGTATTATTATTTAGCTGATTTAAAGAAGTTGCAGCTGTACTTGATCTAGTAAAAGCGTCCAAGAGCTAGTCGATATGACGGTGTAATCTTATTGATGATTCCAGTCATCGTCCTCGCCGTACGTAAGTAAGTACGTGTACGTGTAAGTACGCCGTACGTGAGTAAATTAATCTATAGACATAGCTCACTGAGTTTCTCGCCGGATCTTCACAATGGGTCACGTTTCCGATTCGGTGGTAGATTCTGCGAAGCACTGCTCTTGCTAGGGTCAGTGTTAGCAACACTCCCGGGTTGAGCCCCGTGAGCTCACCTACTAGTTCGGTGAATCTAGAATAACCCCTCGAGGTTACTAGAATAGGTAGGAAAAAATATTATGTTTTATGATTCGATTACGTTTTTATTCCATGCTTATTCGCTATCTATGGGTTAGTTCGCTTGGAACGGTGACCTGTGCTTAAAGAGTCTATAGCAGCGAGAGTGAATCCGGGGGATCCAACAAGACATGCTTCGGGTAACGGCGGCTTTGCATTACCCCGTCGCCTGGGTCGGAGATGCGATCACCTCCGAAATGAATAACAATTTTAAAACAATGTCGAAGCTTCAATCGTTTAACTGTACAGAATTGCGAATAGAATGTCTATTTTTGAAATAAATGAAAAAAAAAGTTTTCCTTATAACCTGTTATCGGACCACAACAGAGACTTTTTTTTTACCTTAGCTGATAGTCTTGAGAGGCTATATCAGCGGAACCTTAACTAGTAGGTGAGCTCACGGGGCTCAAACCTGACGACGTTGCTAACACGAACCCTAGCAAGAGCCGTGCTTCGCAGAATCTACCACCGGATCGGAAACGCGACCCACTGAGAAGATCCGGCGAGCATAGAGACTAACATTTTAACGGCCTTATAAAGCTCCGATAACTCATTAAGATTAACACTGTTTTTTAAACTGAGTTGAGATGTGGTTAAAATAATGTAGTTTACCATGCATGACGCATTGCAGCCAATGACTCGCAGCGCTAGAGCAACTGTAGCGCGCGGCACAGCCTCTACCCTCTCAGGTCGCCACTCGACCATCATTGGGAGGAGACTGCTTCCTCGTAGGGGCCGGATCTGGACGAACGCCCTCCTCCGCCCCCCGGCTCAGCAGCGGTGGCACGGCGCCCAAAGCGAAGAAGAGCTCTCCCTCTCCCGTTCCGCCGCCTCCTTCTGCGAGATGGGGGATTCGCAGAAGTAGAGCATCGCCTGCCCGGACTCGTCGCTGCCGAGCATCGTAGCCACGACGATCGGAAGCGACAAGTATGGTCCTATCTTCGCAACGAGGACGTGTCCTCGTTACTGTCACTGTAGTGGTGGCACTTCAGTGTTAACTCCCTCCGGAGGCTTCCTAACATCTGCCCTGACAAGAGCGGTGCTTGACTGAATCCGAAACCAGTTCGGAACCCACTGAGATCGAGAAATTAAGTCGGTTGTGTCTGCAGTTTGAACTCTTCTTCGCAGTCGACGAAAACGATGACCGATGCTTGGAATTCCTAGTTAATGTTGTATTTTTTATTCCATTCACTTTTGGATGTGTGAATGATAATGAACAGGGTCAGGTCTCTGAGTATCAGACTCTCCTCACAAAGTATGATCCTAATTCTTAACAGTACCTAAATGTTAATGCAACGCAATATATAAATACTTATTTGAAACTAAACTAAAGATATTTGAATTTACATGTTTAAGTTTAAAAACTTTAAAAAAAAATAGAGCTTTAATAGCAAACTAACTAAGCGAAGGAACTAACAAAGAATTTCTTTTTTTTATCCTGTTCATACCGGTCAAGCTGTTACAGCGAAGTTAGAGAATTATTGTACTGTCATCACTCCTTGATAAGTGTGCCAATTTTCAAATCAATCAGAACTATAGAAGTCTATGAAAGTAATATTTGAAGATACTGGTGGCAGGGCGTCTTGTAAACCCGCACGGGTAGGTACCATCACCTCGCCTATTTCTGCCGTGAAGCAGACGCGTTTCTATTTGAAGAGTGGGGAAGTCTTCGTATTATACTATAAGTCTGAGACTCCGAACTAATGTCTCAAGGTGAGTGGCGGCATTTAAGTTGTTGTTGTTTTCAGGTGCGCCGTGAGCTCGTCCACCCATCTAAGCAATTAAAAAAACCTTTACATATAAACATACCAAGCTAATAAAAGCGGGTTAAAAATTAAGATTTTAGAAATTCTCAGATTTACCCTGGATATTTAAGAATTCGTTTTTTATTTCTTAACTTACTTCAAAAAGGTAAAATACATGACAGTAGATTTATTATTATAATGTGACAACGCAAATCACATAATAAGTACCTACCTACAATGCGAAGGCAAATTGAGGTGAAGCGTGTATAATCTAACAGATATATTATTATGTTTCATAGTAACCGCTTCTTGTGTTTACAGGTGAACTCATAAAACGGTATTGGTAAACATACTTTGCACAGTTGTAAACTTACAAATCGCGAAAACATAGAATCGAAGTTCGATTCCTATAAAAACACCTAACGTCTTCATGAATTTGCGTTTTTATAACGCTAAAAAAAAAACGACTACTTATTGGCAGTGACTCATAAAATATGATAGTAAAACTAGTGATTCCCGATAAACGGCACTTAATATTTTCAACCGAAGGGCCAATCAAGGGAACGATTTATCATGTTGCCTTATGGTGCAGCACGGCGTGTACGTCAATCAACCAATGACGTTGCTGACCAACGTTGACACAGCAAATCTCTGATATAGTTTACAGTCACAGAGTCGAAACGTGACATGTCAGAGGCCGGCGACCCGTCGTCTGCCGACAGTGGGCCACAGACTGGTGGTCGCCGTATTACGTCACCAAGACGCCGATCTGTGACCACAGTACACGACTTACATTTAGGGGTTTCAATTTAGAAAAGAACAATGCTTGTTAAGTCTGTTATCTTATTAAACTGATTGGCTTTTGTTTTATTATACAACTACCCTCATTATTTGGGAGAATACAAGAAAATCTCCTTTTACCCGTAAACGAATTCGAAAACTTTGGGAGGAGCGTAAAAAAACGTTGATTAGAGTCTGCAGCATAATTTATTTACGAACGTGATACATTTGTATTTCCGTACACTGTGTCCGTGAGTGTCCCTAAGTTGCGTTCCTTCAATCGGTAGGGGATCGCGCAGGCGCGTCAGAGCCGAGTCGCTGCGTCGAAGCCGTCAATTCCGTCAGTGGCGCCGCGAACCAACCGCGACCAATCGCTCACCCCTCCAAAAAAAACCGACCCACCACGGAAACAAGAAAATGACCCCCTTTTCATGAGTGACCGGTACTGAGTGACCAGAGTTGAGCGGAAACAAAACGAAAACACAGTGAAAAACACTTCAATGCACGGATCAGTGCGTAGGTACGTAAGAACTGGGAACAAAACGTTATGCTAGATTATTAGCGTTTTGAATAACAAATTAACATTCAGCAGACACGACTTGAATCCAATTTTGTTAAGAAGGAAGATTTTTTTTTTTAAATTTGTCATTATTGTAATTTGGTTTAGTAACAATGCGTAATATACATTGAATTCCGTACAACAAAAGCGGATCTGAATTTATTGCAAATGCGGTAATGAACAGCTAAAATTATAGTGTTACGGCATACTCCGACAAAAATACTAGGAAAATAACCGTGTTAGTAAATCTTTAATATTAAGCTACTTAAAAGTAATAGATGTGTGCAAAAACAATTTATTAAGTAAGACACATCGGTTCTTAGATACTGATGTTCAAAGCATATATGATCATAATATTCTTTCACCAAGGATTTTTTGGGATCTTTTGTTGTGTTTGTGACAGATTTTTTTAAATTACATTAAACTTGGGGCAAATATAAAAAAGAACCAACCAGATCGTGTTCAAGAAAAAAGAAAGATACTGTTCGGGTTGTATATAAATTATTGTATATAGAAAATGTAAATAAAAAATTGACACTTTGCATTCTTCTTAATATTATCATCCGGACTTTTCCTAAAAGAATATTCTAGAAGAAAAGCGTTTTCTGTTAACGTTGTTTTCTCCAGTCTATTTTTCTAATGTGAACAAAATATGTTTTCTGTAAACCTGACCTCTAAATAAGGATATAAACCATAAAAGGAAACATTTCTTATTTTTTGCTTTCTAATATTTCAAATTTAACTCAAATCACGCAAATACAAATATTGGGGTTTTTACTTATTCAATATTAAATGCTTACTAGTAAATTCCAATCATATTCCAATGTGATTATGTCTAGAAATAGGTACTACATTTGTTGAAACGACTTGGGTGCTAATTTACCTATTACTCTTTAGTATTGTACTTTATCAAAAACCGGGATACGACAATTGCATTTTTTTTATTGCCCTTGTAAGCAGACGAGCATACGGCCGACCTGATGGTGAGTGGTAACCGTCGCCCATGGACTTCAGCAATGCTAAGGGCAGAGCTAAGCCGCTGCCTACCGTTACTCTCCACAAGCCTCGTTTGAAGAAGGACTTATCATAGCGCATGTACAAACAGATACATTGAAATATATTTTAACCTTTTTCACATAGGTATAATATACCTCATCCTTTATTTATCATCACCCTTTAATTTTCTTGACCCGTCTTTATTTATATATCTAATATCTATGCAGTCGATACTTTTGATGCCAATTCCACCGACTTCAAACGTCCGATTAACTTGAAATTTTCACACATCATAATTTCAAACACACATAATTTTATTACGTTAGCCTAATATCCTCGCTATGGTAACAAGATTATTTTTTGGATTTCAATTAGTAGTTTTTTTTTGTTTTAAACCTACAATTTACGTATGGTTCACGAATCAATACAACCCTAAGGGCGAAGCTGTGTCAGTTTAAAATATAAAAACTTTGTTGTTTTAAAAATGTTTTTTTTTGCGGTATATACGGCGCATAGTGTACCACAAAGTGAACATCGACCATTTTAGATTAAATCAAGAATATTCCGTAACGGTAGCTTTAATTATTATTTTTGTTTTGTTGTTCTTTTTGTTTACAAATACTATACATCTGTACGGCAACAACTCAATAGGATACAAGATGCGCGAGCCCGAAAAAAAACATACAAATATTACTTTTTACGTTAGACAACGTAGACTCGACAAATAGTATAACGCTGTCTACGCAATCGTTGACTTCATCGGTTTTTGCTCATGACATTACCCTAAGAGTACCTACTCCAACTGCTGGGGAAACTAAGAATGGATGTGCCATAAAATATATTGTCGCAATTTGTTCTCAAATATTTAACCCCTTGGCTCGGGCACCGAAGAAGAACTTCTTCGCTAAACTCAAGTTACCGGCCCCTCGAAAGCACTTCAGGACATGATGCGTAACCTTTACGGGAAGCATTTCTACATACACATGTTCTGTTGCAGATTGCAATTTGTTCTCAAATATTTAACCCCTTGATTTGGGCACCGAGGAACTTCTTCGCTAAACTCAAGTTACCGGCCCATCGAAAGCACTCCAGGACATGAAGTGTTAACCTTTACGGGCACCATTTCTACATTCTAGTGCGGAAACCCCAATTTTTTTTATAGAAGGGGAACGAATCAACGTCTCGCATCGGAAATGGTAGCAATAAAACAAGTGCACAGGGGATTGCAAAGCCGAAACATGCCGAGAATAGAGGATATTCGCATTATATGTCCCGTACCACAGGAGCGTAATGGAATGAAATTATCAATGCCTTAGTGCTGTCAGAGCTTCTGCGTCGTTTACTTCTACGGCCTAATTACTAACCTATTTACTGGTGGTAGGACCTCTTGTAAGTCCGCATGCGTTGCAAATGCGTTTCGGTTTGAAGGGTGGGGCAGCCGTTGTAACTATACTTGAGACCTTAGAACTTATATCTCAAGGTGGGTGGCGCATTTACATCGTAGATGTCTATGGGCTCCAGTAACCACTTAACACCAGGTTGGCTGTGAGCTCGTCCACCCATCTAAGCAATAAAAAAATAAATATATTTCGAGTACTTTAGAGTGAAACTTCAGTACTTTCCCTTCAGGTGCTTAAAATAATAGGTATGTTCTGTCAATCTATTCAAGCCACGCAATACTGTAGCGATTGGGAACCTATCCTACTCAGGGTCCGAACAGGTCCTTCCATATTTTTTACCTACCTAATCGTTGGTAGCCTAAGGGGCTATGCCAACTACACGCGGACCGGTAGGTGAGCTCACGGGCTCAACCTGAGAGAATTGCTAACATTAGCCCTAGCAAGAGCATTGCTTCGCTGAATCTACTGCCGGATCGGAATCGCAATGCACTGAGAAGATCTGGCGAGAAACTCAGTGGGTAAATCCCTCCATAATTCAGAAGTAGTAAATGAAAACAATGTCTGGTAACCCACCAAGCTCAACATATCACAGCAACTGTTATTTTCACTTTTTCATTACTCTGGCTTCTTGATACATTTTAATCAAAACAAATTTTACGTGCAGCACGGGACATTGTGCGGATAACAGCTATGATAAATGATGATAAACCATTCTATTGTTTGTAATTATTGCACAGTTTTCTTATGTAACTCGTTTCTGCCCCTCCGGGTAAGAATGCTAAGATGAATTGTTTTTCCTTGATTTATTTATGACATTTTATCGTACTAAAAAGGCCCAGTTTGATTCCTACTACTGGAAAACGCTTCGTTGATACTTATTGCATTTCATGACATAGTCATTATACCACGTACCGTCCGGAACGAGTGACCATAGTATCTAGAGCACTGCAATGTCCTTTATGAGTGTTCAAGCAAAGTCCTTGGTAACATGGTGGCTAGTGGCACTATTTTTATCCACGAACACCGGCAACCGTTTACGATCTGTATGCTTAGTGCGAGTTTTTTAATGTTCTCGAGAGCGTAAAAGTTAACTCAAATTTGTATGGTGTTGGAACGTTTGCCTAGGTTTGCCGCTAGGGGCGCTGTTTCAACTGCATACAAATTTGAGTTAAATTTTACGCTATCGAGATCGTTAAAAAATTCGGACTAAGCACACTGATGAACGAATGCACAAACGATTGCTTTTAGCAGTAATGTCAGTAGCAAAGTCACGTCTTACTTCACTTTGAGGCTGACCAAATCCGATATTCCGTTTTGTTTATTATCAAAATAAGTGACAGCATGGTAGACAATAATTAGTCTCTTTTCTTGATGAATGAAATATATAGCGGACCGGATATACGTTGTTCGTCTTCAATTCGAAAATTTCCTACCTACTGCGAATGAACGAAGTGTTGCCACGTACTTGGAACTGACTCAATTATATATAACGAACAATTATAAAGAGAGATCACTAATTACAAGTTTCAGTATAAAAATTGAATTCATCAAAGGTTTCCTCCCCTTACCTATTATGTAGTTCTCAAACTCCATACACATCAAGCCTTGAGACATGAGGTCGATGTTTGTACTGTTTTGTTTCAAGATTTTCGCGCCCTACGTCCTTCTGTCAATGACATGTACTAAAAATTTAATGTTCCGACTTGTAAAATAAAATTTATCGCCCTTGCCGTCTTTTGGTGAGAATCTCGGTCAATAAACGAAAAGTGTTTCTCTTTGACGCCGCAACCATCACTGGCCCTTTTCTAATCTACGCCGGAATACATTGAACCCTTACCCAAATATACTAAAATATTCAGCTCGTAAACGAAGACATTGCGAAGTCATCACAATGTTTCCCTAATAACTTTAACTTTAATTTCGCCTAAATTGGAAAGCAAAATGAAATGATTTGATATTTATAAAATACGGTATGTTTAACGGCCTTTATGATTTGTCAAATAAACATGTGGCGGGTAGCAAGATATTAGACAGATGTTTTAGTCTCGCTTACGACATTTTCAAGATAAGCATGCATATATACAAGTTCTGAAGAACAACATTCGGACTTTCGGAGGCGCTCGGGCAGCTGTTAGCTAATCCCGCCCCTCCTGGCTGAGCGTTTGCTCGCCCACCTGCACGGGTGAAACTGGAAAGGCCTCCGGGCAACCAGTAAAGCTTCAATCGTGAAAAAAAAATCGGACTTTGGCCTACCGAGCAATTACATCCGCTCGGTGGAAGATCTTCTCATTGTCGTATACCCACACCAAGATTTACAGCAAGTATTAAGTCTATCTATTTTTACCGTGAAACAGTACATACTTAATGCGTTTCGATTTTGCGACCTTAGAACTCATGTCTCGAGTTGGATGGCGGCATTTACGTTGCCAGTGTTGACAAGCTCTCTCAGATTGAACCCTATAAGCTCACCCACTAATGCTTAGCTGGTATAGTCCCTAAGACTACTAGTGAATCATACATACAAAACAAACTCCTTTATCCGTACTGTCAATACGGAGACATTATAACTTATGTCTCAAGGTGGCGGCACTTACGTTGTAGATGTCTATGTGGCCCGATAACCACTTAACACCAGGTGAACCGCGAGTTCGTCCACCCATCAAGGCAATAAAAACGTCGCATTGGAATATACATGAGATGCTCGTACCCTTATCAAGTGATGAGATTACGTCGGCTTTCAAATCCCGTGAGCTTAACACGTATACACGACCGACTTTAACGATAAAAACAAATAATAAAATAACGTCATGTTTTAAAAATGAAAAAAAGTCAAAATTTATTAATTTTCCTAAGTAAAATGGATATTCGGTAGGTAGGTACCGACGTGGCTGTTTCGGCCGCCAAGTCGTCACATATTCCGGTACGAAGGTAAATAATTCAGAATTCGACTATTTCTCTTTAAGTCTCGTAAAAATATACGAACATAATCAACGGACGTGCAAAAAAAAAACCATTGCAAGTGTTAATTTACTTGGGCCGTGATTTATTGTTTAGTGAAATATTTTCTAATAAACAATGTCAAATCTTGTAATGCACACGTTACATCTTGAATATTTGTATTTACGCAAATATTTAGTTATGTTTTTATAATATGCAGCCTTCGAATTGATATGATTATCACCGTGGAGAATGAGCTGGGAAGCCATTGAACTGGTAGCATCATCATCAGAAACTGAGTTTCAGCTCGCGAGATTAGTCTGAATTGTTTGTAGTAAAACTTACGATAGATTATATAGTATTATAAGATAATTTTGGACAACCCTACCTCTACCGTTTATCAACAAAAAAAAGCTCTCAATGAACATAATTGTGTTATTTAGCACACCTTCTATATTTGTACATTTCAGTAAATATTTCAATGATGATAATAATGAGTAATACCATTTCTATCGATCCGTATGATATCTAGCATAAAATCTAAGTAGGTGAGTCAACGTGACCTCAATACGTGAGTTTTCTGCCTACAAAGAGAGTCTGACACTTCGACACATATTTGAACTAACCTTTAATAAACTCGTAACGGGACTTTTCATCTAATCATTGAATTACGCAATGAAACGCGTATCCGATCCCGCTCTGAGATAATTTACCAAAGCGCTGCTGAGAGATAGGGAAAATTCTAACGAATGAGTAACACAGTACATTGCGTGTTATTTAAATTTATTTCGGTTTGTAAATAATAATATAATATTTTTATAACAATATTTATTCAAGCCTCTTAAAATACAAACACGTACAAGAATTCTTAAAACTAGTATAATAATAGACATGGCTTTTTATGAGGTATACAATAACAATATTCCCTGACTTTTATGCTAGGAAAACCTGTGTTACAAAAGTCAGTGGTTCAGTGCTAGGTCACCAGGTAAAGTAAGTTAACCAGGAAGAGCGATCTGTAAGAATATAGTACGTACGTGTGTGTGTACGGGTGCGTGTGTGTGTGTAATATGTATATTACGTGAGACGCTATCCCGTGTAGCAACGTAAGCTAGTAGGTTCTGATATTTTATTAATGACACCATTATTTATAACTATGAAATAAATATATAAATACATAGAAATATTTTACTTTTTTATTGCGTTCGTAAGCAGTAGCAGCGTAGGTCGGTCTGATGGTGAGTGGTCGCCATGGCTTCTTCTTCAACTAGTCCGGTCCATGGTATATTTTACTTTTCAAACAAAACTTAGCTTTTTTAATCACATTTCATAACGTGAGGAACACTCGTCTTAACTATATCTTTTGATTAGTGTTCATTTTCCCTTACTCAGATGGATGCATCCCCATTCACTGCATCACCGTTGAAGTTTACTATTTAGCTTCACGAACTTCTTCCCCCGCAGAAGATCATAGACATTAGTAAACCAAAGTAAAAGTTATGAGTGAGAGATCACAATAATAGAATTCGTAGCTCAATGCTGTCTGAGTCGCATACTTGTAACTTCATATTAAGTGATGAATAGACTGGGTTAAGGTAATAAGATAGATGAATCCATCTTCAAATGAAGTGACACTATAACTCGCCACACATCAAAATTTCTCGGTCAAAGCGTATATTTCAAAATCGAGACCATTTAAGAAATTTTGAAGTCGTCGTGGCCTAAAGGATAAGACGTCGTAAGGATAAGCGATACATCGGTGTTCGAATCCCGGCGGCGGGTACCAAGTTTTCTTATGAAATACCTACTCATCAAATGTTCACGATTGACTTCCACGGTGAAGGAATAACATTGTGTGATAAAAATCAAACCCGCAAAATTATAATTTGCGTAATTACTGGTGGTAGGACCTCTTGTGAGTCCGCGCGGGTAGATACCACCGCCCTGCCTACTTCTGCCGTGAAGCAGTAATGCGTTTCGGTTTGAAAGGTGGGGCAGCCGCTGTAACTATACTTGAGACTTTAGAGCTTATATCCCAAGGTGGGTGGCGCATTTACGTTGTAGATGTCTATGGGCTCCAGTAACCATTTCACACCAGGTGGACTGTGAGCTCGTCCACCCATCTAAGCAATAATTTTGGTCTCAACTCTCCTTGGGCGAGTCTCCTTTGGGAAAAAAAATCAAAATAATTAAAACGTAAATTGGAACAATCTGTCAATCTTCTACGGCACACGCGAAAGTAATTTCCCAACGATAATAGACTTTACTCACGTAAATATGCAAATTAAACTAATAATTTTTACTCGAAGGGCACATTGTTTGCAGGTTCAATTCACAATGTTTTCTTTAAATGTAAACAATTTATCATGCAAGTTGCTAAACGTGGTTTTAAGACGCGTAGTGCAGTTTGATCAGGTTTCATTTTCCCTTTATAAATAACTAGCTGTACCCGTCCGCTTCGCTGGCCATTTAAAATTAACATTATTATTTCTCACCCTGACAAAGATTCTCATCATTAACGCCCCCACAACTGGTGTAGGGAGTCCAACACTCATATAAATATTAGCCTATCCATTAAGTACATGCATTTTTTACATGGATACCAAGTTTCAAGTCAATCGGATGCACGGTTCAGTAGTTATAACGGAACATCCGTAAAAACCACTGTAGATTTATATATTAGTATAGATTGATCAGCATGGAAGAATTTGCTAACATCTGCTCCAGCAAGAACAGTACATCGAATCTACCACCGGATCGGAATCGCGACCCTCTGAGAAGATCCGGTGAGAAACTCAGCGGGCTACCTCTATGGACGGCTTATGTCACTCTGATCCATAAATTAGTCGATTTTTAAAACCTTTGGTACATAAAATCTGGTGCTATCCGGATCAAGTCAAGTACCATGATAACAGTATCCTATCTGTTAATGCGGGTTATGAACAATCTTTGTGCAAAATCTCATCCAAATGCGCTAATCTACTTTTTTCGTAATTGACAAACATACAAACGTTCACAGTAAATATATTAATAATATGAAGACAACGAAGATGTGACAGAGAGCTAGATCAGCAGTGGATAACTGGGCTGATGATGACGATGATGATAATGATGTAGATTTAGTAATTGATAGTGATAATAAAGTATTTTACAGATTGATTATTTTTGTTTTTAATCTACAATTCAATTAAAAAAAAAAAGCTATATAAATGGTAGCTCATGGTCTTGCGACTACCACAAAGAAACAAAAAAAAATCTTCTCCTTGAAGGCCACTTGATTTGATAAACGTCAGACCATATGTTACTTCCAACGAATTATTTAAAATCGTAGATATAACTATGTGAGAAGTACCAAATTTTGCTATTTGAAAATGATTTTATTTTAAGGAATTCTGGAAAATAGCTAAGTAAATAGCTAAGTCAAATTATATCACTGATTTAAACTAGCGTGAATCGAACGGTATCATTCTCGAGCTAACCCCAAACAAAACAAAAATGAGACAAAGCTATTTTTTTCATTGTTTTTTTTTGTTTTCATCAACAGAACATTTATAGGGTTGCTACATGCATAGGGTTGTTGAATTATTATAAGGCACCTTTAGAATTGAAGTTACTTAATCCAAAATACTTGTTTTTTCGTAAACGCCATAAAAGTAATTGAAGAATTGTAATTTTTCAGTTTTGATTTTATTACTTTAGTCCTTAAAGCGCACACCTTAAGCTTAAGGTATGGCGCTTGATTCAAAAATGACGGAAAATGTACCTTGTTCTTTTCTAACTAAATTTATTGAATTTCATTTTTAATTTAATTAAAATTAATTTTAAAAAAATCTTGATATTTTTAGGCCACTTCAATTTTAAAGGCGCGATAATTTTACAGTAATACTTCTCATCGATGATTCGAATATTTGAGGTCTGTATTTCTAAAATGTACAAACAACGTCACTCAATTATTATATTAAACCACACCGTGGCTACAATTTGGAATTTCGGAACCGGACCCCGTGCTATAATGGATACTTTCAATTGCACTACTGGTTCGCTACGAAAATAGGCAAGGTAGTATTGCTCACAAGACGCATTTACTACCAGTAATTACGCAAATTATAATGTATTTGTTTTCTATTCCGGATCAATTATTATTCAGTATTGGGTCAGCCGTTTCAGCTTCGGCAAACTAAGCAATAAACAGGTATAACATGTGTCCAGAATATATGTTTGACAATTTTCAGCATAAATAGTTCTGTCTCATGCGAGGTTCGGACGTGGGCTGTTGAGCGACAGGAGGTTTTAGTTAGTTCGACTCCGACATGCCCCGCCCTCCATCCCCAGGGGAGGACGGAAGTCCGGCGATTTTCTCCTGACAAAAAAAAAGGGGTGCCAAATTTGCTATCTATAAAAGACTTACTTTAGGTACATACATTCGGGATGCTTACATGTTAATATCAGAACATGTGTTTGACAGTTTTCAGCAACAATAAAAATAAATTTCGACTATTCGCTATCTAGAAAAGATTTACTTTATATACATTCGGGATTACATTACGTGGTACATTACATGGTAATATCAGAATATGTGTTTGACAATTTCAGACATAGGTACATAAATTAAAAAAATATCCAGGTACCGAATTCGGTATCTATAAAAGACTTACTTTAGATACATTCGGGATGTTTACATGTTAATATCAATATGTGTTTGACAATTTTAGGCATAGGTAGCCTCAAGCACCGATCATCGTCTTTGTCAAATCCGTCGCTTGTGACGAAGGGCTCGACGAATAAATTAACCCACAGACACAGCCCACTGAGTTTCTCGCCGGATCTTCTCAGTGGGTCGCGTTTCCGATCCGGTGGTAGATTCTGCGAAGCACTGCTCTTAGCAACGTCGTCAGGTTTGAGCCCCGTGAGCTCACCTACTAGTTAAGGTTACGCTGAAATAGCCTCTCAAGGCTATCAGCTTAGGTAGGAAAAAAAACCTAAGTTAAATAAATTTAAAAAAAACCGGCTACCAAATTCGGTATCTATAAAAGTCTTACTCTATACATTCGGGATATTTACAGGTTAATATAATGATAATGTTTTACGCAGATGGTGTGCGTGTGTTCGGTGAGGCATGTGAGGTGGGCGGTGAGGCAGCGGCATGCCGGGCGGCCGCCGGGGGCTGGTGGCCCCGCAGAACACCTTCCTCGAGAACATCATCCGCCGCTCCTCATCGCAGCGTCAGTACACACTCAGCATTTCTTTAATAAAACACTAGCTTTTGTCCGCGACTTCGTCCGCGTGGAATAGTTACTTTTTTTTTATAGCTTAGATGAGTGGGCGAGCCCACCTGGTGTTAAGTGGTTACTGGAGCCCATAGACATCTGCGACGTAAATGCGCCACCCACCTTGAGATATCAGTTCTAAGGTCTCAGTATAGTTACAACGGCTGCCCCACCCTTCAAACCGAAACGCATTACTGCTTCACGGCAGAAATAGGTTTGGTATAACGCTAAATTATACTGAGACCTTAGAACTTATATATCAAGGTGCGTGGCGCATTTACCTTGTAGATGTCTATGGGCTCCAGTAACCACTTAACACCAGGTTGACTGTGAGCTCGTCCACAAATCTAAGCTATAAAAAATATTAAAAAAATACCCGCGACTTCATTTACGTAGAAGTAAGTATATTTTTGAATAATAGAATGTTAAGGAGCTATTTGTGGTACCAAAATCATGCTTTTTAGCCGACTTCAAAAGAGGAGATTATTAGTGCCCGCTCGTATTGGTTTTGGCGTTATGTTATATAGCCTTCCTCGATAAATGGGCTATCTAACACAGGAAGAACTTTTCAAATCGGACCAGTAGTTCCTGAGATTAGCGCGTTCAAACGAACAAACTCTTCAGCTTTATAATATTAGTATATAGATTAAATTCTTCTTCTTCATCGCTTTCTTCATTACTGAAGGTCGTGTCCTTGAAACTTAACTAGCTATTTGTGGTACCAAAATCATGCTTTTTAGCCGACTTCAAAAGAGGAGATTATTAGTGCCCGCTCGTATTGGTTTTGGCGTTATGTTATATAGCCTTCCTCGATAAATGGGCTATCTAACACAGGAAGAACTTTTCAAATCGGACCAGTAGTTCCTGAGATTAGCGCGTTCAAACGAACAAACTCTTCAGCTTTATAATATTAGTATATAGATTAAATTCTTCTTCTTCATCGCTTTCTTCATTACTGAAGGTCGTGTCCTTGAAACTTAACTATGGCCTGTCTCGTGATCTGTTTCCACCTCTTCCATTCCTCAGTTTCTCGTAGGGTAGTTGCGACTGGCAGCCCAGTTAGGGTGGTTATTTGGTCACACCAGCGACTAGGTGATCAGGCGCGTGGTCTCTTTCCTACCACCTTGTCCGTCACAATCACTCATTCTCATTCCGATAGAGGCACCCGTCACGTGCGGACGTGCTCATCGTCCACTCGATCGCCCGGTCTTTGTTCGCCCGGCTTTTGTTAGCCCGGCCATTGTTCGCGCGGCCTGTGTTTGTGGTACATCTGCCGACTAAGTGCTCTTTCTGGAAGTTTTTATTTGTTTTGTTTCCTTTTGTTGTTTCTGTGTTCGTGGTACATCTGCCGACAAAGTGGTTTCCTGCAAGTATTTATTTGTTTTGTTTCTTTTCGTAATTTCTGTTTTGTTGTGCTTTTTCTTTGTCCTGTAGTAATCGCGCCGCATTGCCANCTCCGATCATTGGCCGCATGAAGGGCTTCGTAGAATAGGATGGGATGGGAAAAAAATAACATGTAATGGGATCCCACCCCAAAAATAACATGTTAAAAAAACGTCTTCAGCTGGGATCCCATCCCATCCCATTCCACGAACCCCTTTTAAGCTTTAAATGGCTCTTTTGTAAAGTTTCAAAAATATCTAATCTTAAGCGAAAAGACCTTTCACCCCTCGAAATGTTTCCCGCGACAGTCGGCTTTTAGACGTTTTTGCTACTAGACCTACTAGACGATAAGTGGCCTCTCTCTCTACTTATTAAATCTATTAACACCCTTGAATATAAAGGAACAGTCAGCATCGTCCACAGCAGTGTTTCCCAACCTTTTTTGTATCATGCCCCACTGTAACATTTCTAAACTGTTGATGCGCCCACCCCATACATAATTTTTAACATTAAAAATTTGATTTGTTCACTTAAGAAACATAAATTATAAGTTTTAGGTAGGAATCACTATGGAATTGTTACTAAAATACAGTAAGTAATATTTCAAAATATATAATAAAAAATTCAAATTCAATTTCTAAATAATTTTAATACAGATTTTATATATTAATTTTGTGCGATTGACAAACCTTAATTATGAAATTGGCCCCTTGTGGGGTGTGGATGCCACGTTGGGAAACACCGGTCTACAGTGCGCTGGTCATTCGTAGCCTAGCAAAGACCTGTATCACGAGCAGAAACTGGACTCTTCTAAAATAACTGTAGGACGTTCCTGAAAACTGAAACTCAAGAATACAATTACAGTAATTTCATGAATAAATTGATTAGACCCTAGCCGGGGGCAAACATTTTTCTCGCCCTGAATTCCTAAGGCGAGCCGGCAGTCGGCCCTTTAAATATTTCGTTTTTATGACTGCATTACGAATGCGTGGATCGGTATCCTAATAAAATTCAAGTTTAACTCATCCAAGAGTTGGAGTACGAAAAATATAAATACTCCTTTGATGTTGGCATAGTATTAAAAACGAAATTAAACGGCTATGCCACCGTATGTTCGATGGGGAGTGCTTTGAGGAATTGTTCGAGATGATACCGGCATCTCGTTTTTACCATCGCACCGCCCGCCACCGGAGTAGAGTTCATCCATACTACCTGGAGCCACTGCGATCATCCACACTNAGAGTTGGAGTACGAAAAATATAAATACTCCTTTGATGTTGGCATAGTATTAAAAACGAAATTAAACGGCTATGCCACCGTATGTTCGATGGGGAGTGCTTTGAGGAATTGTTCGAGATGATACCGGCATCTCGTTTTTACCATCGCACCGCCCGCCACCGGAGTAGAGTTCATCCATACTACCTGGAGCCACTGCGATCATCCACACTGCGTTTCCAGAAGCCTTTTTTGCCACGTACCATCCGGCTATGGAATGAGCTCCCCTCCACGGTGCTTCCCGAGCGCTATGACATGTCCTTTTTCAAACGAGGCTTGTGGAGAGTATTAAGCGGTGGGCAGCGGCTTGGCTCTGCCCCTAGCATTGCTGAAGTCCATGTGCGACGGTAACCACTCACCATTAGGTGAGCCGTATGCTCGTCTGCCCACAAGGGCAATAAAAAAAATACCGACAGCGCTAGAAGATCACAATCATTATGTCGAACTATTAGTCTCTACCAAACACCGCATGCAGCTTGGTGACTGTAACTCTGACGGAGAAGTATACGTAAAAACCCTACACTCTTCGATGGATCGAACGTGAAAATTCCGATGTTAAAAGTAACGAGTAGCCGGCTAAGTTCTCGTGTCAGGGACGCCATTGAGACAAAAATTAACACATTCTCATAAAGGAATAACGGTATGTGGTTAGGACGGGATCTGAACCGGGAACACGGTAACACCCTCAACAACAAACTTAGTAAATCAAGATGTTTGCGGCTGGAAACGGACAACATTGCAATAATGCTCGAAGGAGTTTCATTGCCAAAAACGCGCAAAGAATTCCCTTAAAATCGAATTATCAGACTTTTGTAGTCGTCGTGGCCTAAAGGATAAGACGTCCGGTGCATTCGTATCGAACGATGCAAGGCTATTCGAATTCCGCAGGCGAGTACCAATTTTTCTAATGGAATACGTACTTAACAAATGTTCACGATTGACTTCCACGGTCAAGAAATAACATCGTGTAATAAAAATCAACCAGTAAAATTATAATTTGCGTAATTACTGGTGGTAGGACCTCTTCTGAGTCCGCACGGGCAGGTACCACCACCTTGCCTATTTCTGCCGTGAAGCAATAATGGGTTTCGGTTTGAAAGGTGGGCAGCCGTTGTAACTATACTGAGACCTTAGAACTTATATCTCAAGGTGGGTGGCGCATTTACGTTGTAGATGTCTATGGGCTCCAGTAATCGCTTAATACCAGGTGGGCTCTGAGCTCCACCCATATAAGCAATAAATAAAAAATACTCGTAAATGACGTGGCTTTTGAAGCGGTTGCTTATTTACAGCAGACAGCAGCTTCCTGCTGGCGAACGCGCAGATCGTGGACTATCCGATCGTGTACTGCAACGAAACCTTCTGCAAGATGAGCGGCTACAATCGGGCCGAGGTCATGCAAAAGTCCTGCAGGTGACTACCAAATTATCTTCAATTGCAATTGCGATCCGCTGGTAAATCTGCGAAACACTGCTTTTGATAGGGCCAGTGCTGACAAGCTCTCTCAGATTGAACCCCATGAGCTCACCTACTACTAATGCTTAACTGGTATAGTCCCTAAGACTACTAGTGATTGCAATTCCGATCCGCTGGTAAATTCTGCGAAACACTGCTCTTGATAGAGTCAATGTTGACAAGCTCTCTCAGATTGAACCCCATGAGCTCACCTACTACTAATGCTTAACTGGTATAGTCCCTAAGACTACTAGTGATTGCAATTCCGATCCGCTGGTAAATTCTGCGAAACACTGCTCTTGATAGAGTCAATGTTGACAAGCTCTCTCAGATTGAACCCCATGAGCTCACCTACTACTAATGCTTAACTGGTATAGTCCCTAAGACTACTAGTGATTGCAATTCCGATCCGCTGGTAAATTCTGCGAAACACTGCTCTTGATAGAGTCAATGTTGACAAGCTCTCTCAGATTGAACCCCATGAGCTCACCTACTAATGCTTAGCTGGTATAGTCCCTAAGACTACTAGTGAATAATACAGACAAAACAAACTCCTTTATCCGTACTGTCAATACGGAGACCTTACAACTCATTTCTCAAGGTAGGTGGCATCTCTTAATATAGTGTAAGAAAAAATGATTTTATTGTAAAAAAAGGCGTGAGGTGCTTTTCAGGATATTATCAAAATAACCCTTCTACTCATATCTGTTCATAAAATATTTATAACTACTGATACCATGCACCCCACGCTTTTTTTCTTACACTAGTTTTAATTCAAATTTATTAAAATTTATTTTCTATTTTTTAGTTAGATTTTCTATAAAAGTGTTTTTTTTTTGTTTTTTTAAACTATTATTTATAAATATAACGCTTTGATCTTTGGACCTTGTTTCGTTCAGATGCACGTGGATGTACGGCGAGCTAACGGAAAAAGAAGCTATAGAGCGAATCGACCGAGCTCTGGACCACCACCTGGCGGATCAGTTTGAGATACTACTGTACAAGAAGAACAGTAAGTACTACCTGTAAATTAAAATTACCTATAAATACATGTACATACTTTACTACTATGATTCCTTTTCTTAAGAGATTCCCCTAAATTTTAAGAGTAAATACGAAGCTAATTGTTTTACCAATTAAATTTAACTGATTTAAGGATAAATTGAACGATAATTTACTGGTGGTAGGACGCCTTGTGAGTCCGCACGGATAGGCACCACCACCCTGCCTATGTCTGCCGTGAAGAAATAATGCGTTTCGATCTGAAGGCAAGGGCAGGCGCTGTACTGTAAAAATTTAGACCAGAATAGGTCTTAAGGGTAAAAAAGTTTTGATGGGGATTGAGAGGGGATGCTTTATCACCTTCCCACTTGAAGAGTTTGTAAAGTGGATGAGAGCATTGACATCATTGATCGGTATACTTTTCAAAATGTTTTAATTTTAAGTTGCTCGAGGACTTTTTTTGCTCGTGAGACAATATAAAAACTCAGCTAATCAACATGTGGATCGTCTTAGTCCAATACCACAAGAGATTGTCTAATTCTACAAGCAATCTCTTGTATAGGTTCTGAAGGTGACATTATATAGGCAGGTGTACTAAATTATTCAAAACAGAACGCACATTTTCTTCGCGGCAAAGATTGACAAGATGCTACCAACACTAGCGGACTCACAATACGCATTAATACCACTACCAACAATAATGTTTTTTTATCCTTAACTAACACGTCTTTAACGAAATCCTAAATAAAACAACCTTCGATTTGTTTGAGCAAGCGAAGTAAAATACATAAAATAAATAAAATACATGTAAATACATACAGTATTCATCATTAAGTTCAGTTGGAATAGTAATTTATCGATTGTTAGGATTAAGAGCCGCCCACACAAGGCTAATGGAACTAAACAGTTTGTAACCTTAGACGCGCTTGAAGGAGACATATTTTTCTTTCCGTTTGTTAATTACTTATGTTAATTCTACTGTATATATACATTTAGGGGACCTAATATGAAAACTACTCGATAAAATAACGATCACGCTACATAACCTGCTTGGTATGTACCTAGTGATTAGAGATGACAGAGATCTTATCGTTGCCGCCGCTGACTACTCCCTGAATCCTGATCACGCAGGAGCCAGTCATTGTCGATGCCCTAGACACGTCCTTACGGATCCATCAGATCCAATAACTCTTGCATTAGACGCCTTCAGCTCTAACGTTAGGAGCAGGCTTAGGGGCCCCGGTAACCGTACTCGTCGAAATCGGCAAAGAGTTCGACGTGCAACCTAACCTAAACATCAGCCCGCTGAGTTTCTCGCCGATTCTTCTCAGCGGGTCGCGATTCCGATCCGGTAGTAAATCCATTCGTGAAGCAACTAGTCATGGTAGCTGTTAGCAAATCCCACCCCTCTTGGCTGAGCCCTTGCTCGCCCACTTTTCTTAGTGAAACTGAAATGGCCTAAGGGTCACCAGTAATCATTCCTTCATAAAAATATATATATAAATAACAGAGACGTGGGCTCGAATTCGCATTTGTATTACGACTGAGCTACCTTTCACATCAAAACAACAGAAATCGGCAAAATTACGGTAGATAACCATCCAGGCAATAGGTCATTGAACCTCAAGCTCCGTCACTTGTTTTCAGCTTTTATTTTTCATAGTCCGTCTTCATCTGATATATTCTGAGATTGCTGATAACGTAAATAACGCTGGCGATCCGTATACAAATAAATAAATTTTGTTTTAAAAAAATATTATTATGTTTTAGCGTCTCCTTGCCATGTGACTTCTTATTAGTTAAGGCAAACAATGAGATTCCTATAGTTTACTTAATTACTCAATAACTACATTCCAAAGAGATAGACTTGTAAAACTCAGCTCTCGGCGCTCTTGGCGCAAATCGAAAAATGTTTTTAACATAATATACGTCTTCCAAATTCAAAATAATTAAAAAGTTGAAAAAAACAAAAGCTTTTATGTAACAGTATTTATAGCCGGACTAGTTATATGTATGTGCATATATATGTATGTGTGTGTGTATGTGTATATATATATTTATATTTTTATATATATCTTGTCCACCTGATGGTTGTCTGGACGAGAATATTTATTTTTTGTATTTAATGTTTCGCGTTGCTTTTTTTGTGTACAATAAATTCATTACTATTATTCCTTATTTCTCTCTCAATAAAAATAAACGTTTAATTCGAGCTCTCGCATTCTGTCAAAAACACTATTCCCGTGAACAAGTACCGTACACAATAAATCCAATTACAATGGCGTTGTTTCCCGCGAGAGGACACGGCCAGCGCTCGGTCTTTTTTAACGCTGGCAACACGGCGCTAATCAAATACAAACTTTAATAATTGAATTAAGTAATTACACGGACACGACCACAAGAGGAAGATACTTTAAGTTAAAAAAACGCACGTACAATTATAGAGAAAATCGAATTGAACATAACGAAAATGTTTACTAAGCTTAAAACTTAAACAACTCGCGAACTTTAAGTTAGTCAAAAGTCTGAGCCTTTTCTTACATTCATCTTCTTGGATTATAGATCGGTATATAAGCAATTAGCGACCCGCTCTCGCTTCGCTTCGGAGACTGTCACTTATTCTTGATTTTATAGTTTTAATTATAATATGCGTAATTACTGGTGGTAGGACCTCTTGTGAGTCCGCGCGGGTAGGTACCACCACCCTGCCTATTTCTGCCGTAAAGCAGTAATGCGTTTCGGTTTGAAGGGTGGGGCAGCCGTTGTAACTATACTGAGACCTTAGAACTTATATCTCAAGGTGGATGGCGCATTTAAGTTGTAGATGTCTATAGGCTCCAGTAACCACTTAACACAAAGTGTGCTGTGAGCTCTTCCATCCATCTAAGCAATAAAAAATAAAAAGTTTATTTTATACAAATCTGGACTTCAAGTCATCGTGGCCTAAAGGATAAGACGTCCGGTGCATTCGTATCTAGCAATGCACCGGTGTTCGAATCCCGCAGGCGGGTACCAATTTTTCTAATGAAATACGTACTCAACAAATGTTCACGATTGACTTCCACGGCGAAGGAATAACATCGTGTAATAAAAATCAAACCCGCAAAATTATAATTTGCATAATTACTGGTGGTAGGACCTCTTGTGAGTCCGCAAGGATAGGTACCACCGCCCCGCCTATATCTGCCGTGAAGCAGTAATGTGTTTCGGTTTGAAGGGTGGGGCAACCGTTGTAACTATACTGAGACTTTAGAACTTCTAACTCAAGGTGGGTGGCGCATTTACGTTGTAGATGTCTATGGGCTCCAGTAACCACTTAACACCAGGTGGGCTGTGAGCTCGTCCACACATCTAAGCAATAAAAAATAAAAAATGTAATATAGGATATTTTATAATGTTTGTAGTACTACCATTAGGTTCTACCACGTGGCTCTCAAAATGCTTTGTCAGTACTGCCATTCCCCTATCCCCTATCTATTGCCTAGTCACCTCTGGCTGTTTCTGGAAATTCGTAAGCTACAAAAATACTTTACGCCCTTTCATTTGATACACCATTTCATTTGAAGCCTGCCAACGTATTTTGCAATAGACAGGTGTTGGTAAAAGTTCATTGTTTTTCAATATACTTACTTACCTTGAAAGTTAGCATTTTTTTTTAAATATCTTTTGTATCTGCTAATGACGTAATTTTAAAGGAATTATTGTATTGCTGGATATGAGTCAAAAATGTTTAGAATCTGGTTCATTTCCAATGAATATCCCATTTCCAAACCCTTGTATTTAGTGGCTCCGGTGGCGGTGCAATTGAGTCAATTTGACTTGACCGCTCCCACAGATCCAGGAGCTTCATTTTTATACTTAAATGCCCTGCAATATTGGCACACCACGTTTATTGGCCCAGTAGCAACGGTTTGCCGTGAACTGTAAAATTCTGTTTTTTTACATCCTCTTTGAGGATATTTGCAGCACGCATTCTCAATTTTATGTCAAACGCCATAAGGTTACATTAGAAAATTTCATATGGTGATTAAGTTTTTTTAACTTTCCTAATTTTCTGCGCAACTTTCTTATTTATTTTTTTCTTAAAAGCCTTCTCCTGGAAGTAAGAAACACAACAAAAAAAGAATTAGCGCAATCGGTCCAGCAGTTCGCGCGTGATGTCGTGACCAAAGGAAATAGGGATTCATAAATATATATATATATATATATATATATATGTGATAAACGACCGAAAATAATTCTAATTCTGATCATTAGCGCAATATTAGTTGACCAAAATATTGGCAACATCATAAAATTGTAATATGTATTATAATAATTCCCGTGTGCTGTAAGAGTCCATTTTGATTAATGCGAACTCTCCAGGGCTCAAATCTTGAAGGTAGGCTTCGATTATTTCAAATAAATACAAATGAATGCCTTCCACGATTACTGTGGAAGAAAAAAACGTACCAGACATTCCTAATTAACATAAACATTGCAGTCTGATGTTACAGAAATACTAGTCGAAAATAATTTTCCTATGCCACGGACGTCGCTTAAAGGTCGGAAGGGAGGCGCGTGCAGTCCACAATAAAAGAGACATTACCCACCCCCAACCCCCCACCCTCCTATTCTACAATTACTGTAAAAAGCAACCCGGGTGTGATTCAAAAACCTTGAAACAACTGTGCTTGTTTTAGTTCCACCACTAGGCTAAGGTTTTTTTCACAGACTTATAGGTACATAATTACAATAATATTTTCAAAGCAGTGGTATTAATTTATATATTATTATATCTTAATATATTTTATAATTTCTAGTTATTATTTAAAAATCAGCACATTAATTTAATACAAATATTTTGTTAGTAAATTTTTTTAACATTATTCCTCCTCCTCGCGTCGTTTCCTCACTGCTGAGGGTCGTGACCATTCTATGTCGACAGGATTTTGCTCCTTGTAATGTCCCGCCACCGCCTCCGATCATTGGCCGCATGAAGGGCGTCGTGGAATGGGATCTCTAGTGTGGTGCGGATTTGGTCGAACCACTGTCGGACTGCGCCCGCGTGGTCTCTTTCCCTCGATCTTCCCTGTCACGAATACTTAGTCTCTCTAAGTACTCGAATGCGCGGCGAAGGCAGAGTGTGGATAGTCTAGTCTTGATCTGCAGTTGGTCTAAGATTGCTTCTCTTCGCTGTCCAAGGTATCCGGAGCATTCTTCTCCAGCACCACGTCTCAAAAGCATCCACGCGTTTGCGATCAGCCGCTTTAAGGGTCCAGGTCTCCGCTCCGTATAGAAAAATGTTCACCCATGTATTAAAATGTATTTGTAAACATTGTCATTTTAAGTATGTTTGTGTCATATTTTATAACAGATATAGATATAGATATAACAGATATAGATATATCTACTTTTAATGTATTTATTATTTATAACAGATATTTTTGTTCTCCTTTTTTTTATTATATTTTGTTAAGTCCAATTTTATATCTTAATTCTATTTTGGTCTTTGAATTGTTGCGGAATCAATTTATTTTATTACCTTTTAAATTTGTGTACAATTAAATATCGATAAAATTAAACTTCTCTAAAAAAAGTCCGAGATTAACATTTAGCTATATTTAGCTACAACCACCAGCCTTACTGTGTTCGTACCGTTGCTAACTAAAATCTAGTCCAAACTTCCATCAATTATTGCTAACTTTTGCTAAAAAACCGTACACATTGTTACAAATTACACGATCGCATTATCTAACATGACGTAAACTCCTTGCTTCCGGCCTTTCGCCGCAGTACATCCAAAAATAACCGTGTACTTTTCAGGGAAAAGGGTCATTAACATTTTCGTTTCCGCAAATAAACGGGACGAACCGCGCTTCCGGTTTCAACAAAACATTTCATTTGCTACGACCGTTAAGGTCCGTGTGAAGGCCGGAAAATATGTGAATTTCCAGAACATACGTCCGGATGTGGATATTTTTAGCACAGACTTCCAGGCTACGGATACATCGTGTTAGGGAAATGTTGCGATTTTGCTTGCGAGGTTTCCTGTCTGGGTCGTGTCTTGGCTGATTGGAAACGTGCGTCATGTCCTTTTGCGATTGAAGGTATCCGCGTGCCGAGATTCATGGAGAATCATTACCGATATCTATCTTTCAAAGTGTAATACGCATTTTAACTATACAATTTATAAAGTGCAGATCAGATAGAAAACGGGTGAAACGGGTGTACGCGGGTGTACCGGAGGCCAAGTACCGCTGGTCTGACGCTGTGGAAGGAAATTTACGTGAACTCCAAGGGTCGGACTGGCAAGGTGTTGCGCAGCGCCGGAATGAATGACAAAGTTTATTGTTGGAGGCCAAGACCCACTTCGGGGTCATAGCGCCAGCTCAGTAGTAGTAGATCAGATAGAAAATAGAGCTGAGAGAGAGGCTTTAGGATTGCCTGCCAAACCTAAATATCGAAATTGAACCAGGACGAACTCGCTGAAAATTTACAAATGCTTTTAGACCTCAAAAACATCAACGCTTGCTACATATGTCGATATATAAAACTACACTTAATGACTCATTTTTATTGTCATTGTCAAGTCATTTTTATTGAATAGCATCAGTGATCTGGTTGTTAATGATCCTAAATACTGAAGATGTTCCCTATGCGTTGGTAAGCAGCGGATTCGCTCTGCCCCTGGTATTGCTGGCGTCCATGAGCGACGATAACCTCTTACCATCAGGTGGGGCGAATGCTGATCTGCCTGTACGGGCAATAAAAAAAAGTTTTCCCTCTTGGTCAAATTTAGATGACTTTAGTATTAGGATCATAAAGTGGATAATAAGTTATGTCGACGGGAAAATACCGCGTGGTCGAACATCTACACATTGGTCAGAGCTGATTATTCACGGGCACGCCTATAAATGAAGCACTAAAGACTGCCTAAGAGACACGTTGAGAACAGTTTTTTTTTATTGCTTAAATGGGTGGACGAGCTCACAGCCCACCTGGTGTTAAGTGGTTACTGAAGCCCATAGACATCTACAACGTAAATGTGCCACCCACCTTGAGATATAAGTTCTAAGGTCTCAGTATAATTAAAACAGCTGCCCCACCCTTCAAACCGAAACGCATTACTGCTTCACGGCAGAAATAGGCAGGGCAGTGGTACCTACCCATGCGGACTCACAAGAGGTCCTACCATGCGATGAGTGGTCAAAAAACAGTCTTCAAGCAAGACACGGCCTTCAAAAATGCAGATACTGTCTCCGAAATAGAAGGATTTTTGGTATACTTACTTATTCTGGCTCCTAAGTGTGATGCAGTTAGGTCTATTTGGCCTAAACCAAGACTTAAAACCACTTGTTTCGTTAGGAAATGAAGCGTAACTATAGCGGAATTCAGATCTCTATTCAATGTTTATGTAACTTGGTTTCCACCCAACGCCCCATGGCCTCGAAGTTAATATGCTTTCGACTTTTATGGAAATACGTTTCCATAGAAGTCCGTCGGCGTTCCAAGCACAATTACTGTTTACTTTTACCTATTTGACATCATACCACTACTTATTTAAGTAAAATAATACTTATCAAACTGATATTCATTTTTATAACATTTTATAAATCAACTAGGATTAAAGAAATCTGATTTACAGTTTTGTAGTAATTTTCGCAAAGACTGAAAAATATTAATAGTTATTTATCTATATATTAATACGTGAAGGAAAAACTTTGTATCCCAAAAGGGGAAAATTGCGCGGACGGAGGAGTATGAAATTTTCCACACTTATAGAGAATATAGAGAAGAAGTGCACAATGCTAATATTTTTTAAGAATAATGCATAAAAGATACATTAAATCAATAAAGAAAACATTACATTTGACGCACACACGCATGCATACTATTTATTGTCAAACTTTTGTTCTTGACGTCTGTTGTCAAATTGAGAATAGATTAAATATTGTTTGTCTTTGTTAATATTTTTTATAGTGTAGTCTAGGCGAAATTTGTGATTATAGTAGTATAAAATACAATCATAATAGTATACAAACTTACAATTCCAATTAATTATAGTCGAATTTCGACTACTGCGGGACGTCTAGTTAAATTAATTACTTTTGCGTTATTGACGATGAAATATTTTCAGAAATATTAAACGTCACAGATGGATGAACCTCTCGCCTCATGAATCCGATAGCCACCGAACGGCCTTGACTCGAGGTCGAAATTATATTCCATAAGTACCCAAAAAATATGCTATTTTCACTTTTGTTACCAGATGTGTTCTTTCATAGTGGAAGAGGTTAACAATCGTCAAGTCCATAATTACATGAAAAATTACCAAGTATCTGTTATAAGCTTGAACCAAGGCATGAATGTATGTAGCTATGAGTATATCAGGCGTCAGTATGACTGAATGAAAATGTCATTTATTTTGCTCTAAGAACAATTTAGATTCACATAATATTTCGGAAGTCTTTTCTTTTTTTCTTTTTTTTATTGCTTAGATGGTTGGACGAGCTCACAGCCCACCTAGTGTTAAGTGCTTACTGGAGCCCATAGACATCTACAACCTAAATGCGCCACCCACCTTGAGATATAAGTTCTAAGATCTCAGTATAATTACAACGACTGCCCCACCCTTCAAACCGAAACGCATTACTGCTTCACGGCAGAAATAGACCGGGCGGTGGTACCTACCCGCGCGGACTCACAAGAGGTCCTACCACCAGTAAAAAGTCTGTACTATTTATACCAAGATCAGTGAAATCTGCCAACGTTTCCAGGAACACCACTATGGCTGCTCGTTCACGTGGCCCCGATACGGAACGAGAGGGAGCTGGTCGTACTCTTCCTGCTCACCTTCAGAGACATCACTGCCCTGAAGCAACCTATCGATGCAGACGACCCCAAAGGAGGCGAGATTACATATTACTCTATTACACCAAGTCTGGTTCTAAAACCGATGCTAGAATTTCATTAAGAAGCCAAGCCAAGCTTGTACAAATACATTGTGCCTATAAAGTCATGAGATTTGAAAACATTACTATGGGGAAATTTAAAAACTGTCTGTTTATCGTCACAAATGGTGACATAGTTGTCACTATTTAATTAGTTTACCACCATTACTTTTAATATGACGATGATAGAACAGAAGAGAAACTCAAAGTGTTTCCAAAAAATCCTGGTGTTCAGTTTTATTTGCTTGAATATAGCGGTAGGCAGCGGCTTGGCTCTGCCCCTGGCATTGCTGAAGTCCATGGGCGACGGTAACCACTCACCATCAGGTGGGTCGTGCGCTCGTCTACAAGGGCAATAAAAGAAAAGAATAAAAGCGTTTCAGAAGCGGGATATATTTGTTGAAAAACTCGGCTTTACGCACCCAAAAAGTTTGACCCATGCTTACATACATTTTTGAAGGTACTAATTGCAATAAACAAATATATAATAACGACATTGATGCCAAGTATTTGTGGTAAATTGTGGTATAAAAATTCGTATCTACCAGTTGATACACTGTCAGCAAAACAGAATGATAAACAAAAACAATTTAATTCTTATCTACCAGTTGATACACTGTCAGCAAAACAGAATGATAAACAAAAACAATTTAATTCTTTTCTACCAGTTGATACACTGTCAGCAAAACAGAATGATAAACAAAAACAATTTAATTCTTTTCTACCAGTTGATACACTGTCAGCAAAACAGAATGATAAACTAAATCTTGACTGTTTACAGTGCAATTTTCTGCAGGTCTGTCGAAATTCGCGAAGTTAGCCCGCAGTGTTACAAGGTCTAGGTCGGTGCTGGTCTCCGCGCTGCCGGCCCTCAAGGAGCCGCAGCGACAGAGTCACCTGGCGCATGTCAGTACCAACGCACCACATGTAAACACGCACGCTCTTCTTTATTACACTTTACTCTAATGCAAGTACTACGGATCAAACTCGGCCGTCATTCCATTCTGTCTCGAAAGTTCTTTGGAGCAGAATTGTTTTTAGTCGAGTGTGAAACGTATGCCTTGCTCCTTTTAAACTGCATCTATTTAATGGTGCTCCCATTAAAGAGATGCAGATTGTAGTCGTGTGTGTACCGTAAACTGTTTTGTTTGGATAAGCGATGAAGAAAATCGGCAAAAACAATGTCAGAGAAGCCTCCAATCAAAAGTTGGTAATTATATAGATAATTTAACATGAGGAAGTTGTTAATCAGGTATTCCTTGATGACGTCATGATTGCGCGTCGTATCATACGTGAAGAGTTTCGTTATCACGTAATTTATAAATGAAGAGCCATATGAATATTTTGAGTATGTAGGCATGTTCATTAACATGGTAAGGGACATCTAAAACTTCAGATTACGATGCACACAAAGGAGGTTCTTTCGTAATTTACAACGAAATCCAAATAAAGTTAACTGGATCACAAACAGTCGATTTTTACGTAGAGATTTTGTCAATCGTCACACGGTGATTATAATACTTTGTAAACGGAGAGAATCTCGCAAACCTATATTATATTCTTGTATATAAGTTACTTCTATGTTTCTTCTTCTTGGAATGCACTTACACGCTGAAACTGTTTTAAATTCACCGTATTTTGACACAATTTCAGAAAGCATAACACTTCAAATAAATCACACCAGCCTCCATCGGGGAACTGCCACACTGTAAATATTATTACTACTATAATCATCTATGTCATCCGAGAGTGTTTTCTTGTAGAAAATTTTGCATCACCAAACAGAATACTAAAACTTATGTCATGCATTTTGAAAGGGATGGGCCCCGCAAGGTAACTTCATTACTCCGCGTTATAATAACTTTTGAATACAAAATTACACGTCAAGTTCCACGGGGTCGGTAAGAGAATAATTCCTGGTATATTAATAATATAAAACACTCAATCTGGAACTTAAATTAATATGAGAGATTTCCTCGATGTTGTGAAGTTTCGCTTAATGTGTTTGCTGCGAATAAAATGAAATAGAAGAATGTATGTTTTTGTTGTTCTCCCTTTCATGTTACACATGTTGAAAAGCTCTTTGGTTCGAACAGGTGATGTCCTTATCGGGAGATGTTTTGCCGCAATACAGACAAGAAGCACCGAAGACGCCGCCCCATATCCTACTCCACTACTGCGCGTTTAAAGCCATCTGGGACTGGATTATCCTCTGTTTGACTTTCTACACTGCCATCATGGTACCCTACAACGTGGCCTTCAAGAACAAAACGAGCGAAGACGTGTCCCTCCTTGTGATAGACTCCATTGTAGACGTGGTGTTTTTCATCGATATAGTGCTGAATTTTCACACGACCTTCGTGGGTCCCGGCGGAGAAGTTGTCAGTGATCCAAAAGTTATAAGGAAGAATTACTTCAAGTCGTGGTTCCTCATAGACTTGCTCTCCTGCCTGCCGTATGATGTGTTCAATGCCTTCGATCACGACGAAGATGTAAGTTTTTTCGTAAGCCGTGAGCACACCATTAGATTAGCGTTTCGATTTAATCTGGAATTACTAGTTTTTTGTTTTAAAATTTCGTTCCTTTCGCTTTGTGTACTGTCCAGTTTTTGGTAATGTATGACTAAGGTTTTATTCCGCGTAATTGTAATATTGCGTGAATTACCATCTGCTTTAATTTCATGTAAAATAAATTTGTTTGTTTTCTTTCGCCATTCATGCTCACCCGTGTCTTTTTGTGAGAAAGTTGAAACTTTACAGAGTCGTGCAACAAGTACTTACTGGTAAAGGTTTTTGTTACACGATACAATACGAGAAATGACGAACTTTTCATAAGTGCGGGTTTTTCATTCGTATAGTTATACCACATAGTCAACAAGAAGCAACAATAAGCATGGTTTAGTTTCTGTTGTACGCGGCAAGTGGTGCTCCGATCAGATTTGTTAGCAATCGTGAGATTAAGCCGTAATAGTATTTTAATTGTACCATTCATGTGAATTAACGTTTAGTTTCTTTCGCTTCTAATACAGAACTTTTTATTTTTTATTGCTTAGATGGGTGGACGAGCTCACAGCCCACCTGATGTTAAATGGTTACCGGAGCCCATAGACATCTACAGCGTAAATGCGCCAACCACCTTGAGATATACGTTCCAAGGTCTCAGTATAGTTACAACGGCTGCCGCGCCCTTCAAACCGAAACGCATTACTGCTTCACGGCAGAAATAGGCAGGGTGGTGGTATCTACCCGTGCGGACTCACAAGAGGTCCCACCACCAGTAACTCACGAGAGGTCCTACCACCAGTCAAGCAAGATACTCACATAGTTTTTTTTTATGTCAACAGGGAATCGGAAGTCTGTTTAGTGCGCTCAAAGTCGTGAGATTACTCCGGCTTGGTCGCGTAGTTCGTAAGCTAGATCGATACCTTGAGTATGGGGCGGCGATGCTGATCCTTCTGCTCTGCTTCTACATGCTGGTGGCGCACTGGTTGGCCTGCGTCTGGTACAGCATCGGCCGCTCGGACGCCGACTCCGGCCTCCAATACTCATGGTTATGGAAACTGGCCAACGTGACCCAGTCCCCGTATTCCTACGTCTGGTCCAACGAGTCNGTAGTTCGTAAGCTAGATCGATACCTTGAGTATGGGGCGGCGATGCTGATCCTTCTGCTCTGCTTCTACATGCTGGTGGCGCACTGGTTGGCCTGCGTCTGGTACAGCATCGGCCGCTCGGACGCCGACTCCGGCCTCCAATACTCATGGTTATGGAAACTGGCCAACGTGACCCAGTCCCCGTATTCCTACGTCTGGTCCAACGAGTCTGACGGGCCCGAGCTAGTTAACGGGCCCTCGCGCAAGACCATGTACGTGACGGCGCTGTACTTCACCATGACCTGCATGACCTCCGTGGGCTTCGGCAATGTCGCCGCCGAGACCGATAACGAGAAGATCTTCACCATCTGCATGATGATCGTGGCAGGTGCCGGAACTCTTCTGTTATTAGCCGGAGCACGTGCGCGACTCCCCGGGCAGTCCCCACTGCCACGCTGCACGGTGAGCCGCGCCCATCCCCTCCCAAGTTGTGTTATGTTCTCACCAGTATAGTAACCGGCATGTAAGTTGGCAAGGTTTTGGTGTAGTGGGAGTAATGTCGCGCATAGTGCACATTGCAACAAAAAAATGGTCACTTTTATTGCCTGCATATAATTTTATTTAATTTTATTTTATTTTTTATTTGCCATAATTTATTTTTAAGCATGTATGTTTATAAGAAAGTTAAATAAAAGAGAGGAATTCGTGAAGTCTATTAGGTGTTATAAATAAAATACAATTAAAAGTTAAGAAGTTTATTTAAAAAAATATACTTAATATTAAAAATTATATTGTGTCGCCGTCGTCACTATAATTTTCTAATAGTGCTACCCCTTGGATTAACCTTTTGGTAGCACCTGAGCTGGTGGAAGGAGTTGGCTCCTCATCCTCGACATAACGAAGAGTCGCTGACGTCACTGGCGTAAATAATAAAACGCTCAGTGACTGAATCGACCATATGGTCATTGGTATTTGGTCCTGGCATTGCAAACAAATTTAAAACAATAATAACAACTCGTAACAAAAACTCAATATAAACAAAGGGTACCTACAACTTTAGTAGACGCATTTGTAATCGGGAGCGAACGGAACGTGGACGCGGTGCGGGAGGGGAGGGTCGACTGACTCACCAATCGCGCGCTCGGAACGGTGCTACGTCTTTCCCCGCGTCCCGCTTGACAACCAAAGAGATCTAAAAAACGACTTCTGCGCATCTAACGCGACTCTTGCCAAGTTACGTGCCGGGGACTATACTTACGCTAGTTATTTTCGCTCGTGTCGCACCGTGTGACGTGTGCTTTGCACAAATACAGCGCGACTACAGCATACCCCTTCCTACCCGCATTTTGTTCGTGTCTCTTTTGATTTTTTAATCCGTATTTTAATATTTTAACTCTTCAATCCGATTCCTTATTCCTTACCTTCATATGTGCAGGCCCACGAAGCGTTCTGACGCGTCACTTATGTGGTCAAAAATTCATTAAATTCATTACGCACTTTCATGACATCCATCAAGACGAGTGGAGTTGAAAAGTTTTTTTTTCTTATTCGTTAGATAGTTGGACGAGCGCACAGCCCACCAAGTGTTAAGTGGTTACCGGAGCCCATAGACATCTACAGCGAAAATGTGCCACCCACCTTGAGATTATGTGCTAAGGTCTCAGTATAGTTACGACGGCTGCCCCACCCTTCAAACCGAAACGCATTACTGCTTCACAGTCGAAATAGGCAGGATAGTGGTACCTACCCATGCGGACTCACAAGAGGTCCTACCACCAGAAAAAAATATCCAAATACTGCACTACTACCATCGGTCAGTTGCAAGAGATCGTCAGATTTGCTATTGAAAATTTGCTCTTAAAAACTTTTATCTTGAAAAGTTCCAAATTTTACAGTTGATGGTTTCAAACGTGCCCATACATAACATTATGATTAAAAGTAAACATACTCATTGTACGTATAATTTCGATAAAAATTTTGTTTATTACTAAATTTAACCAAAATTACTGTTATCGTCGCAACTGTGGCGGTATCGTTCGGTTTTGTCTGTTGGCAGCTCTGCTGTACGCGACTATATTTGGCCACGTCACGACAATCATCCAACAAATGACGTCAGCAACGGCGAAGTATCACGACATGCTGAACAACGTTAGGGAGTTCATGAAACTACACGAGGTGCCTAAAGCTTTAAGCGAAAGAGTCATGGACTACGTGGTTTCCACTTGGGCCATGACTAAGGGCATCGACACGGACAAGGTAAGGTTTCGGTCGGAATAAGGGTTGGCAGTTCAATAACAATTAGTATTTTTATTAAATATCGCGAGTCGTAGATATAAAACTATTTTTACGGTTTAATCACTAAGTTTTAATTGTCATTACGTTATTTATGATGTTTAGAATACTCCACAATTAGATGATGAAAGCAAGTCCGTAAAAGCAGTATTAATTGTAAAAAAAAAATTGTCAGTACGAGAAGCAATGGCCTTGGGTTTATGGCTATTTTAATGGTTGCCAAATATTAAAAAATGTTAAAATAAATTTACGAATTTATAAGAATAGGTCCTGATGAAAATCATGCATGTCCATTAAGACACTTGAAAGTGTATGTTTGTATTGATTTCTAAACCCGCATTAATAAACAAAACAATATTGAGTAAAAATAAGCAACAGAAGGCTCAATCGAAAAAAAACCTTTAGCTACAGTGAAACTATTACTTCTGGCAGGACGTTTTGTGAGTCCGCACGGGTAGGTACCACCACCCTGCCTATTTCTGCGGTGAAGCAGTAATGTGTTTCGATTTGAAGGGCGAGGCAGCCGTTGTACTGTTAAAAGTGAGACCTTACGTCTCATGTCTCAAGGTGGGTGGCGGCATTTACGTTGTAGATGTCTATGGGCTCCGGCAACCACTTAACATCAGGTGGGCCGTGAGCTTATCCACCCACCGAAGCAATAATTTTTTTTCTTATTAATTTTATAATCACTTTTTTTTTAAATGCGTTCTAAATCAGAATCGCTTCTCAAGGGAGTCATCGTAAAACTCAAGCCCACTGAGTTTCTCGCCGGATCTTCTCAGTGGGTAGCGTTTGCGATCCGGTGTTAGATTCTGCGAGGCACTGCTCTTGCTAGGGCCGGTGTTAGCAACACACCGGGTTTGAGCCCCGTGAGTTCACCTACACGTCAAGTTGAAACTGATATAGCCTCTCAAGGTTATCAGCATAGGTAGAAAAAAAAAGATGTGTGGTGTCGTGGCACACCGGATGGGAACGAAGTTCCTTATTATAAAAATATTAATTTTAAGTTCTATTCGAGGTATAAAGAAAATAAAACTGGAGGTTTCGCAACAAACCACGGTCATTCCGTAACGTGCGAACTTATTGTGGTACACTTCATTCACGGTTGCTTGCATAAGAGTTAGTGTATTGCGCAAACGAACGCTCTGAGATCGTGGTCAAAGTATGATAAAACAATATGTTATTTTTTGTACGTTGTTTGTTGTAATACAAAGTTAAGTCGTACACTGTGTGCATTACTAATAAAAATCTTACGTTACGGACGTTTTTCCCGGTTAAGGTACCCCGCCGCACCGTTCCATAAGGAACTACGTTCCAAAAAAAAAAGTAAAACACAAAACTTTAACAGGTGCTAAATTACTGTCCGAAAGACATGAAGGCCGATATCTGCGTCCACTTGAACCGGAAAGTCTTCAACGAGCACCCGGCGTTCAGACTGGCATCCGACGGCTGTCTCCGAGCCCTCGCGATGCACTTCCAAATGTCGCACTCCGCGCCCGGAGACCTGCTGTACCACACGGGAGAGTCCATAGATTCGTTGTGTTTCATCGTTACCGGCAGTCTAGAAGTAATACAGGACGATGAAGTTGTCGCTATATTGGGTGAGTATGTGGGAATATTTCCGGTCACCGTCCACCGTCTCGAAGGTCTCGAAGAGCGAATTAACCCACAGACACAGCCCGCTGAGTTTCTCGCCGGAACTTCTCAGTGGGTCGCGTTTCCGATCTGGTGGTATATTCTGCGAAACACTGCTCTTGCTAGGACCAGTGTTAGCAACACTTCCGGTGTGAGCCCCGTGAGCTCACCTACATGCTAGGGTGAAGCTAAAATAACCTTTCAAGGCTTTCAGCATAGGTAGGGAAAAAAAGGAATATTTTAGTTATATGATCTGAATTTCATTCATACATTCATGATACACAATATGCTTGTGGTAATAGAGCATGTTGTGAGGATATAGACTCTTTAATGTGAACATGACATATCTTCAAACTGGAAAGTATAACTGCTTCGCACCAGAAATGGGCATGGCTGTGGTATCTACCAGATTGAGCTTACAAGACGCCATGTCAACAGTAATTACGCTAATTATTATTTTTTTAATAAATAAAATAAAGCATTTGCGTAACATTAATTGCTAATAGAGATAAAATTGTCTGTTAAAGTTTAAATTGATTTTGCAAAGGATAATTAATATATCCTAAGCCTGTTAAAGAGCCTAGGCTCGGATGGTACCAAGATTTTACACTCCATTTGCCAGAAAGTATGGCGTACTGGCCAGTGGCCTGAAGACTGGACGGATTCAATATTAATTCCTCTCCATAAAAAAGGCTCCACGCGTAAATGTGAGAACTACAGGACTATCTCAATAATCTCGCATGCCAGTAAAATTCTCCTCCATATTATCAGTAAAAGACTGGAGAATTTTATCAGTAGGAAAATCGCAAAAGAGCAAGCGGGTTTTGTTAAGGGTCGAAGAACCAGAGAGCAGATCTTAAACATGAGGCAGTTGACCGAAAAGGCAAGGGAGTTCAACGTCCCAATAGCTCTCTGCTTCATTGACTACGCCGAGGCTTTTGACTGCATCAACTGGAAGAAAATGTTCGACGTGATGCAAGAGATGGGAATACCGGACCACCTCGTCTCCCTTGTTCAGACTCTATATATGGATGGAATTACGAGAGTCAGAATGGACAATGAGTTTTCCCATCCATTTAAGCCCGAACGTGGAGTCAGACAGGGGTGTATTCTCTCCCCACAACTCTTCAACCTCATCGGTGAACACATTATGAGGCTCGTTCTGGAGAACTGGGAGGGGGGTATTCGTGTAGGAGGCCACCGAATTAATAATCTTCGTTTCGCTGATGATACCACTATAATCGGTACCTCGGAGCGAGAGCTGCATGAGCTTCTGAGGAGAGTGGAAGTCATTAGCAAAGATTACGGACTTTGCATCAACCGATCCAAAACGAAATTGATGTTTGTCGATAGAGCTGGCACAATGACACGCACTCACGTACTGCGTGACCTGGACGTGGTGCAGGAATTTGTGTACTTGGGGTCATTAATATCCAGTGACGGTGATTGTGACAGGGAGGTGGTCAGGAGGGCCCAGATGTCAAAATCAGCCGTGAAGCGATTGGAGAAGATTTGGAGAAATCCCAGCATAAACAAAAAAAACTAAGATAAAGCTCATGAGAACCCTTATCTTCTCCATATTCTTGTACGCTTCTGAGACGTGGACCCTCAAGGCCCGTACCCGATCGAGAAGTGACGCATTTGAAATGTGGTGTTGGCGCCAAATGTTGGGCGTATCATGGACGGAGCGCCGAACAAATGTGTCTATTCTCGAGGAGCTAAACGTCAAGACCCGTCTATCTACAATCTGTATGCAGCGTCTCCTCAAGTACTTCGGACACGTGGCCCGACAAAATCCTGAGAACTTGGAAAAATTTATAGTTGTAGGTCACGTGGAAGGAAAGAGAAGTCGAGGAAGATTACCAACCAGGTGGACGGACATTATCAAGGAGGCCACAAACACCAGCGTCCCGGGTGCCATTAAGCAGGCTGAATGCAGGCAACATTGGAGGAAGCTGGTGCAAAAACTGGACCAAGGTGGTCACGACCCTCAGTAATGAGGAAACGACAAAGAAGAAGAAGAAGCCTGAATAATCTTGTAATATCTCTTTCATTCGTTTTTAAAGATGACTACCAATCCAAAAAACGTGGTGCTCTATGTAAGTCGCTTGAGGTAGCACCTACCATGCTTAATAAGGGACAAAAAAATTTACAAAGAACTATAAGTATGGACGGGCCCACTAAGAAAAAGAAACAAGGGAAGACCATATTATTATACGAGATGGGAAGACGATATAAAGAAAGTAGCAACTACAAACTGAGTTAAAATTGCCCACTCTAGAGAAGATTGGCTATCCTTGAAAGAGGCCTTTACCCGAAGAAGGGTTCTTGCAAGTGGGAAATAATACCTAATATTATTCAACGAACATATATATTAATTAATTAATAGCATAGATCACGTTGCGTTAATTTTTGTTTTTATGTCACTTGTATGAAATAAAAGGCTTTTTTTATTTATTTACTATCTGACCCGATGAACTTTGTTCCGCCTTAGAGACAATAAACGACCAGACTTTTAATTTTATTTGGATAATTAATGTAAATTAAAAACGAACACATCAACTGGTCAACTTCAAAATTCTACTATAATTAACCATAGACTACATTACGTTTAGCTGTCAGTTGCGTTTTCTTATTCCATATCAGTTGCGTTTTGTTATACCACGTTTTATGTCACGTCCCACGGGAACGTGATAAAAAGTATTCTATGTCCTTCTCTTGGTTCTAAGCTACCTCTCAAACCAGTTCAGCCGTTCTTGAGTTATAAATAGTGTAACTAACATGACTTTCTTTTATATATATAGGTATATAGTGTACAAATTGACATATTAATAAAATTATGGAATTAGGTAAAGGAGACGTCTTCGGAGATTCGTTCTGGAAGGACAGCGCCGTCGGTCAGTCGGCCGCGAACGTCAGGGCGCTCACGTACTGCGACCTGCACACTATCAAGCGAGACCGTCTGCTGGAAGTCCTGGACTTTTATCAAGCGTTCGCGAATAGTTTCGCCAGAAATCTAACCCTCACTTATAATTTAAGACATCGACTAATATTTCGCAAGGTATTGGATAATTCAAATTCGTATTAAAACACCACGACGCTTGAAAGGCAAACATGACCAAGCGACAATAACTACTTTGTACATTAATGATAGGCAATAACCATATTCGATGCGCAAAAAATATATATTTCTAGGTCTATTAAAATAATTTCAATCCTACAGCTACTAGCTAGATTCTACTACAGCTAGATTCGTTAAAATAAATTTTGTTTTCAGGTATTTCAACTTTAAATTAGTCTACTGTAAAGTTCACGCATTGGCGCTTAGTCACGTTTGCCTTTCAAGCGTCGCACCATAATTAATTCCTTCCGTAATATTGAACACGCAATTGAACTTTGCTATTTCTCATTGAAGTTCTTAAGAGTCATGGGTTTTTTTATTGCTTAGCAGGGTGGACGGGCTCACAGCCACCTGGTGTTAAGTGGTTACCGGAGCCCATAGACATCTACAACGTAAATGCGCCACCCACCTTGAGATATAGTTACAACGGCTGCCCCACCCTTCTGGCTGAAACTCATTACTGCTTCACAGCAGAAATAGGCGGAGTGGTGGTACCTACCCGTGCGGACTCACAAGAGGTCTTACCACCAGTAAAAGGTATTAGGCACAGAGGCTGTTAGAAGCATTTCGTTCATTTATTTATTTAACATTTTAGGTAGCAGACGTCCGTCGCGAGCGAGAGCTCATGGAGAGACGGAAGCGAGAACCGCAACTCGAACAAGCACAAGATCACCTCGTCCGCAAGATATTCTCTCGCTTCCGTCGTGAGAGGAGCGTCGCGGCCGCACCCGCTCCCGCCCCCGCTCGTGCGACCCCCGCCCTCGCCACGACTGCGGCTCAACCCACTGACGCAGAGCGCGGTGAAGCCACACAAGCGACTTCCGCATCGACGACCACAACGACAACGGCCGCTCGTGGGAAGTGGGGGCGGCTGCTGGCGGGCGGGTCGCTGGACGCGCCCTCCGGGGAGCCGCCGCGGAGCGCCTTCGCTCGCAGTCTGAGCACCCGCGACCGACCCACGCCGCCCGCCATCACGGAGACCACGGCTGCCACTCCTGCGCCCATCTCCACCCTATCCATCAAGGTTACTTATCGAATATCGTTTTATTCTTGAGTTTTAGAAGTCGTCGTGGCCTAACGGATAAGACGGCGTTCGAATCTCAGGTGGGTACCCATTATTTCTAATGAAATACGTACTCAACAAATGTTCACGATTAATTTCCACGGTGAGGGAATAATATCGTGTAATAAAAATGAAACCCACAAAATTACTGGTGGTAGGACCTCTTGTGAGTCCGCGCGGGTGGGTACCACCACCCTGCCTATTTCTGCCGTGAAGCAGTAAGCGTTTCGATTTGAAGGAGGGGGCAGCCGTTGTAACTATACTTGAGACCTTACAAGTTACCTATATCTCAAGGTGGGTGGCGCATTTACGTTGTGGATGTCTATGGGCTCCAGTAACCACTTAACACCAGGTGGGCTGGAAGCTCGTCCAACCATCTAAGCAATAAAAAAAAGTTAAGTTACGTAGCCAACAGTTTCAATGTATGGTCTCGTAAATGCTTATTATAAAATGTAGTTACATAGTTTTTACAAGAACAATTACACCTACCTCCAATTTGTTACTCTTTGAGTATCTTATATGTCTCAATCATGAAGTTCGCTTGTTTTAACGGTAGTTTTCTCTGCTCTTTAGACCAACCACTGTCTTCATTGGAGGAGTCTATTCATTTGACGCCTATGTGGGGCATCTCTTATTATCTTTGTATTTTGTATGATTCGGCGAGAAACTCAGTGGACTGTATCTATGGGTTAAATAGCCGAGCAACACTCAGATGTATTAAGTGTTATTTTCACATTTACCATTACATTAACCTCGTGCGATATACGGCGGCTAATAATCGTCCGCGACCACAAAAACGAAAAAAAAATAGAAAACACAAGATTAAACGGTATAAGTTATTTTTTTAATTGTGTCTACGTTTCACAATTGTTAAGGCGTCATTCGCGAAAGGTCGTTCAGCCGGTGCATTGGGTGGGAGCGGAGGTTCGACAAGGCAGGACACTATAGAGGAAGAATTAGAAGAGAAGCGTGCCCCTGCGGCACCTCCTGCGGCGTCCCCCGCAGCGCCATCCGCAGTGTCGCACGACGCGGCCTTGGCGGAGCTGCGACGCGATGTACGCAATGAAGTTCAAAGGCTGCAGCAGAAAGTAAGCTTAAAATATCTTACGATATTTTTCTAATATTGCAATTTTTAAGCTATGGCATAGCTTTTATCGCGGGCTTTGAGCGCGGCGACAGTATCAAGAAATTCCATAACTAAAATATAAAACCTAACACCCCGCACTCCGCCTACCATGTAGCTCGCGTTCAACACATTCACACGTTGCGCTTGTGTAGTGTTTGTGATATGCGCGCGGCGTGACGTCGCACTGCATGCGCATCATGAAAAGTCTGCCCATCTCTCTCTCGCGCGGCTTAGCTTATGAGTGTGAAGGGGACAGTTAGTGTTTCGCTTTTGTTAATGTTTATAAATATAGCGCGGTCTTATTTTATTATTGTTTTAATATTAAATTATTATTGTGTAATTATAATGGCATAAGTTGATAAAAAATAATATGCAATACCTTTACCGCGGCGGTCCCCGAGTGCCACACGTGTTTTTTTTATTGCTTAGATGGGTGGACGAGCTCACAACCTGGTGTTAAATAGTTATTCGAGCCCATAGGCATCTACAACTTAAATGCTACCCCACCTACCTTGTGATATAAGTTCTAAGATCTTAGTATAGTGACAGTGGCTGCCCTACCCTTCAAACCGAAACGCATTACTACTTCACGGCAGAAATAGGTAGCGGGTAAATAGGTGGTAGCACTTACTTGTGCGAACTCACAAGAGGTCCTGCCACCAGTAATTACGCAAATTATAATTTTGCGGGTTTGATTTTTACTACACGGTGCTATTCCTTCACCGTGGAAGGCAATCGTGAACAATTGTTAAGTACGTATTTCATTAGAAAACTTATTACCTGCCCGCGGGATTCTAACACCGGTGCATCGCTACACACGAATGCACCGGACGTCTTATCCTTTAGGCCACGACGACTTGAAAACTTAGCTATGAATTTATTTCTCAGTTGGGTCGCGTCGAAGAGCTGCTAACGATGCTAGCCGCCCGTCTTGGGGCCGACCCCGCGGAGACGGCGGCGGCCGGTGCGGGGGCTGAGCCCGACCCTCCGCGCGCGCCCCCCACCGACCTAGCGGCACTCACTAGGAAACGACGCTCGAAGGTAATTATACGAAGAGGAAATCAATACCGTCTTAGTGTAAGCAGTCACTGGATCCCACGGCCACAATAACAATAATGAAGGAATAAATGATTTATTTTATTACAGACAACAATAACAAGTCCATATGTATACATAGCAGTGGCGGATTAAAGGTCCAGAGCGCCCTAGGCAATCACTTTATTGGCGCCCCTGTACCGCCCATAAATGGCCATCATAATACTATAAATTTTAACTAGTTGTTTTTGCAATTACGCTGACGTTGTATCATCAAACTAGACTTTAGTAGACCAGGACATTTAGTTCTTAATCGTCGATATGTTATTTTCTTTATTTATTTAAAAATTCTGAGCTCGCGCGCCCCTTGTAACGACACGCCCCTAGGCACGTGCCTAGTTTGCCTTACGGATAATCTGGTACATAGTATCATTGAAACATACTTCAAATTACCAAAACCAATCAAATAAATCAGATACATTTACTAAAAATAATTATCAGTTGAATACATTTAAAATATTTCATTCAACTGATACTTACTTCGAACCAACCATTATTATTATTATTTAGTCCGCAAATGAACCATGGTACAGTGGTTCAAGTACCGACAGTCATAACGGCCTGTATAATGTAGCCATCTTGAGGAGAGGCTTATGTTCTGCAATGGCCGTCTGTAGGCTGCAGGATAGGATAGAATAGCCACCTTGGTCGTCGACTATCGCCTCGACGACCCGTCGATCGAATGTCCTCGGGTGTCGCCGCGAGTCTGGTTGTAGTGTTAACCCCTACTCTGACTCGGTTCTGACGGACGGAGATCGGACGTCGGTTGTAAGGGTACAGGAGTGTCCTTTAGTGCGGTAAGGCCCTAAAACTCCTTGGGCCCGTGGTCTGCTCCCAACATCAGTAGATTGTAAAGTCCCACAGACCTTGCTGGAGGCTCGGCCCGCGGCTCGAAAAAAAAGGATAGCCCTTAAAACATAACATTGAAGTCTTAATTATATCAATACAAAGGTTTTCTTACACTTCCGCTTAAACATGCATGATCGTCCTTCGCGGTTAAAATAGATACAAACATAAAGCAGCTGCCCTTAATCTGCTAAGACACCGTTGAATATTTCAATTCACCTACCCATCCTGATATGTTTCTATCTCAAAAAAGCTTCGCGGCAGAAATATGTAGAAATTACAAATGTTAATAACCTTTAACTGTTGTTTTGAAAGGCTCGCAGTAAAGGCGCAGCCCCACAAGCGCCGACGCCGACGACTCCCACGGAGACCCCGTCGAGTCCGGGGGCCACGAGCGGCGCGTCAAGCGGAGCGTCGAGCGGGGCGGCGCAGCGGCGGAGGGACTTTGTGTAGCGCGCGGCGGCGCCCGGCGCTCCTCCAGACTAGCGCTGTGCGCCCACACACACAAACGCCTACACCATCTTCCAGACGCTAGTGTAACAAATAACAGCGACAACAGCAACCTACGATGGGTGATGTGATATTATATCCACTAAAACCCCTTAGCGCTATCAGACGTTACGTCCGAGTTAAAAAAAAAAACTATATCTGACGCATTCTTCCACGGCTACACACATACACACCTATCTTTGTATAGATTGGCGGCACCGACAATGCTTCTCAAACTGTGACACAAGCATCGAAATTATTAAAGCTGAATTGATGTGATTAAAACAGTGCAAATGCACAAAGTCAATTTTTCTATCGTGTCCTTCGTAGCGGCACTATGACCACATTTCATTTTATGAACAACATCAAAGCCAGTCAATTTTATGTGATAGTTCACTAGTAACTTCAATGTTTGAAACTGGCATTTCGTTTCTTGATGTAAGTTCCGATGGTGGAGACGGTCATTAATATTGAATATTCGTGATATGAGTATTAAAATGAACCAATTGAATTGTGTTGTTAACACCGCACGTTGTAAAACTCACTTAATGAATCTGATTAAGCGTCTATCATTTGAAGAATTTGTTTTGTAATTGTTTACTATAGCTCGTGAATAAATTGGAATAACTAAATCTAATACATTTTGATTGAGTCACGCGATATTAAGAGGTGATAGTTCAATATACATTCTTCGTTAAGAAAAAACCGCGTGACTTCCCGAATCGTTCTAAACAAATTTAGTCACGTGATCAGCCCGATAGTTTTAATTCAATTAAAACTTGAAATATTTCTTTGTACAATAAGAAAACGCTTCGCACGGTCATCTATACTATTATTTAAACTATTTGATTATATTATTAAGGCAGATATGAACAAAGTTTTTACATAAAAGTTCGTGACACTTTTAAAACGATAGATATCGCTCGGTTATAACGTATGTACATAGTATTAGTGTTAATTACTCGTAGTTGCTCACAATACGAGTAGGCACGCAGCATAACGCTTATCGATACCGTGAACTGTAGGTTTGATACTACATAATAATAATATATCGACCCGAAGTATTCAACAGATTTCAAATTCATTCATTTAAAAAAAACCGATATCCAATAAACATATTTAAATGATAACTTGTATATTACTCAGACATAATAAGATATTGTATTACATGTGCGTTGTAATTTAGAATGGTTAAGTTTCTGATAGACATGTTAACTTATTTTTGATTTTGCTTTTAAATGAGATTTTGAATGTTTAAAATCAGTAATATCACACAACTAACTCTGTTCCTAATTATAATGCGGTTCACGGTGACACAACTATTTAAGCGATGATGAAATGTAAAAATGATATTGTTAATGTAAGTATTAAGCTAAAATTTTACATTTGGAAAGCAATAATCTCATTATAATCACTTATTTAACCAGCGCTTCTCAATTTATTCGGTTTCGCCTGTGAGCAAAAATTTAAATTAGATTAATCTCTTAAAGTATTAAAGTGGGATGTGTAATATTAAAATAACGTATCGATGATTATAACAATTATACTCTAAAGTGGAGGCTTTGTTTGTACGCATTACTTATGAGATTTTTAATTCAATATTATCATATTTGCCAAATTATTTCCATCTCATGAAAAAGGCTCCGCGGATTTCTTTTTCGGAGGGCAGCTCCTTAAGGTTGAGAAGCGCTGATCTACTGCAGTGTTAACTAACGACCAAGTATTTTTATATGCCTTAATTACAATACTGTAGTATATCAGCTAACATTTGTCTTATAAGACTTCGAAGTTCCATTCCAACATTGATTCACTCAGACAACGACTTTTATTCACATTTGTAATTTTTGTTTCTTTATTTGGCGTAGGCTGCAATCGTCTTCGTGACAATCATTTATTAGAAATATTTAAGATTTGAAGCAATAAGAGGCAGACTAGACGTCACAAAGGATTAAATCATCAAGATTGTTTAACAAGATTTGAACTTGTATGAATTTTAACTATGAACTTATTTTTGACATCACACTACAACCAGATTTATAGCACTTATGTAATATTTGTAGACTACTTTTAAAGACATGGTGTACCTACATAACGTGCGATCGATTGTAATGCATACGAGAAAATTTGAATGTTAGTATTATTGGGCGAAGCACATTTAGAGAATCAAACGCAAACTTCACTTCATTCTGCCTCTATTGGAATCGCCTTTATAACTTAAATTCTAATTAGTGAATAATTAATGAAACAACAACTACTAATTTTGTATGCTTCTTCAAAAGTGCGTCTCGATTATACCTATAAATTTAAGGTGAAAGTTTTTATATATTATATTATACAAAATTTAGCTGTACCCTATATCGCAAGACGCAATCTGTTGTTTGATTAATACAAAGTTTATTACCTACGTTACGAAATTAAGAAACGTTTTATCGGAATTCGTGTATACATATCTGTTTAAAACGGCGCAGTTCGACAATTGATAAATGGCAATACATATTGTATAAAATATTAATGTAATTAATTATATTAAAATAGGACGTGCATAAGATACGACCGTCCGAAGAAGCGCCTAGTTTATGAATGCGTTCGGAAATGCTGAGGCATCTACGAGATTAGGTTTACGAACATATTTGGTACTAATAAGGATGCTTCCATTTAAACAAAAATCGAAAACGTATTTGTGAACACACCGTTGCATGAACAGTTACGAATACAGTGTAATGCGAGTTTTTTAACTTCTCGATCGCGTAAAAGTTAACTCAAATTTGTATGGAGTTGGATTAGCGCCCCTAGCGGCAAAGGAAGGGAAGCTGTTCAACTCTATTCAAATTTCTATGGAGTTTTATCAGCGCCCCTAGCGGCAAAGGAAGAGAAGCTGTCCAACTCTATTCAAATTTGTATGGAGTTGGATCAGCGCCCCTAGCGGCAAACGAAGGGCAGCTGTCCAACTGCATACAAATTTGAGTTAACTTTTACGCGATCGAGTAGTTAAAAAACTGGCACTAAAAACGCTGTCCCTCAAATTATGAATCGGAACGTCGCGCGCTTCACAGTTTTCGAACGTATTCACGTTTATTGTTAACGTTTTTAAAGTTTATTCGAGATATTCGATATTCTCGCGTAGTTACTTTGGTCGCTATCGTGTAGTTTACGTTTCGGGTGCAATGTGCTCCCAGCTACGGCACAGCTCCTCATAATTTTTAAATGAAAATATAACGAAATGAAAACCGTTTCTTGTTTTATTTTGTTACCGATATCCGTGTATATATACTGACTAGCCGTACTCGCCCGCTTCGCTGGGCATTTCAAATTAACATTATTATTTACTGTCATTATTATTAGGGAGTGCAACACTCATATAATAAATATTAGCCTATCCATTAAGTACATGTATTTTCAACACGGATACCAAGTTTCAAGTCAATCAGATGCATGGTTCAGTAGTTATAACGGAACATCCGTAAAAACCACTGTAGATTTATATATTAGTATACCTAGATATACAGTGATTTTAACAGATAGGCAATCGATGCTCACGCCTTAATGTGCAGCCGTTCTAAAGCCGAAGGTGTCGATGCAATTTCACAACCTTTTTTTTTAAATTACCTACAAAATATATGTCTTCATCTTCATGCAATGTCTTCCTTACCAGAAAATTTATTTTATACAGCAGCGGTGTTACCGTAAATTAATTTTTTTTAGGATGTCCGCCTTTTTTTATGAAGCAGAGATTGCCGTTGGCCTTTCAGTTTCAGCAGGACTGGAGGGCAAGCAGGGACGCAGCCAGAAGGGGTGGGATTTAGTAATAGCTGCTCGAGCGCCTCCGAAATCCATTCACGCCCCGCCATTTAGAACTTACATTCTGATCTTTAAATCCTTTCTATGTATGAATCAATCTTGTAACATCAACAGCAGTCTTAAAACTTTTTAGATATCTTTGTCGACTAAGCGGCGAGCAAGGTCAGCGCCATCTCTGTACGGAGGGAGCAGTAGGAAATTCCAGGGCTAAGGTATTTTTGCTAAATAAAACACAAAATCTTTTTAATCCTAACTTTAATATATACAAAAAGAAATACATAATATAACGGGGCGAATACACTAGATGAACTCTTGCGACTAACCACTTAAATACGAAAACGAATCGAATCTGTCCATCCAAAATCCATTTAGCAATAATCATTTTTGTATTATACAGCAATCATTATTAAAATGAAGAGAACTCAGGCTGTATGGGTCGCTACTCCTGAGCCTGACTTTTTATGACAATTTAATTTGAAATTATACAAAACTAACGCTTCAATATCGAATCATAACGAGTAATTCAATCATTATGAACGCTCTGTCTGAGCGAAGTTTACGGCTTTTGAGTAGAAAATGATATATAAATGAAATGAAATAAAAATTATTGGAAATATTAATTCAAAATTACAGATGATGATACTTATCATGTTGCTGGTTCTTACTATCTGTAAGATTATTTTCAAACCAACATTTTTTTTCATCGTTTAGACAAAACCGTTTATATTAAACTGTTCTTTAAAAACAGGCGGAATAACTCACGAATAAAGATGATTAAAAATATTGGTCTTATATATTTGTTTCAAATTCGACCAACCTTTTAATAAAATTTAAATTTCATAATGTATCACGCGCAATCAATAAAAAATTCGAATACATATCATGTAATAATCCTGATTAAAATTTCGACGATTAAAAAAGTAGGTTTTATTCCGCCGTTGCAAATAAAAAAATTTAAAATAAAATAAAGACACCCTAAAGCTTACATTTTAGTAACTGAAAACCGCGATAAGCTGGTCACACTTCGACACTAACCCAGTCTATTATTAAAAGACAAAACGTCGTTCGAAACTCATAGCTGCGAACGTTCTAGAACGAATGAACAAAAACTTGTAGATAAAACCACTAATATTCAAAATTACATGCACATTGTCAACGAAACGAGCTTCGATTACAAGATTTAAACCAATCAGCCTAAGGTCGATTATTCAATCGAAATTTTTATTACAGTTATCTAAAGGAAGGAAGGAAACGAACATTCGCGGTATTGAGTGGACAATCAGTGTTGCCAATTCAAAGAAAAAAAAAATCATCAATGTTGCAAACAGTGGGGCAATAGGACACAGTGGCTGAAACTCTTTTAAATAAGACTTAGGTTTGCAAATGTTTTTTTCTATTCAAAAGACTATCGTCCATTTTTGTGTGAAACTCTTTTAAATGAGACAGGTTTGCAAATGTTTTTGTCTATTCAAAAGACTATCGACCATTTTTGTGTGAAACTCTTTTAAATGAGACAGGTTTGCAAATGTTTTTGTCTATTCAAAAGACTATCGACCATTTTGACGTCAGTATTCATTGCAAGTTTCTTATGTTACAATGTGCAAAATATTATTCCAGCGATACATTTTCATTTATTATTCGTTAATTCGATTTTCTGTACACGTTCACGGTGCAGTGTTTTAGTGGAACGTTCGCAGATATGAGAAAAAACAACTTACCAAACGACGCATTTAAAATAATAAAAGTACATTTATAAATATGTAAAAAAAAAACCATCCACGCCTCGTTAAAAAACACCATATTTATCATTTCTTTTTTTGTTTGTTTACAAACCAACAAATCGTTCGTATTCGACGCGGCGATTATTATTGATGTGTAATGATTACATACCTTAAATAAGACTATTAAAAAAAAAACTACTTCTTACACGGGGTGCGATGACAACTTTAAGGAATCAATTATTGGACTTTTTGGCCAGAAGGCGACCGAAAAAGTCTTACCGTTTCTGTTTTGGTTAATTTAATAACTTTTATCCGGTTTAAATGCGCAATGTGTGTGTGGGAAAATAAAACAAAACATCGCTATACGTGACTTCTTGAATTCTTCAAAGTCAAAATCTTACTCAATTGCCGCCATGTTACTAAGACTTCGTTCAATCCGGTCTTTGACTCTCTTTTGATAAACTAAAGTAGTAAACAAAAATTCGGCCAAAAGACTATAATCCAAGTCAAGGATTACTTTTAAAAAAAACAGTAAATAAATTACGTATACTCTGGCAATACAATAAAATCGACCAATGTTACCTGTTCTACAAAACCTTCAACTTACGTCAGCTACGGTTACGTGGATCGGCTCGTGGTACGACTGAGGAGTTACCCTCACGTTACGTTTAACCCAAGAAATACTTTCTGAAATATCAGTGTTCGTTCGCCGCTAGTACTTTTTTCAATGCTTATCTTCCCTAGTAAATTACATCGTATGACACTTCCTATTTTTATACTCGCTTTTATATATTTTTTATTTCTGGCAACACTGAGACGTTTAACTTGAACAATCGCAAGTGTATTAGGAATAGATGTAAGTATAATAATTTTATAACTTTTCCCTGACATCTTCAAGTGGACCAAAAATGAGCCAAAAAAAAAACCTTTACTTAGTTCGTCTTGTTGGCGATTTCTTTTTATTCCTTAAACTACTTTTCCCTATTGTTTCTAAGCCTATTAACATAATCCGTTTTCATTTTCCCCTAAACCTACACATTTTACTATCCATAAACATTTACGATAATATTAAAATATATTTATTAACAATAAATAATTGCATGCATTTATGGATTTATTTCGTGAATTCCTTGAAACATTATGTATTTTTTTGCAGTGATCGGCAATTAAATATTATACAATATTTGTTTATCGTTAAATGATATCATCGCACTTTCTAAAATACATATTATATAATAGATATATATACATATATATTTGAATTACAATATGTGTAAGGATCGCTCGATACAATCTTATACATTATTTCTATTATATACCGCTATATCGAACTTTAATAAAATGCTTACAAATTATGTACAAAATGTGATTAACGTCTTAAGAATACAATTGTTTCAATGATTAGTTTTTTTTTTTATGTAACATTTTTTTTTGTTTTTGGATCAAAAACGTTCTTAGCAACAAGAGTAATTTTTAATTTCATTTAAACACTTTCAAGATATGGAGAACTGTTTTAATTACAATCTTCGACTTTACAATCGACTGAAAGCTTTTTGAATATTTTAATTTCAATATTCTCGAAGACTTGCACTAGTTTAGTTTATTTGTATTTTAAAATAGCATAGTTATGGGCATCAAATAACGCTGTTTTTATTTTAGCTAATTGAAAAATATTCATGCACATTCGTAATCTGTATCAGATCGCACATTGACGGTCGATTGTATTGTAATATAACGAGGATTGAAAGACTATTTGGTTTAAGCGCATTTCGCTTAACACGCGACATTTATCTTTGTAATTAAAGATGCGTTTTATTTGGTATTCGCATCAACAGTCCGATGTTTTTAATTGAACTTCAACTAAGTTTACTCTATTCATCTATCTCAAAAAGTTTTTTTTAATGACAATTTTTTCCAAACTTTAAACTTTAAATGGCTCTCTTGTAAGGTTGCAAAAATGTGGTTTAAACCAAATATAATTTCACCCCTCGATGCGGTTTCTATAGAACTTCAATAGCAGAAGTTTCCTCAAAAACAATGTCGTTTCAATCTTCACCCAAAATCGAAATATAAATAATCAAATTTTACAAATTGAGTTTATTATTATCACTCTATAATAACGCGTTTCGTTCTTGGTAATTAATTAAATAAAATTTAACATGTTCACGTCTGTTTGTTTTTATTTGATTTTTTTATTGAGGATACATGATTAAGCTTTTTTAATTCATAATAGTACAGTTTGGGAACACGCCGCTAATGATTTAGGCACACGATGATTCACCGCCTTATCGCATACTTTGTAACCGATTTTGTATTAAAGGAAGTATGAAATTCGAGCCAATATTAATTTATCATTATTTCTTTTGGATGTTCGAAATTAAAGGTGCTACGTGTTTTTCGTTTATTTAATGATGTGATAAACAAAAATCAAATAATAATTTTCATTAAATTTAAAGCAGTGAACACCGCCACATCACTAGTTAGCTCGGTCGTTGACCTCTGACTATAGAACACACTATACACTGCGGGCGCACAAATTATGGATGCCGGTACATTATATAGCAATTTTATAGGTACGGGACAAAATGAGCGTTCTGCTATTGAGAATACGGTGCATTTTTATTATGTTACATTACACAAAACTGTTCCTTCGGTAGCGTCGACTCTTAAGTATTCCAAATGACACATGCGTGTTAGTATAAAGATATTATTGTTTTAAATTAATACGAATTACTAAAGTTGTTATTTTTTCTAAACGTTTGCAAAGGGATCTTATAGAGAAATTCAACTGACTATAGTCTCAGATTATTATATTTGGGTGTATAGATAAATTCATGTTGCTCCATAACCTTCGATACATTCCTGTGATCAGTAAAATAAACGAGATGATTTTTATTTTAGGGTTTTTACATTTTTAGTGCTGGAGAATGATGTTAAACGGATGAGAGGAACAAATCAATCAACTCAAATCAATAATGTCATTCATTTTAGAACAGAATTAATGATTCGTCTATATTATATGTATTTGTGTATGTATTTATTGATGTTCAGTGAACATGTAACATATAAAAATAATAATTTGATTGTAATTTCAATACGTAATTATAGTCAATATACTATTTCGAATAGTTACAATGTACATGACGGTACAATGACGACGGTATGGTAACTTACAAAAAAAAAACCAAATGTCTATCGATTTCTTTTTTCTCGAATTAACATCATTCTCGTAATCGTCATTATTAAGGCTCACGATGCGTAACCGTAATATTATCGATAACTTGCTATCGTCAATATGGCTTAAAAGATTTTACGACAACTCAGAGTTGAATAAATCGATTTTTAATGTAATTAATATACTTCTCTATTATTTGCTGCGTTTTCCGATAGTAGTAGACTTTCATTTCACATATTACTTGATTTTCATATTTTTTTTGTTTTCAATCGTAATGGTGATTTTGTCTATATTCCATAAATTGTGACTTTCAAACTCCGTTCTAAACGAATATGGCATACGTCAAAAAGTCGATATATTTATCGATAGTTAAGATTTAGTTTATCGATATTATTACGGTACTATAAATTCTGTCGATATTACGTGTTACGTCGGCTCGGTGTGTGTGTGTGGAGGGGGCTAGTGCCGTTTGTCGGTCAGCGCGGAGTGATGCGACATGTGGGAGAGGGCTGAATGCGCTGATGAACATATATCCTGAAATCACAAACAACATAATATATTATACTATGTTCACTGAATGTAGAACAACAAATACACTTATAGTTCATGTATATTCTATCTATACTAATATATAAATCTACAGTGGTTTTTACGGATGTTCCGTTATAACTACTGAACCGTGCATCCGATTGACTTGAAAATTGGCATCCATGTAGAAAATACATGTACTTAATGGATAGTCTAATATTTATATGAGTATTGGACTCCCTACATCAGTTGCGGGCGCGTTAATGATGAGAATCTTTATGGGGGTGAGAAATAATAATGTTAATTTTAAATGCCCAGCGAAGCGGGCGGGTACAGCTAGTATTAAATATAGCTAGTTGTCGCCGAGTGGTCGAAGTTCGACCATAATTAATTGGAAAATATAAGTTGAACACTATTAAGGTTTCATAATCACAAATTTCACCAATTTTTAATTTTACACTATAGACAAATAATACTATGGACAAACAATATTAATCTATTCTCGATTGGACCACAGACTAACAATAAATAAAAGGGTATAAATGCGTTTGTGTTTTGACGGTAGAAGCAAGCTGGTGTGCATTTCAAGATACTGTAATATTTATGTTAAAAACTTTACTAAAAAATTAACTGAACCACTATCGGCAGTGGAGAATATGCTTAATGCAGTTCAATAGTTTTGATTCAATAAATTCTATTATCTTTAAATATTGGTGATTGTGTGATTCATTTTATTTTGTCTATTTAGTGTTTCTTCAAGTTTAAACGCTTAATAACGGTGATTTATTAATTGTTTGGTATCTGTGAAAGTGCACAAATGTGGGAAAATCAAACAAAGCTGCTGAACGTAACTTCTTGGAATCCTCCAAAGTCTCAATAAATGACCACCATTTTACTGAGATTATATTTCATCCTATATCATCTCATTTCATTTCATAATATCATTTTTCATATAAAAAAAAGTTTTCATTAAAATTAAAATACGACTTGACCTAAAGGTCTTAGTTACTGTTGGGACTTCCTTTTCCTTATTCCTTCCTCAAACCCCTATCCATGCCCATGCCATCTGTTGAAACTATAATAAAAGCTACGCGTGTATAAACGGCGCGAAGAGTGTATAAAAAAAACTAAAACATGGTGCCGGTGCAAAAACAATAAAATTGTGATTTGTTGATCAATCAGCACATAACTCTCGCCAGTGAGAAAATAGAATAGTGCATCAACGAATTACGGAGTGAGTCCTAAAACTTATCCTTTTCTCAGTCCCAAAGATATCTAAATTCAAAAGAGTTACCAGGTCAAAAAATCCCTTTAAAAAAATTGTCCCAAGTGGGTCGCAGGTCACGAGTGACCGGGTACGGACCTGATAGGAGAACTGCGGGAAGCTCTCCTCCTGTATAAAGGCGAGGCTGTTCTCGTTCTCGGGCGGCGTGAGCTCGACGCTCTCCCCGGTGAACTCAGAGTCGAAGTACCGGGTGTCGATGTCGGATTCCACTTGAGGCTTGAACGGGGGCGGGATCTGACAAACAGACACAAATTGTTATATCTCGACATTTTATAACTTTTACTTTTATGGCTTAGATGGGTGGACGAGCTCACAGCCCACCTGGTGTTAAGTGGTTACTGGAGCCCATAGACATCCACAACGTAAATACGCCATCCCACCTTGAGATATAAGTTCTAAGGTCTCAGTAAAGTTAGAACGGCTGCCCCGCCCTTCGAACCGAAACGCATTACTGCTTCACGGCAGCACAAGAGGTCCTATGACCAGTAATACTGTACACTAAAAGCTACTATAAATAATCTTCCGACACATTATCGTTATAATAAAGACGTGAATACAAACCGATATTTTTGAACTGTTTCAACTATAATTTGAGGAAGCGTGTTGCGGATAATATAATATGTTTAAAAAATTCATTATTGCGAAAAATAAAGATTCAAAACTATAATTAATGTAACTGTAGTCTTAGGTTAGGAAGTTCTTACTTCTTAAGCTCTTCTTCTTATATATACTTACTACTTAAGTTCTTCTTCTAATATATATTCTATTAACTATACTATATATATAAATATTCGGTTTGTAGCCGTTGTAACTATACTGAGACCTTAGAACTTATATCTCAAGGTGGGTAGCGCATTTACGTTTTGGATGTCTATGCGCTCCAGCGACCACTTAACACCAGGTGGGCTGTGAGCTCGTCCACCCATTTAAGCAATAAATAAAATAAAAAAGTAAGTGCGGGGTGTATCCACATTAAGTCTACCTTCTTGGCGACGAGGTCGTTCCAGTTGATCGACGCGAAGAAGGGGTGGTTCATGATCTCGTGCGCGTCGTCCGGCCCGGCGCCCAGCCGCGCGCGAGGGTCCTTGGTCAGCAGCCCGTCCAGCAGCGAGCGACACGCGGCCGACACGCTGCGGGGGAACCGGACCTGCGACACACGGGGGTCAGTCTGCCTCGACTTTTACACTTGGGGGGGGGGGCAACCCGGCAGCGACATTCATTGGTGAAGGGGTGTATTATGAAATCCTATTTAAGTCACCAACTTGCCAACAAAGATGAGACGATGACTTTTATACAATACTATTGAGATTTCAACCTGACGTCTCTTGGCAGGTGCCAACGTTCACGTAGTCTATGGGCTCCGGTAGGTACATTACACGGGAAGCGGCATTCGCCAAATAAACGATATTAAAACAAAACAATTATCAATTTTAATGAAAATACAGAAATACTTTTTTTCCCTACCTATGCTGATAGCCTTAAAAGGCTATTTCAGCTTCTCTTTCACGTGTAGGTGAGCTCACGGGGCTCAAACTGAAATTTTTGCTAACACTGGCCCTAGCAAGAGCAGTGCTTTGCAGAAACTACCACCGAATCGGAATCACGACCCACTGAGAAGATCCGGTGAGAAACTCAATGTACCGTAGTAAAATCAGCGTTAATGGATTGGGAGGATCCGTAATGACGTGCTTAGGGCGACGTCGACTGTTTACCATTCGATTCACAGAATCGGGTATGGCAGAAACACGACAAGACGTGAATTGTAGTGGAGTGTGAGAGGACCAGCGACGAGACTGCGGGTATATTGAAGATCTTCGCACTCGGCGCGAGTAATCTCCCGCGGCGAGGCTCGCGTGCGGTCCCCCTGCCCCCACTATCCCCACGCTCGCCCCCCGCTGCGTGTGTACCGTAGGGGGGACAGACCTCCTCGTTGATGATGAGCCCGAACAGCACATCGTGGTCCCGGTTGTAGAAGGGCAGCCGGCCGCACGCCATCTCGTACATCACTACACCGGTACCCCACCTGAGAATTCAACATTATATATTATTATATTATATTGACGCAACATTAGTATTTAGTTAACTAAGATTAGTTAAAGTTAACTGTCTCCTTAGTATTGATGTAGTTGGTTGACTATTGTAAGTCGTCTTGTAGCGGATGCCCCTAAACTTATATGTTGTTAAAGTGAAGGCATGTAATTATTGTATAACTAACTAAACACAGATAATAAAAATAATAATAAATCATACAAGTCTTTATTTTTTATAGACAAATTGATTAAATTTTGTCAATTTATGCCAAAAAAAACCTACTTTTAATTGTGTATGTGTCGCTTACATTGAATGTTTTTCAATGAGATTATATTTTTAAAATCGCGTTCAATAGACATTTTAATGGTGACAATAAAATTGTATCCCCCTCGAACCCCGGCGGGAGTACGCAGGGGGACGCGCGCACGTCCGGTGCATTCGTATCGACGCACCGGTGTTCGAATCCCGCAGGCGGGTACCAATTTGTATAATGAAAAAGGTACTTCAGAAATCTTCACAATTGACTTTCTTGGTGAAGGAATAACATCGTATAATAAAAATCAAACCAGGAAAATTATAAGTAGCGTAATTACTGGTCGTAGGACCTCTTGTGAATCCGCACGAGTAGGTACCACCACCTTGCCTATTTCTGCCGTGAAGCAGTAATGCGTTTCGGTTTGAAGGGTGGGGCATCCGTTGTAACTATACTGAGACCTTATAACTTATATCTCAAGGTGGGTGGCGCATTTACGTTGTAGATGTCTATGGGCTCCAGTAACCACTTAACACCAGGTGGGTTGTGAGCTCGTCCACCCATCTAAGCGATAAAAATAAATTAGTTAGCAACTAACCAATCTACGGCGGGACCATAATCGGAGTCCTCTATGACCTCAGGGGCGAGGTACTCGGGGGTGCCACAGAACGTCTTGGTCGTGCGTCCATACGTTATATTCACCTGGACAAAAAGTTAAAATTCAGTCGAACAAATACAGTAGCGGGCCGCATGCAGAAATTAGTGTCCTGAAATTTATTAAAAAAAAAGGGGTTATAGTCTCAAGTGCGTGTTTGGTTTATAAAAAAAAGTGTGTGTGTGTGTGTGTGTGTGTGCAAGCCACACACGGTAGAAGTGAAACTTATATATGAGTCGACTATTATCAAAGGCGGCAATCTGACTTTTGGACAATGATTGGTAAATCAGAAAAACGAATTATTGACTTTGTATTCCATTGGCAGTTTCAAAACTCTTCGGAACGACATCTTAGATAAATAACAGGTTAATTATTAACCTTTATTTAATGCAGGTTTTGAACCGTATTCTTTGAAGGAGACGATTATATTCAAATAAATCTGTATTGACATATCAATAACATTTTTTTGTCCAAATGTACAGATTGCCACCTTTGATAATAGACGACTCATATAAGGTACAGATATAGATATACTGACTATCCCACTACACAGGAGCATACATATGGACAATGTTTAGTAGACGATAGTGGGGATGCTACGAAGAGGAGACCGAGAACGTCTAATGTGTTCAATCTCATTCTCTCGCTGAATCCTATACATTTATGTGCTTGTGTCTCTATGGATTTATTTGTTCGTTTCATCGAGTTTAAAATCACGATTCTAAAGAAGTTTCACTTCAAAAAAAAAACACTTGAAAACCGATTGCAACGCCACCTACCAAGTGACTTTAAGCCATTCAATTCAAACACACACAATATCGGTATAACCCACAATTGGTGGTCGGTATACACGTTTGGCTGGGACGAGAAGTAATTCTAAGCACATAACTGCTAATCGAAAAGCGTAGGGTGTGTTCACAAATATATAAATTAATAATAAAAACACATAAAATTTGTGTGGGTCTGAATACGCCGCCTATTTATACCGTGATACATTTCGATTTCAAGGATGACACAATCGTTGTGTCACGTGATGTCTATGGACTCTTATCATCAGGTGACTCCAGGCGAGTCATGAGCTCGGCCATCTATCCAATAAAATATATGGAATTTTACAGGCTTTAGGGAAGGTTTATTGTCGTTTCTCATTAATAAGCCTCATCAGTCGATCTATTGATTCACTGCTGTTAGTAAAGCAAGATGCCTTAACATTGTCGTTAGTGCGATCCAGACTTTTGACACACGTAATGTATCCGTCTCCACAGATAATCGCTACAATAATGTCACTAGTGTCCCTCCCGCCTAGGCCGAGTCGGCTGAGAAGCCGGTTCCAGATAATCGCTATAATGACGTCACTTTTTTCGCTCCCGCCTAGGCCGAATCAGCTGAAACATACCTTGCATAGTCCGAAGTCGGCAATCTTGATGTGTCCGTCTTTGTCTAGCAGCAAATTCTCGAGTTTCAGATCCCGATATATAATACCCTCGGAGTGCAGGTACCCGAGAGCAGATACTATCTCGGCTCCGTAGAACCTGGTGCGGTCCTCGGTGAACGAACGCTCGCGGGACAAATGAAAGAACAATTCACCGCCATTAGCGTATTCCATTACGAAGCAGACACGGTCTGCCGTTTGGAAGGAATAGCGGAGAGCCTGTTAAACGAAAATGAACCTTAATTAAATGAATGCAACGCAAGAAATTGCGATTAGTAGACAGCTACAGAAACATATCGTCTTTTCGCATTAAAAGTGTACAATTTCCAAAAATATTCCAAATTCGGAAATGCGGAATTATTTGGTATCACCAGTACTTTTCTCATAAATACTGTCTAAAGAGAGCGTAGTTTAGATTTAGCTTCTTTTTTTTTTAGTTTAGCTATGTTTTGACTACTATCAACAAAATTAATAAATAATTTTATCTTACTTTAAAAGACAGATAATGTAACTGGTAAAAAAATTGTTACAAAGATGATTAATATTAAAAATATCACATGTTAAACCTTTAAAACACTCCTGTAAAATTAGTAAGTTTTGAGATTATACAGTTTTAATGCGAGAAGACGATATATATTTAGTGTCCAAACACTCTTTCAAAAACCCTAATTCGAATTATGAAATGTCATTTTCTCAGACCGCTGTTTTGGGATTGAAATGAATTCATTGCAGATTTGAACATCGATGATTCCTTCGATTGTAATCTCATAAGTTAGGATTCGGCATTGCGTATATATTAAAAATAAAAACCATTTTTAATTAACTAATAATTAGATAAGCCTTATATCGAGTCGAGTTACTAAACAAGCTACGAAAAGAAAATCGATTATCCAACAGTGAGTGAAGTCTAAAGATGTCTTTGTCTATTTATATAATAATGAAAAAAAAAGAACACGTTTTAGTCTACAATTAGTGGTATACTTCTTTGAAATTTAATACTTTCTTTACACCCTGTGTGTGTTTGCATATACAGGGTGTTGTTTATTCATCGAACAGTTCGTGTAAATGATTATTACCGTCAAAAATGGATGCTTGGTCTTCTTGAGCACTCGGTTCTCGGTGATGGTGTGCGCGACCTCATCCTTCTGTATAATGAGGTGTTTCTTCAATATCTTCATAGCGTACAGCTTTCCCGTTCCCTTCTCACGGCTCAGAACCACCTTCCCAAACGTACCCTTGCCTAGCACCTTCACGAATTCGAATTTTTCTAAGGTCTGAAAGGAAGAAATGAAAAATGTATTTTTTACTCTCTTGGATCATTATCGTCTTCGTATGACCCAGGATCAATTCCGGGCGGAGTTTATCTATCTTCGCTTATGATATTTGACATTCAACTTATGAATATCATCGGTCCATTTCCGGTCACCGTCCTCGTCGAACCCGTCGCTTACGACGAAGGGCTCGACGAGCGAATTAACCCATAGACACAGCCCACTGAGTTTCTCGCCGGATCTTCTCAGTGGGTCGCGTTTCCGATCCGGTGGTAGATTCTGCGAAGCACTGCCCTTGCTAGGGCCAGTGTTAGCAACACTCAGATTTTAGCCCCGTGAGCTCACCTACATGTTAGGGCGAAGCTGAGATAGCCTCTCAAGGCTATCAGCATAGGCAAGGGGGAAAAAATCGGTCCATATGTATACATATATGCTTTACTCTCTTAATTAAATTAAATATAAGTTATTCAATGTCTATCTGTATCATTATTTTTGCATTATAAGCCCTAGGTCGGTGATTATTAGTTATTTTTTGGAAGAAAACCGTATTTCAAAGCCCCGATTTTGTTTTTTAATACAGTAAATCTATTAGAATACTTTAGGGACAGCCTATTTAGGATATCTAATATATACGAACTCGAAACACTTTCAGAATCTAAGTGTTTTTAATCAAGATAACATAATTACGAGGGTATATTTTGGCGAAAGTTTCAAACATTTTATTAATATGTTGTGGACACGACAACGTCCAAATTGATTGACGGTTAACACACTTCAATTAGTTTAATTGGTAAATAAATGATCGGGCAATCGAAACTGGTAGAACGATTGGATAGAACGTGTGTATGTTTTTGTGTGTGTGTGTGTGTGTGTGTGTGTGTGTGTGTGTGTCACTGCCTACTTACAGCCAAGAATACTTTATTGGACACAAAATTTGAAGTGCTCTTGGTCTAATTAATGATGCACACAGTATAATCATGTAGCTGTGTATGAAATCAGAAGAACTACGTCAGAATTTATTTAAATGAACTACAGCCTTTGTCGCTCTCAAGCATTCTGTCAATTGAGTTCAATTTTAGGATAACATTCAACGCGTTACTGAAAACATTTAAAAAGTTAATCAACTTTTAAAAATAATATTAATTTATTGTTTTAAGATAATTTAAAGTATGACTTGAGAGCTAAGCTTTAATTTCAAAATTTAAAGTTTAATACGATTTTTTTATATAAATAATATAGCCAATAATACAAAAACTAACATTTGTGAGATCTAAATATGTACATTGGTTTATTTATGTATTTGCGTAACATAACTGATTGATTATGTTTGTTTTAGTGAATTTTACGCTTAAATCATAAGCGAGAGCGACTCCACAAATTAGCTGTACATTATAGAATGCATTTCACATGGATAATACATTTCAAAATGTAATCTCTCTGACATCATTAAATTGTTGATATGGTTTTAATTACTTCTATGACTTGCGAAAAACAAATAAAATAATACTCTCATTGATTTAACGTTGATTTCCGGCGAATACGAAAAATGGAACAGTTTTCGGTCGGAAATTATGTTATTATGAACAATAAAATTTTAAATCTTTCATTTTCATTTTACTTAATTATCTCCGAAAAGTACTAACAATCCCTAAGTGATTATTTCCAATGCACAGATACATCTTATATTGCATTTCAGTTTGAAGTTTATAAAAAAATTACATTACAATATAAATTCTACGTCCCAATGAGTTTTTTTTTATTATGATTACTACAAGATGTAATGCAGTTACTACAAGAGAGTAGAAGGTGAATTCCGAGTTATTTAAAAAAAATAGCTCATTCGCTGTTATCTTCTTAGATTTACATTGATTTATCATGTTTTAGTTTTGACGAGTACATTTTAAGAAACGCATTTTGAAGAAGAACGTCACCGGTTCTTCGGTTACTTTTACTAACTTTACTAACATTTCCGTGAAAAACTCAAATATACAACCTTTAAGCCTTCGTCAAACAGAACGCGTAATTAGCGCGCGTCAGAGCTATAAGCGCTATAGCGCTGGCGCTCTGTGTGACGGTATGTTACCATAGTAGTACAACACATCTCGGCGTCATAACGCGGCGTTAGTTTAGCGCTCTCACGCGCGCTAATTACGCGTTCTGTTTGACGAAGCCTTTAAGTAGACAACAAGTCTACGTTCTTTTTCTCCTAAAATCCATTGTCAATATCAAAAACGCTTATCGCTCGTCACTCAGCCCGTCAGAATACAGACAAAACCATTATAGTCGACAAAATATGGAATGTCCGATTTCGTAAGAGCCGCCGACGGAACGATACAAACAATCTGAGTCATCGCTAAGTGGCTCAACAGCCAACGTACGAATTCGTCATTGTGAAGCATCGATCGATCTAAACTTACACACTACGTTGAAACCGCGACTCCGTTTTCACGGAATATTTTCTAATATCAATAGACGAATTCAGAAACATTGCAAACGAAGTGTTAAAAAAATAAATACGAGAGGTAAGCGCGTGTCAAAAACACGAGATGGGTTCCGTATTCAGGATAAACGTTCGCGGTTACGGACCAAAACTGAATACCTACTTGATTTTATCAAATTTTATTGTCAATTACGTCCAACAAAACAAATTGCAGAAGTAAATAACTACTCAATATTTCTCTTTCAAATCAAACTGAATTACGATCTCTTTATGAGGTTTCCCACACAATATAGCTGAACTGTTATGAGAAAGTATGCGTGTGTCCCTGCACATACTTTTATAAACTATGTAGTGGCATCCCTATTTATGTTTTTGTGAAATTCAATCACTATTGTGTAACGATTGAATTGATAATTATTAATTGCACCACATTCCAAATTTCATTTGTACATGATGAATATTGCTAATAATCTACTAATAAAATAGTCGCGTCTAACGTGGCGAAATTACTGAGGTTCCGTTTTTTTTTAAATTCTTTGCTACAGAACCTTATATGAGTCGTCTATTATCAAAGGTGGCAATCTGTGAATTTGGACAAAAAAAAATTTATTGATATGTCAATACAGATTGATTTGAATATAATCGTCTCCTTCAAAGAATACGCTTCAAAACCTGCATTAATAAAGGTTAATACTTAACCTGTTATTTATCTAAGACGTCGTTCAGAAGAGTTTTGTGACTGCCAATGGAATACAAAGTCAATAATTCGTTTTTCTGATTTACGAATAATTGTCCAAAAGTCACTTTGATAATAGTCGACTCATATGACGAATTATATTAAAACAAATATAACCACTTGTTTATGAAACGGGGCTTTTTTTAATAACCTCTCGGATATTATCTCTCCTTATTTATGAAAATGCCGTGAGTACATTTGTGGTGGAGGGTTGGCTCAACTATGGCTGGAAACAGGACAATTGAGTTTCAGTGATTTAAATTCTACCTCTCTTTTCCTACCCCACTCCAAGATCGCAAAATTTTTGCTGATGATTTTGTTTTCTATCTAGTCGTTAGAGACTCTAGAGCTATCATGGCGAATGCTGCTGACCTTGAAAACGTCATCAGAGTCTACTTCGTTTAAAATGATTTATTCCTTCGTTCTGCCCACCTTACAAAACTTAAATCTACAATCATTTTCGTAAGTACGATTTGAAATATTCGATTGAATAACATTCTACGTAAGCGCATTACTAAAATTTTACGAAATTAATCTGTTTTCGCAAGATTATTATTACATATTGTAACCGAGCGATAAAATATTCCCGGAATTATGTATGACATGTTTGTTTTTGTAGTCGTAAGCATGATTTGTTTCTTTGCACGTATTTTTTTGGACGATGAAATAAACACTTTACTTTTATCACTTATTTTTAACTTAATGCACAAATAAATAATAATAGTACAGGGACGGACTTAATGCCTAAGGCGTTCTCCACTTACTTTACTTTACTGGTGGTAGGGCCACTTGTGAGTCCGCGCGGGTAGGTACCACCACCCCGCCTATCTCTGCCGTGAAGCAGTAATGCGTTTCGGTTTGAACGATGGGGCAGCCGTTGTAACTATACTTGAGACCTTAGAACTTATACCTCAAGGTGGGAGGCGCATTTACGTTGTAGATGTCTATGGGCTTCAGTAACCACTTAACACCAGATGGGCTGTGAGCTCGTCCACCCACCTAAGCAATAAAAAGAAATATACCAGTAATTCCGAGGGAAAAAGCATATATGCGTATATAAAACATAACACAGCATACGTATACATATCATCGCCGCCTATAATATTATAATTACCATTTATGTTAACACTAAAACCCATTTGTTACCAAACACAGCTTAGCATAGCATCACACAAACAAACACGTGTACCTATTGTGTACCTAACATATGTTTTGGTTAATTATAACGAACACTAGGTTTCCGCCCGCGACTTCTCTCGCGTGATTTCCGCTCTCTCTTAACATTAGTTCCGCGTTAGCCATATAAGCATACACAGTTTTCTTGACATCACCCTCATAGTTTAATAATTTTTTACAAAATATTTTTAAATGATACACAGAAACCTTTCCCTTTTATTGCACTTTCTAATTAGTATGCCATAAAAAAAAATCGATGGCGTGATTTATAAGAGTTAAGCGGGGAAAGATACAGGCGGACAGCGATTTTTTTCTTCTATTTAGATATTGGCATTTCAATGAACTTGACTGATTAACATAATGTTTATTTGTATTATTCGTCTGCGACATTTTGCACAATGTCTACAGTTTGTGTGTGTGTGTGTGTGTTTTTTATAAGTGTGTTCGCTTTTTTTTATCACACTATATTGGCTGATAGGTATTTGTCTACTGCTTAGACGGATGAACAGGTTCACTTTCCGGAGTTAAGTGGTTACCCAGTAGAAGGTAGCCCATAGACATCGACAACGTAAATGCTGTCAGCCAGCTTAAGATCAGTTCTTTCAAGCCTCTTGTTTTTTTTACAGTACAACGGCCCCTTCAAACCGACAAGCATTACTGCTTCACAGCAGATACAGGCAGGGTGGTGATGTCTTATACACATAAGAAACAAGAAGCACACCAAGAACTACAAGCTAAATAAATACTAATATATAAATCTACAGTGGTTTTTACGGATGTTCCGTTATAACTACTGAACCATGCATCCGATTGACTGAAACATGATATCCATGTACTTAATGGATAGGCTAATATTTATGAGTGTTGGACTCCCTACACCAGTTGCGGGGGCATTAATGATGAGAATCTTTGTGTGGGTGAGAAATAATAATGTTAATTTTAAATGCCCAGCGAAGCGGACGAGTGCAGCTAGTCTTTAATAAAGATACCAACACCGATGTGGAATCGAACCCTGTATGCGTAATACGATAAGATCACTAACCACCGAACCAAACGATCGAACGTTCAATAGACAGACGCGTCGGCATGGTCAACACGAAAAAACAATTTCGGAGAACCAGTTCAAGAACATTCCAGAAAATGTCTGCTTAGCAATCCGACTTCACGCTGAATGAATCACTTGACGTTTTCATATTACCAATACCCGAATATTTTGCACTACCCAGAAACCAGAGCAAACTGTAACCGACGAATTGCCAACATTTGAAATTACGAAGAAGCATTAAATTCAATCTAGTAATCTTAATAAAACGGTGGCTTATTATTACCTAGCAGCCGCCTTCACTTTATGAGGATGAATTTAAATAAATAAAGGATATATTAAATTAATGAAAAAAACTTTATTTTATGTATAAAAGATAAACGGTTAATATCTTTCCTTAGATGATTCTTGTACACCAGTGATAGTTGTCTGGAGGACATCGCTCTTAGCGGTAAGACCGTCTATTGTACTATTTGTCTTAATGTTTCGTNATTACCTAGCAGCCGCCTTCACTTTATGAGGATGAATTTAAATAAATAAAGGATATATTAAATTAATGAAAAAAACTTTATTTTATGTATAAAAGATAAACGGTTAATATCTTTCCTTAGATGATTCTTGTACACCAGTGATAGTTGTCTGGAGGACATCGCTCTTAGCGGTAAGACCGTCTATTGTACTATTTGTCTTAATGTTTCGCACTTGTTTTGATTTTATATTGGTATACAATAAATACTATTATGCTCGACTCTAAAAGGTATAAGATTAAGCTGTACAAGTATTTTTAATAAACCTTAGATGGGTGGACGAGCTCACAGTTCACCTGGTGTTAGATGGTTACTGGACCCGTAGACATCTACAACATAAAGGCGCCACCCACCTTGAGATATAAGTTCTAAGGTCTCAGTGTAGTTACAACGGCTGCCCCACCCTTCAAACCGAAACGCATTACTGCTTCACGGCAAAAATAGGCAGGGTGGTTGTACCTACCCGTGCGGTCTCACAATGATTGACAAACAACAACAAAATGTTTGTTTTATTTACGTTTATTTGCTGTGTACGTACACACAGTGAATGTAGTAAGCAAATACATTCAAAATAAACACGTACCCACTTAAATAACGCACGTATGAAATTGTCCTTGAACACATTAGTTGTATGTACGTTGAGCGATGTAAACAACCATGGTGAAAACAAGTTCAAAGGACTCTCCGGGCTCAAAGTACGCGAGTGCAGTGCCCTCGGGGCCCGCAATAGAGTCCTTTTTACATGTACGACGCACGATTCCGAGAATCCGAGACGTGACGCATGCCGTGCATTTTCCTTCTAACAAAAATACACGAATGCATACCTACCGCGATTTTGTTATGTTCTTATGTATACGACCCGTTTCTGCTTGGAATCATACTAATCTTTAAAGGTCACGAATTCCGACTTTTTGGGGTTCAGCCGTCAAATAATAAACACGAAACCTGCTTATATAAATTGTGACGAGTCCATCGGTTCGTATTTCAGGGTCAATTTACTCCGCGCTATGTGTGTATGAAATAAGGAAACACTTGAGATAAGTAGGTTTATATGTATAGTATATATCTCGACCTGCAAGAGGGCATAGGAAATGTATACGAAAAAAGGGGACCTACAGAAGCATAGCTGTTCGTTTAGTGAGTAAAGTCCTAAATTCCATCCCTTGGTCCTCTCCCAACATCTACAGACCATCTATCCCACTTACCCGAGTGCCCCCTAAGTCTGGGGACCGAGTAGGGGGTTCGGCCCCCGGCGGGAAAAAAGAAAAAGACAAGAGTCATAGCACGTAACTCAGGGATTAAAAACTACACAAACCAGTAAGAACACCGCTATTTGTCAGATTCTAGTCATAAAAATTAAATGCCATCAATAAATTTACAGAAAGAAATCGGAAAACTAAAAAACTTGTATTGGAATTAGAACTTCAAATAAGTCATCTAACATTGGTTATGATCAACTTATTATTATATGTTGAGCAGAGATCAGCTAAGATGCCAGATTTTTCGATAACATTTTTGAGTACATAAAATAGGTCACGGGCCATCTGATACTGATTGGTTACTGAAGCCATCAGGTCAACTTTATACTTGCAATTTAACGGCTATCTGATCCTTCTAACCGGAACATACGACTACTTCGCAGCAAAAATAGGTAGAGTAGTGGTGCTAGTGCGACCTTACAAATTTTGCACATCACCAATTTTTTACTCAATATTATCCCTTAATTGTGGAAGTATTTCGTAAACAAATCCTAATATTCGAATATATGTGTATATGATGAGTACACTAGACATCTCACCAATTGCACTCCATTTATTCTAATTTTGAACAAGTTCTGCATGTAATTCTGGATTCGAATGGTGTACTCACGATGCGGCGGGGGTCACGGAAGCTGGTGCCGAGCTGTGCCATGTCGCGATCGTCAGCATCGGACATCGATGCTGAACTGGGCCCTCCGGTGCTCAGTTGCGAGGCAACTTCTCGGATGGCCTTCACCCACTCTTCTCTGGAGATAATAAAGTTAACATTAATCAGTATATCGTCTTTTCGCATTAAAAAAAGTGTAAAATTTCCAAAAATATTCGAAATTGAGTTAATATACGGAATCACTTGGTATCACCAGTATTTTTCGTATAAATACTGTCAAAAGAGCGTAGTTTTAATTTTTGTTTTTTTAGTTTTCCTATGTTTTGACTACTATTAACAAAATTAATACATAATTTTATCTTACTTTAAAAGACAGGTAATGTAACTGGTAAAAAAAAAATGTTACAAAGATGATTAATATTAAAAACATCAAATGTTAAACCTTTAAAACACTCTCCTGTAAAATTAGTAAGTTTTGAGATTATACAATTTTAATGCGAGAAGACGATATATGCTCTATTTGCATTGTTTTCTACTTATAAACAAACTAATTCCTGCACCTATCAGTTCCATAGACCTATGAACGCCTACTGTGATTGGTAACTCTTAATAATAGTCTTCTGAATGAATCATGCTTCTTTTTTAGTTACCTTCCAAAGGAGGATAAAATTTTAGAGTCTGTATGTAGGTACAACCGTTTGCCACACCTTAAGCCTTTTCAGGGATATCAACATAGAACTATTATTAATTATACTTTATTAATATACTTAATACCACAAAAAAAAATTATTAAAAAAATTATATTTAATTTCCTCTGTAATTAAAATTAAAGTACTTCGGACACGTGGCCCGACAAAATCCCGAGAACTTGGAAAAATTAATAGTTGTAGGTCACGTGGAAGGAAAGAGAAGTCGAGGAAGATTGCCAACCAGGTGGACGGACATTATCAAGGAGGCCACAAACACCAGCGTCCCGGGCGCCATTAAGCAGGCCGAATACAGGCAGCATTGGAGAAAGCTGGTGCAAAAACTGGACCAAGGTGGTCACGACCCTCAGCAATGAGGAAACGACAGAGAAGAAGAAGAAGAAGTAATTAAAATTAGAAAGAACATCGTAAAACTTTAATATTTACAACACAAATAACTAAAAACTGAGAAATAAATGAACGATGCATTTAAATTACCAATTAAAAAGTAAAAAACAAGGTACTTTAGTGTTTAAATATAACTTCAATGATAGTGAAGGTATTGCAAAGATAAGAAAAGAAATAAACATTTTTGTGTGTGGTATAAAAATATCCCCATCTGCAGGGCCTTTACAAGCATTGAATTTATATTATAATATATTAGATAATTTATGTAGTTTATTTTTTTATATATTTAGTTGGTATTTTTAACACAATAAGTTATTTCTTCCCTTAAATTATTTTATTTTATGAATTATTTAATTTAGTAGAGATTTAGTGCTTATAATAATCATTTTGATGGAGATGGTTCCAGTAACTGTTAATCAATCAAAAGGCTCTTGCTTGGTCTTCTGCAGCTGTAGTCTCTGAATCACATATATTTGAAGTCTTCTACCTTTTATTTTTATTAAATAAATTTCCCAATAAATTTATCCCATCAATGATATCATAAAATTCTATTAACAGCACCATTTTACACAGCAACAGTATAAATTTGGACCACCCGTACTGTATAATTTTATAGGAGATTTTCTTGGTATGATTGGATTGGTATGGCAAAGAGAGCTATGTCCCGAATGGACTGTGTATGGACAGACAGAAATATTTCGAAGAATACCAAGAAGCAGCTCATCACCTCGCTCATATTCTCCATTTTCCATTACTGTGCCGAGACTTGGCCTCTCCGGAAAGCTGACAATCCAGGAGAAAGTTATTAAAGGAGGCGGATTAGTTTATTCTGTGATAGTGATGATACCTCACCATAAGATAGGCTATATGCTAATATGTATTAGACGCAACCTTTAAAAAGTATAGGAGATATGAATCAGATTTTATGTATATAATTTATTCAAATAAAATACTTTCAGGATATTCATCTTTTGTTCACTTCAGACTCAAACAAAACTGTAACATATAGGTGAATAATACAAAAACATTCTAAAATGAATCATAATATTTGACTTGTTGATTCCTATTCTAAATTCACAAAAACAATGTAATTATGTTACCATCATTGTAACAATGACATTCAAAGGTATGAAATGATAAACAAACACATTATAAGCAATAAAAGATTTCCGGTTGTTTTTCAGGACACTGTATTTAGAACTAAATTGTAGCCTTTTACTCTTACTTTACTTTTATTTTAATTTTTATAATGTGTTCCTTAAGAAATTTAAATAAATTGAGAACATATTATGATAATTCTCCTGAATAAATAATCAATTTAAAGCATACTTTTTTGTCTTCACAAAATAGCAATTTCTGCTCCCATAATCAATTATTTGGAATCTTATTTTCTTCGTTTATTTATAGAATATAAATTACTTCCTAATTTGCTGGTGGTTTACTCTTTAATGAATGCAATTAATTGGTCATTTATTTATATCAGAGAATGTTAATGATAATAGCACGTCTGAATATTTGTCTGCAGATGCAGGTCTTCAATTCTGGCCTACAAATAATCCTACTATTTCCGTTTTTCATTCCACAATAGTGTACTCAATTATATTCCTATCAAACTGCCTATTTCCTGTCAAACCAATACTATGCTAGTTTTAGGGCATTTTTTTATGTAGATGCCTATTTCTGCAGCAAAACGTTCAGAAAAAGTCATAAGCTTACAATAACATTTGTTTTAGTAACTTAAATTGCAAGTTTTGCTCGAATTGCTGTTTCAGATTTTAATAGCTTTCATGACTACAACTAATATTTTAAATGCAATTAATTATACGCAAACATTAGNTCAAACCAATACTATGCTAGTTTTAGGGCATTTTTTTATGTAGATGCCTATTTCTGCAGCAAAACGTTCAGAAAAAGTCATAAGCTTACAATAACATTTGTTTTAGTAACTTAAATTGCAAGTTTTGCTCGAATTGCTGTTTCAGATTTTAATAGCTTTCATGACTACAACTAATATTTTAAATGCAATTAATTATACGCAAACATTAGTGATAAATATTAATAGGGAGGTCATATATTTTATTATGTACTTGTCAAATCTCTCAATGTACATGTATTGAAATGATGATACAAAAATCCCTTTATTACAACTAATTTCCTTGCCAATTCATATATATATATATATATATATTTTTTTTTTTTTTTTTGTTGCTTAGTTGGGTGGACGAGCTCACAGCCCACCTGGTGTTAAGTGGTTACTGTAGCTCATAGACATCTACAACGTAAATACGCCACCCACCTTGAATATAAGTTCTAAGGTCTCAAGTATAGTTACAACGGCTGCCCCACCATTCAAGCCGAAACGCATTACTGCTTCATGGCAGAAATAGGCAGGGTGGTGGTACCTACCCGCATGGACTCTCAAGAGGTCCTACCACCAGTATAATTCTAAACTTTTCAATGGCTATTGTTTAACAGTGGTAATTTTGAATTTATATTTTACTTTAACAGGCTATTCACAGTAATCTAATTTCAAATTTGGAATTATTAGTCCGATCATGAGTAATCTCATAACCTTGACTGGTTGATTTTGTTTGCTTGTCTTCTGAAACATTTTGAGGGGTAATCAAGCCCTAGTAGATGATTACAATTATAGAAAGGTGCAACCTTCATACAACCTTGACCTACACAAATAATGAGCAGTTAGTAAACAACACTGAGAATCGAGTAAGTAGTTCTTTGTAAATGCACAATCCTCTGTATTTTTTTACTGGTTTGTGACATTTGTAATTTACATTTAACTTTTGGTATTTGTTCTATGTTTAAAAATTTAAGATCAGTTCTGAAGTAATTGTTTTGTTGTCACATTTCGCTACAAAAATAGCACATGTGGAATAAATATTTATTGAATTTTTAAACTATTAAGTCCACATCAGCAACAGGAGCAATGTCAAAACATAACAATCCTTCAGGATAATGTATTTATGTTTTGTTCTTGCATTTATTAAATTTAAGGATAATATATTTCCAATTATACGATTTAGTTTATAATTTTAAACATGTGCTTACCTTTCTTTTTCGTTGTCAACTGAGAAGTTCCTTTCAATAACAGTGGTCCACTGCAGGCCACGTATGGTAAAAGTGTAGGGGCGAGGTTTGTCCACAGCCATGATCTGGCAGTCGCGTACGGTGAACTTGTTGAGAGGGTCCCTGTAGTTGTTCCGCTCCGGCTGGGTCTTGAAGCCCACCAGGTCCCCCGTGTCGAACAATATGAAGTACCGATCTCGCCAATTCCGGATGTGTTCACCACGTTTCTGCAGCCATCCTTCCTTCACGATGATCCCGGGCGCCGCCATCGCCATGGCCCTCGCGCCTCGCCACTAGCTGTTTGATAACAAACTGCTGCCCGTGAGGCCCGCACGTTTGTTTGCTCCGTGCCGCCGCGCAATTTTCACCTATACTGGTTCGCACGCAGAGCACCAATATAAAACATTTTCTTGAATGCAAATCACTTAATGCGAAAAAATTTGGTTTTTCCTTGCAGAAAACATAAACGTAGGTAAGCGACGTTACGACGTAGGTACGTAGCCTCGCGGAATAGTGAGGTAATAAATGACGTAGCCTAGTCAAGAGTCAATGGACGAGTATTGACTTACGTATAAAGCGTGCGAAAGAAAAAGAGGTCCGACTGACGTGAATTGCCAAAACGACATTTTATGTTTAGTTGGTTAATAACCTATTTTGACAAATTAGTTCATTATGTTTACCGCTAGGGGGGTGCGCTCTGTTGTGCTTATGATTTTTTTTTATTTAATTTTTTTTATTTCACATTTACAGTAACATGATCTATATTTACAGCTTCATATAAAGCTAAAGAGGATGTTATTTTCAACACTTCTGCGACTTAAAGTTTTTCATAATTTTATTTAAAGCTATCTCTTTAAATGCGAATTCAATGTAAAAGACCAAACACACACATTTAATAATGCTGCAAATTATTTTTAATAATATCGTATTAAAAAAAAAACTAAGACATTTCAGTCATATATTAGCAATATGCAAATAATCCACAACGTAGTATTTATGAATTTTCAAATCGAAATCAACAGCTTATGAGAAACTTGATAGTAATTTTTTCTGATTTTTTCAATACTATTGAGCAAATAAATCCATCACCGACTTTAGTTTTACAAACCGGTTTACTATCGTGTGCACACACACAAATTTGATGCGGCACAAATAAGTCCCAGCTAAAGTACAAAAAAATAGGTACAAAAATAGGTAGGACAAGCATTAATCTTAATCTCGTACAAAAATAAATTGCTCAAATGTTGATAGGTTGATACTCCCTATAATGTATATTTTGCTTTACCAAAAGGACACTCACATATGTGGTGAGTCTTTAACAATTGCTCTCAAGCTTTGCCACAGACTAACAATCTAAATAACAGCACTGAATCGAAGTCTTTATATAAAAAAAATAGCACATTAAAGATATTAGTTAAAGAGATAAACTTAGAGATATGGTAGAAACTTTACTTCAAAAAGTTTCAATTCTATTTCACACTTCAAAGTTCAAAGGCGACGAAAACGGAAAACAAATTAATCATAGAATCGTGCAGCTGTCACTTTATACGTTTTTTGTAATCTACTTGAAAAAAATATTTTGGGCATACGCGGACTTTTTGGCGGGAACGCGAGGAGTGAAGTTGTGTGATTTGTTTTATTTTGTCTATTTAGTGTTTCTTCAGGTTTAAATGTGTAATAATGGTGGTTTATTAACTGTTTAATATCTGTGAAAGTGCACAAATGTGGGAAAATGAAACAAAGCCGCTGGACGTAACTTCTCGGGATCCTCCAAAAAGTCCACTGAAAAAATCTTAGTAAATGACCACCATTTTACTGAGATTGTATTTCATCCCATTTCATCCCATATCATCTCATTTAATTTCATTTAATTCCATCCCAGCTGATTAATGTCTCAAATTAATCATCCTCATTTCATTTCACTCCATAATATCATTTTTCATAAAAATATGAATATAAATTAAAATAAGACATGACTTAAAGGTCTCAGTTACCAGGTCATAAAATCCCTTAAAAAAAAAAACTGATAACTCTTTTTTGGCGGGAACGCGAGGAGTGAAGTTGTGTGATTTGTTTTATTTTGTCTATTTAGTGTTTCTTCGGGTTTAAATGTGTAATAATGGTGGTTTATTAACTGTTTAATATCTGTGAAAGTGCACAAATGTGGGAAAATGAAACAAAGCCGCTGGACGTAACTTCTCGGGATCCTCCAAAAAGTCCACTGAAAAAATCTTAGTAAATGACCACCATTTTACTGAGATTGTATTTCATCCCATTTCATCCCATATCATCTCATTTAATTTCATTTAATTCCATCCCAGCTGATTAATGTCTCAAATTAATCATCCTCATTTCATTTCACTCCATAATATCATTTTTCATAAAAATATGAATATAAATTAAAATAAGACATGACTTAAAGGTCTCAGATACCAGGTCATAAAATCTCTTAAATAAATTGGGCATACGCGGGACTTTTTGGCGGGAACGCGTGGAGTGAAGTTGTTTTCTTTTGTCTATTTAGTGTTTCTTCGGGTTTAAATGTGTAATAATGGTGGCTTATTAACTGTTTAATATCTGTGAAAATGCACAAATATGGGAAAATGAAACAAAGCCACTGGACGTAACTTCTTGGGAACTTGGGATGCTCCAAAAAGTCCACTGAAAAAATCTTAATAAATGACCACCATTTAACTGAGATTATAATAATATTTCATCTCATATTATCTCATTTCATTTCATCCCAGTTGATTAATGTCTCAAATTAATCATCTTCATTTCATTTCACTCCATAATATAATTTTATAAATAAGACATGACTTAAAGGTCTCAGTTCAGTTACAAAAAAATTGGGCATACGTATGTATGTTCGAGTAACATCATAAGAGCGACCGGTTGGTGGTGTATCGCATCTTGACTTGACAGCTTCGTTCTGTCAGTAGGATATTCTGGAACACCAGGGGCACACCTGCGCACAGACTGCCAACGTCCAGAGCCTCCGATCCCTCCGTCGGCCGGGCGTCCCTGGGGTGAGCTGCGCGTCTGGTTACAATGTTAATCGTGGTAACCCCCTTACCCCACCCGGGTTTTGATCTCGAGGTATCGGACCATTGTGCGAAAGTGCAGGGGAGTCATTTAGTGGGTAGGGGCATAAATTCTATCCCTTGAGCCCGCGGGCTACTCCTAGCATCTGCGGACCGTCCAGTCCACATACCCCGCGCGCCCCCCAGGCACGGGGACCTCGTAGGACGTTCGGCTCCCGGTCAAAAATGCGCTGCTGAGATAGTAAGGCAACACGAAGATATAAATAAATATAAATATAAATAAATATTTACTAACAATCACGCCACGTTAACTGGTCCCGTGCTAAGTTCGTAAAGAACTTGTGTTACAAGTACCAGATAACGGAAATAAATATAATATTTTTATTATACACATACATATATTTAATATAGACCCATAACCCTGGAAAGACATTTATATTTATCATACAAATATCTTCCCTTGGCGGGATTCGAACCCGCGACCCCCTTGTGCAGTGACCATGTCACTTACCACTACACCAGACGGCCGTTTAATATAAATACTTACATACTCAGCGAGATCCATGTTGTTCTTAAAGCACTAATGGGCTATAAGATATAATCCGAGTTGACGCTAGAGATGAATAAATGCCAAAAATGGGATTGGATTGGATAAGAGTGCCAGTAAGGATAGTGTAGGTGCACTGGAATTGTGGAGTATCAGACACACATAAGCAAAACAGTTTCTATGTGAAACTAATCCAGACAAAGCAAATTAGACTTCCCAATTTTATTTTCTGACATAAATTTTCGCATATGTATGCATACCTCTTTGGAGCACTGTACCTGTACATTTTTCATGTAAGAAGTGAAACCATGCAATACACACTCTATGAATGTCTTCTTGTCCTGTAAAACTGAAAAGGCCTTGTATCCACGTAATCTTGTTTGTCCACGTAATCACGTTTGTTGGAAACAAAAAAAACAAATCCATGGGAAAGTTCAGCCCCCTCGGTGAAGGTCACGGGGCAACATGAGGCGGTCGAGGCAGCGTGGCGCATTACCAGCACTCTAGCGCGCTGCCAAACAGGAATATCTTCGAGGTAAAAGAGCAACCGGTTGACGGTGTATTGCATCCCGACCTAGCAGGCTGGTTCTGATCCAGCGGAGTATCCCGGGGCATCGGCGGCACCGTCTGGGCGGCCTGACGAGCTGCCCATGCCGTACCGAGACGGCTGACGTTTCGGAACCTTCGATTCGCTTCGAAAGCTCCGTCGACCGGATGTCCTTGGGGTGAGCCGCACCGTCTGGTTGTAGTGTTGACCGCGATAACCCCCTTTCCTCATCCGGGTTCTGACCTCGGAGGGGATAGGACGCTTGGGCGAAGACTGCAAGGGAGTCGTTTGTAGGTGGGTCCTGAAAACATCATTAGTCCCGCGGTCCGCAGTCGCGGACCAGTCCTACATGCCCCGAGCGCTCCCTAAGCGCGGGGACCTCGTAGGAGAAGGGCAACAGACACAAGAAAAAAAAGGGGGTAAAATCAGCTGTTAGCAATACATCTTGGGAGCCGTGCAAGACAAGCATGAATTTATTGCTCTTCTGGGCTTCCAGTTCACTTAAAATACATTATGGCTTGTACATTCAACTTGAATAAAAATTTGAACGTTCCCTTTGCCTACCAAAGTAGATAAAAGAAAACAGTTATAGTTTTAAAAGTAGCTGCCAATATTAGTACGGCACCGTCTAATCGCGATTTCAAAGTTTTTTTTTAAGTCTTTTGCCTAGTGCTTAGTGCGAGTTTTTTAACTATACTGAGACCTTAGAACATATATCTCAAGGTGGGTGGCGCATTTACGATTTAGATGTATATGGGCTCCAGTAACCACTTAACACCAGATGGGCTGTGAGCTCGTCCACCATCTAAGCAATAAATAAAAAAAACTAACTCAAATTTGTATGGGGAGTTGGAACAGCGCCCTTGCATTTGCCGCTAGGGGCGTTGTTCCAACTCGCACTGAGCACACTGGTGACGAAACATTTCAAAGAAATTATGCACCATAGATAATAAATACTATACACATTAACCGGCCTCTCATTTAAATTAAATATCGCTTGTGGCTATAGTGCGTTTGCATTATAAATTTTGAGGGCTTCATTGAATATAATCCAAAGTAAAAAAAAAGAAATATAAGGTATTACATAAATCTTAAAACCTACTTAAAATACTAGCATAAGTTTGTTTGTAGAGTTTGTAAAAAATGTATTGTTCCTAGAAAATAGTAGCTACTTAACGACAGTTATAGTCACTGATTTTCTTGCCGGATCTTCTCAGTGGGTCGCGATTTCGATACGGTGGTAGATTCAGCGAAGTACTGCCCTCGCTAGGGCTAGAGTTAGCATTTCTCTCAGGTTGAGTCCGTAAGCTCATCTACCGGTCCGCGCGTAGTTTTGCATATACCCGTAAGCTACCAACTATTAGGTAGAGAAATAAAAGATAGTTTCTTTCTTCAAAAGATAGTTTTTCTTGGATAAAGCTCCTCTTAGATTGACGTTAGCGTATAAGTGCTAAAGGTTTATCATNACTGCCCTCGCTAGGGCTAGAGTTAGCATTTCTCTCAGGTTGAGTCCGTAAGCTCATCTACCGGTCCGCGCGTAGTTTTGCATATACCCGTAAGCTACCAACTATTAGGTAGAGAAATAAAAGATAGTTTCTTTCTTCAAAAGATAGTTTTTCTTGGATAAAGCTCCTCTTAGATTGACGTTAGCGTATAAGTGCTAAAGGTTTATCATATTATGAAATTAAAAAGTAGGATATATAACCTAAAAAATAAAAACTTTAATTAAACATCAAACTTCATTATCATAAAATTATTCTCACATAACGGTTTCAGTAGGTACTGACAAACAAAAAGTTTTAAAATATATTCTGTTTCGTAATCAGGAAATTGTATTATTCATATTTTTATTTCGTTAAAAGAAGTTGAATTTTTAGTATAATATACCTCTATAAATAATATAGGTATACCTCTAATATATACCTCCATACGTCAACTGTTAAATTAGGTATTTTTGACAAAATAACGATCCTGCCCTTCACACCGATTAGCGTAAAGCTTTACAACAAGAAAATGCAGAGTTTCTGCTTTTGCCTAGAAGCACAAAGCACTTATGCACGAAGACCGTAATTATGAATTCTTCCTTCAACACGTGTTCACCTACTGTTGAGTGTAGGTTTCTTCCAACGTACTCCATTTTATTATAACTTGAGAGTCCGAAATCGCGGCTTAAGGTGGACAGCGTCGTCGTGTCTAATTGCTCCAATAACCGCTTACTAACACTTTAAGCTCAGCTTCGAATATGGCGTGTCGGACTAAAATAGCATCATCCCTTTTCTTTTCGTGGGTGTCGTAAAAGACGACTAAAGGATTCATCAGTGAGTGGGCAGGGGTAAACTCTGAGGATATCTCCATCGTTATCATATCTATGGGCTCAAAAAAAAACATTTAATATTAGCTCGGTTACTCATCAATGCAAAAAAAAAGTTATCAGTAAGAAAAATGAAAAAAATCTGAGAAATATATTTTTCAATTTCGATTTTCGATTACGCCATGTAATTATTCGATTATATCTGGAAAAGGGCGCATACTTAAGCCCACGCACCGCTCAAGTATTGCATAACACGATGTCCTGAGGAGGATTGAGCGGTGACGCTCGTAGGCGGGTGGTCGGAGCATGCGCGAACTGTTCGCAGATCGATATCAGGGAAGTGGGTTCTGGAGCGAGCCGCGCCGCCAGTGTCCGGCAGGCGCCTTCAGCAGAGTGCTCGCCTCGCGTACTGTCCCCTCGTCTCCGCGTTGCGATGAAGGTATAGAGACCCTTTGTCCGTAGCGCGGTAGCCTATGCCCTTAGCTGTAGGTAACGGCGGCTGGAGTCCCGGTACGTGCCCGTAGCTAGCCGCTGTGTGTCTCCGTGCCGCCGCGGCCCACGACGCGGCCTCGTTTCTCATCTCCACCACCGACCTTCACTTTGTGTCTCACCCATTTGCACTGTCATTTCCATTCGACAATATCTCGAATTTCTTCCTCATTCTTGCTTTTGTGTATCTCATTTTCTCAATGTGTACCCTTCGTTCTTATTTGGTGTGTACAAAACTATAGTTTTTTCTCTTCCCTTAATTTTTATTCGTAATCAAATTTATGCAAATATGTTGATATTTAAATTTAAAGACTATATAAATGATTGGTAATTGTAATCTATTATAGTATTTATTGTGAGTGTGTCCTGCAACTTTTCGAGCAACCTGTTACCAGGAAGACGCCGTAACCTACATCAATTCCCGTCGCATAACACGATCAATACAATGAAAAGCGCCCCCATCTGCCTAAAAATGTTCATTATGATATTATATTCTGCTATCGACGTGTAAACCTGTAATAAAGTTCAGAGCTTCTTAGATTTCAAACGTGTACGTTTGGTAGTTAGTTACTTGTTTTGAACCGAATTCTAGTTTATTATATCATGGAAACGGTAAGTATTTTACTCAGAAATGATATTTGTTAAATACTTGATTTAACCTTATGCTATTTTTCTCTTTGACGTGAAAAAATCTTACACGGTAACCATATGTACGGAAATAAATAAGGATATCCGTGATTTAAATTTCTTTTAGCTACTACTACTTGTCTATCATCCATTCGTAGTAGTGAGCATCCTCAACCATTTTACAACTTAAGATCCCCAAGGGTTATAATTAATTCGTTAACTTGAGTTGGTAAGCTCGTATACATACATTGATACCGTCATGCCTTTATTCCGGTACGAAGAGTAGCAGCACAATTATCCTAGTGGAATTGAGAGTTAGGTCTAGTGTCTCAAAGCGAGCAGTTATGCTTTGGGCCCGACTCATGTGCGATAATATACCAACTCACACCCCTTATAAATATGTACACGTGTTCCCATTGTCTAAGACAGTCCATTTTTTTCTATTTTAACCTTAGACTTCCGCCTCGTGACTCAAGATGAGCTTGCAATCACTTTATGATCACTATGGGCTCCAGCTTACTAGTTAACGCCTGATGTCTCTCTATTTAAGACAACGCAAATACATAATACGTGTCATTTTTATTTATTACCGAAACATTGTTTCAGCAACTCAAAAATCTAGACGAAAAAACGTATAATGCTAAAACTACCAAAAGGCCTTAAGAAGAAGAAAAAGGGAAAAAAGTCAAAGCGCAAAGGAGAAGAGGAGCTTTTTACCGAAGAAGAACTTGAAAAGTACAGAAGAGAACATCAAAACTCCGAAACTGGTGAGGGATCAACCAAAGAAAATGAAGAATGGTCCAAATTCAAAGATTTAACTACAGGGGTCGACTCAGTACTTAAGAAAACTCAAGGAGATTTAGATCGTATAAAATCCACATCTTTCTTTCAAAGAGTTCCAGCGAAGGCCAAAGAGCAGCCTGCACCGAAAGCAGCACCAAGCAGACCTGTAGTTGAGGTGACGGAAGCTGATTTTCCTAAATTAGTTCAAGCAGTCGCAGAAGAAGAAGCAGATAAAAGTGAATACGGAGTTACTGACGACGAATCTGAAGAAGAGGATCAAGACGACATTTTTGATACTTCATACGTAGATGCAGTTGAACGAGGTGAAGTAAAACTTGCTTATGTTCCTGATTCACCAGAAGACTTTCAAGATGATGATATATTTGATACGTCACACGTAGACGCTTTAATCAAAGGCCACGAAGTAAAAGCTTCTAAAGGAAAGAAAACGTTAGACATTGGCGTTGCTGTTGAAGTTCTAACCGGGCGTATCGATAACCTGACTATTACCACAAAACGACCAAAGAGAGTAATACCTGGCGACTTACTCTTAGAAAATACTGCAGATGAAACCCCTGCTATCAGCAAAGTAACCGCAAGTGACCCAGTTGAGAAAAGTATCTTAGATCTTGATGCAGACATACCAGTAACGACTCCCATTGATCTGAGTGTCTCTCTACATACATCATTCATACAGCAAAAGAAACAAGAAAGCCCGCTTAACAGTGAAAAACTAAATGCTGAAGATACTCACACGGACGAAATTGACGAATTTACTTTACTAGCGGCAGAGTCGTTAGAAGCGAGTACTGAAGTAACAAAACTACAAGAAAAACAAATTAAATTAGAGCCAGTCGTCCAAGAATCATGGTCTGCATTCGAAGCCGACAAAAATAAATCTGTTTTTGCTGAGAGTATTGTCGAAGATCAGCTCGACGTCGCAGATCCGTACGGTGACCAAAACGATCCGTTTGATACAAGCTTTGCCGATGCAGTCATACCATCGACTTCTCTTCGAGACATCGAAAAAGAGCCGATCTTAGAAGACGACGACGACTTCGATCCGCGAGCTGAAGAAATCAGAGTTAAATTAAATAATAGGAGAAAATCCTCAGTTCGTATACACTTGACTGATCCTTCCGGTGTCCGCGAATCGATTACCTCTGATGATATTGGAGAGAAAGATGAAAGGTTTTCTCGGGATTTATTAGGAGGAAGTACAACAGACTTAACTCAGTTAGGTGATTCGCCTTTAGACCCAGTTGACGTAAATGAAGCTGAAATAGACCCATTCGATACGACGATAGTTGATAAAATTTCAACACCGGGGAAAATTGAATTAAAGATCCTCGAACAGGAACTTATCGGCACAAACTCTGCAACGTTGTATCGTGTCCCAAGTGATCCAGACTTTGATCCACGTGCTGACGAACCCAAAATAGGAGAAAGACGTGCATCTCGACCTGAGAATTTGACAGTTAGTAAAAGTGTCATTTTTAATGTTGATGATCAGGAACCGTTAAGCTTAGACTCAAAACCAAAGCTAATTAAGCCTTTAACTCCCTATTATACTCGTGAAGTCTCTATTACCGAAGACCTAGAAGCAGAGGCAGCAGACACATTCTCTGAAACACTCACTAGAACTCGCTCGGATGAAGACTTAGCACCAAAAATTAACTACGAGGCAAAGCGACGATATTCGGAGTTTTCTCAAACATACCAGTCTAAGATAAACGTAAAAACAAAGGAAGAACTTAAGACTCGTTCAAGCAGAATCGAAACTAAAGTTTTAACGCCTTCGGGTCCTGGAGATTCTAGCAATCTCGAGACAGTAGAGGTAGATCCGTTTGATACTTCATTTGCAGTAATAGCTCCCAGTAAAACTGAGTTGAAGTTGTTGGCCAAAGAGTTTTCATGTGAAGAAGAAGAAAAAAAGGGCGAGTTAGATTTACTGGAACCTTCAGACGATATATTTCAGGTCAAAGCTCTCACTCCCGAGCCATCAGAAACAAGACAAAGTCAAGAGGATTTTGATCCGTTCGATACATCTTTTGCGGGAGATTTAAACCCAGGAAAAACAGAGCTAAAATTACTTGAGTCTGAATTTTTAAAATAAACTGATAACAGACAATAACAATGGCGTACAACCCCTTCTTAAGTATGGGCGAGCCCGTCGCACCTGTCACTACTGAAGTACTGAATCCGTTCATGATGTCAGGAGATTCAAATGAGAGTACAACATTCTCAGGAGACAATCCATTTGCTACTAGCAACCCATTTTCAGACTTCGGGGATGGCTACGAGCCTCCAGTGGGTGACACAGTCCCTGTTGATATTTTTGGTGCAGATCCCTCAGGCGTTGAGGCCAAACATTTTGATGACTTCACGGATGATATATTTCCAAATCAACATTCCGCCCACGATAAGCTCGTTAAGCCAACAGATCTTGATCTGGGCTCCACGACCACTGACATTATGCAAGCACCGGATGACGATGTAACGATCCCTTCCCATCCTTTACCACCTGAAACACAAAATCTAATTCTGACAGTCACTGGACAAATGGAATTTACAAGTTCTCATCTACTAGACAGAATTCCACCAACTCGAACACCAAGCCCCGTTTCAGTTCGTGATATACACTCACCAAGTCCTACACCTGAGCCAGAACTTCAGGAAGAATCTCGGAATACGGATATATTCGATGTAAGCCGTAGCAAACCATCACGGCCACCACCAGCTCGACCACCACCAGTTGCGCGTCCACCACCTCCGCGTCCAGCACCTCCCGCACAACCACCTATTACGCGTCCCCCACCACCACAGACGACAGATGATATTAATCTATTCGATGCGCCAATACCAGCGCCAATTGTGAAACCAACAAAAGAGGATATACTTAGTTTATATTCGGCACCGAAGAAAGAAGAAAAACAAATAGACTTCCTGAGCGATGATATACTCGAAGAAGTTCCGGTAGATATGCCGCAACCAACTGCAGCAGAATTTACAGCACCAACAAACGAAACGGGACCATTCGCGACTGAGGAAGTAAAAGAAAGCATTACTTTGGCTGAGCCTGTTGAATCTAACATATTCTCAACAACACTCGAAACTTCCGTACCAATGGACTGTTCTGAACCAGCACCAAACTCTACCTCCGCCACTGCGAATACTTCACCATTCACAGACATGATAAATGAGGACTTCCAAGAGGCGCCAACAAAAGAAATCGAGATGAATCCATTCGAAAGCTTTGGGGCCTCCGATGTTATGTTTTCGAATACAGCCCAAAATGTGTTCGATGCTAAAGTGGAAGAATCATCAGTTACACCGGTAGCTTGCGATAACATATTTGGCGAGGCTATCCAAGATGACACATTTGGTGGAACAATTCCAACGGACATGGACGTCGCAACATCGGACGTATTCGGAACAACTGAAGTCACTACCGCAAATGACAAAGCCGATTTATTTGGTGGTAATGCAATGGACGCTTTCGATTCACAAATGCAACAGACACCTGATTCGCCCTGGGGAAATACATCAGATACTGTAATGCAGGAATCCGTTCCAGTTACTTCAGATGCTTTTGACGCTTTTTCAGCCAAATTTGACTCTACTGCCTCGAATCGAGAAACCACGGGTGAGTGGCAGGTACCGAGATTTGAATTGATTCTTAAAAAACAAGCAATTATATTGAATGTGTATTATATGTTCCTTAGATGTGTGGGGGGATGAAGTCCCCGCAGATGTTGGTCCTGCAGGGTTTGAGGCTGAAGCTTTCGATCCGTTCTTAAGCATGGGCGCACCACCACCTCCTGCTGCTACCCCACGACTCGACCACCAAGGTTCACGGGATTCTACAGATGATACTTTCACTGTCTTCATAAGGTATGTGATTATGTCATAATATAAGTACCTATAAATAGAGAAAACCCTTTTTATTGCACAGGTGAATGTATGAACTTACCTTACCTGGCTTAAAGTCGTTAGCGGGGCCCATTGATGTCGCAACGTGAATGCCGCCACCCACAAAGATATGACGTCGAACTCTCGGTTGTACTTTACAACAATTGTCCACCCTTCAAAGATCAAACACAAGACTGCTTAGCTGCAGAAATGGACATGATAGCGGTGAATGTCTAGTCAGCTTTCACGACACATAATATGACAATCACAGTTCTGCTATTTTAAACCCAGTGGTTGTATTACCTTAGCTTCAATACCGCGATCTCTTATCTAATTAACTTCTATTTCTCTATGATGAGTTATATTAATAATCCATCATAGTCTACTAAGATATCGGTAATTTATTATACTAGGCCGAAGGAAACAGACAATGGCACTGAGGAGGCTGCGGTTCCCGTGTTGGCTCCACCACCACGACCCCAAGTTCTTCCCGAATCACCACGAACGAATCCATTCGACAAAGGCGAGTTTGAAGTGCAACGATTTGAACCTCAACAAGGTTAGTTTATTCATGAATACGATTTAAAAAACCGTTATTGACGTGACAACGTCTTATAATTCGATGGAGCCGGCTGCACGCACGAAAAAACATGACTCATTGAGGCGTTCCATTTAAGGCTTGAAGTGCAAGCGAGAGCGCGCAACGAGCGACAAAGAGGCACAATCGGCCTCCGCGTTCGGCAGCGTTCGAAATCTGTCTCTCCTCCTACTTGAGTGAGCGATGCATCCGCGTGGACAGCTGCTCTACAATAATNCAACGTCTTATAATTCGATGGAGCCGGCTGCACGCACGAAAAAACATGACTCATTGAGGCGTTCCATTTAAGGCTTGAAGTGCAAGCGAGAGCGCGCAACGAGCGACAAAGAGGCACAATCGGCCTCCGCGTTCGGCAGCGTTCGAAATCTGTCTCTCCTCCTACTTGAGTGAGCGATGCATCCGCGTGGACAGCTGCTATACAATAATACATTTACATGTTTTCGTCAAGTATGAAGTTCAGTGAAAAGTGAATGTGGTGTCAATTGTTTATAGCAACGATAATTGCGATAATTGAAAAATGAAACCATTCCATCAGTATTTTCTTATGACGTCGTCACGTTCAACTATCGTCAGTAAACCGACTTTACAGACTACCGATTTTTTTTTTAATACCCATTTAAACGTTCTTTGTAACTTGTGTTCAGCGGACGAACAACGTCGAGACTCCGGCAGTGATGGCGAGGGACCACCGACTCCGCTCTTTGACGACGACGTGTCTATGCCGCTCGAGGACTTCCCTCGTACAAAGTATACTGGACCCGGGTGGGAAATGCAACTACGGCAACCGAACAAGAAGAAGATAACCGGACAAAGGTAGCTGTGTGTTCAGTGCGAGTTTTTTAACGTTCTCGTTCACGTAAAAGTTAACTCAAATTTGTATGCAGTTGGAACAGCGCCCCTAGCGGCAAACGTAGGCGAACGTTCCAACTGTATACAAGTTTGAGTTAATTTTTACGCTATCGAGAATGTTAAAAAACTCGCAATAAGCACTCTGGTTAAAGAAAAAAAGAAAAGTCTTTGTAGTAACATTTTAAATAGATGTTATGTTATTAACCTAACTGCTCGACAGGTTATTGTGAAATTTTGCATAAAAATTGTCAGGGGTCATAACAGAGCGTAGGGTAGGCAACGTTTCATAAAAATAAACGACTATAGTATTTGGTCGGTTTTTCGCGGGTCGAAAACATAATTAAGAATTACTTTTCACTTTTTCACTTTTTTATTATTATCATTATATTATTTCCTTTATAAATAACAAAAACTGTAAATTTTAAGAAAGCAAATCGTCTCCTTTTAAGGAGACGATCATAGGCAATACTGATTGTGGTAACCGTCGCCCATGGACTTCAGCAATGTCAGGGGCGGAGCCAAGCCGCTGCCCACCTTTTACCTGCCTAGCCTTTAGTTTTAGCTACATTAAGGGACGGACTTTCCAAATATTTATAATAACTAGTTTTATGTGCAATTCAAAAGGTTCTGGAAAAAAATCTTCGTGAAACTAGCGCTCCAAGGGGACAATCCTGTAGTACAGTTGTTCAACTCGGCCGGAGACAAGGAACCGTTCCAAGAGCTACCCCTCCAAGCTTGCTACTCGGTCTCGGAGATTGGCGCCCAACAATACGACCAGTACGGGAAGATCTTCACCGTGAAACTGCAGTACGTGTTCTACAAGGAACGGCCAGGGGTCAGGTAATGAATGGAACATTATTTTTGTCGCATTAATCGTTTTTCTTTCAGTATGAGCTGTTCTAAGAGAAATCATATCCACGTTTGTCCCAAAAAAAAATTATTGTTCAGAAAGACAAAATGTGTCTCGCGATAAACTCGATTTAATGGTGGTAGGACTTTTTGAGAGTCCGCGCGGGTAGGTACCCACCCTCCCTCCTTATTTCTGCCGGGAAGCATTAATGCGTTTCGGTTTGAAGGGTGGGGCAGCCGTTGTAACTATACCTAAGACCTTAGAACTTATGTTTCAAGGTGGGTGGCGCATTTACGTTGTAGATGTCTATGGGCTCCAGTAACCACTTAACACCAGGTGGGCTGTGAGCGTCCACCCATCAAAGCAATAAAAAAAATGGCACCGGGAACAAACATCGACAAACATACCAAAACAACGTTTGCCGGGTCAACTAGGTCTAGTTAGTATAAATCGTATCATATTTTTCTTTTGTCGTCACAGGCCCGGACAAGTCACAAAGGCCGAGAGGATCACCAACAAGCTGTCTCAGTTCGCGGCCTACGCTATACAAGGCGATTATCAAGGAGTTAAGGAGTTTGGCAGCGATCTACGTAAGCTTGGTCTGCCGGTGGAACACGCGCCACAGGTATACGCTCAATATACGTCCTTATGAATAACATCGTGTACTTAAACGTGGTATGAGATATATACAGGGTGTTAAGTAATCGATCCTAAGCCCTGATTGATATGCTATCTCGATAAAAAATAATACTCGCTTAGCTAAGCTCAACATAAGTACCTAGTTTTTGTTTCATGTATCTTTAAAGCGATGAAAATTAGGGTATCATACGCGATCGGGAGCGATGACCCCTAATGTCAATTGGTTTTTGGTTGTGTTCCATTGCGTGTCGTAAAAAATGTTAACAAAGTTTAATACTTACCTACCTACCTTCGACCTTGGAAACGGTTCTCTTACTGTAGGATTCTAGAATATTCTATTTTAAGATAATCTGTAAAACAAAATGAAAAAACATTGAAACTGATATCTGTCTCTGGAGCAGACACTCGAAACATTGTGCTCAACTAGTTCTCATCTTTCTTGACACGTAGCATCCGGACTTTGAATGAACTACCAGCTTACAGATCCCTTACTGGCAATATTTGAGAGGAGTCCTCGGCGCATAAAGCAATGAACACAAACTAATTCAGTGCACAACCAGCCCTCCCATATGACTAATGTACAATTAGGTAAAGTTACTTAAATTCGGAAGTTCGAAACATGGACAGTGCAAAATGATCTTTGTTGACGTTTCCGTAGGTGTCACAACTCTTCAAAATCGGGTCACTGTCGTACGAGGATGTGAAGCAGTTCTCGTGCTGTATCGAGGAGAATCTGTTCAGGCTACACGCGCACAGAGATCGAGCGCTTACATACAAAATGGAAGAGGTATGTATTTGATCACAATGGGCTTTCATAACATTATATGTACCAAACTGCCAGTCTTGTGTACTCGAGTCAGCCGAGAAGCAGTACTGTGTTAGTGTTGTTGGAAGGCTGCCCATGCGATGGACCGACCAGAGGCGGATTATCCGTAAGGCAGACTAGGCACGTGCTTAGGAGCGTGTAGTTACAAGGGGCGCGCGAGCTCAGAATTTTTAAATAAATAAAGAAAATAACATATCGACGGTTAAGAACTAAATTCCTGAACTAAGGTCTAGGGTTTGATGATACAACGTTATCATAATTGCAAAAACAACTACTTAAAATTTATAGTATTATGATGGCCATTTATGGGCGGTACAGGGGCGCCGATAAAGTGATTGCCTAGGGCGCTCTGGACCTTTAATCCGCCACTGGGACCGACGAAGTCAAGTCGGCAGTTGGCGCTTTACATGAGTGTACCAAGCTCACCACAAACCGGGAGAAGTGGCGATTGCTCGTGAGGCACATAATATCTGCCCACAGCAATGACACTGGATGACGACCACGACCGCTCTGACAAGAGTGATACGACAAAGAAGATTTAAACGGTGGGCCGTGAGCCCATCCGCAATTTCACTTACCAACTCCCAACGGTACAATGCATACCTCATTTACCGAAAAGTCAAGTGTGATCCCCACATCAACAGTAATTTCGTAATTCACGAGCGTCGTTTTCAATCGACTCAGGTGCAAATAACCGCTGTAGACGAACTGTACGTGGAGCAAGACGCCGAAGGTTCGGTCCTCAAGCAAATCGCTCGGGTGAGACTGTTTTTCCTGGGATTTCTGAGTGGTGAGTTTAATAGCTATCGTCATCTAATACGTATCGAATATATAATTTACAAAAAACGCCCTTACGTGTACTTCGTTTACGGAACGACTGTCTATATATAATCAGAATAGCGCCTGAGAATTTTGCGCAGAAATGCCGTTGGTACAATTAAAGCCCGTTTGGTTTTGGGCATCAGGACATGGACATAATAGCGTGAATGACGTCATCCATTCTACTACATTAGTTCGGAGTCTCGATTTTGTCCCACAATGGTGGTTCCACCTTTAGGAGCATATAACTTCGTGGTGGTAACGGGCGGGACGCAGTCGTACAGGCGAGTAGTCCCACCACCGGTAATGCTGGGTACATAATTATTTAGAGCATGCTTACCCGGGATGGTATTAGGACATCAAGGCGCACTCATAACTACGACGGGCGACTTATCTACACGGACTTGCCCTTACGGATCCATTCTCATGTCATTAGGCGCCTGCAACTAGGAGCAGGCTTAGGGACCCTTGTAACCGTACTCGTCGAACTCGCCAAAGAGTTCGACTGAGAAACCTAACCCACCATCCATCAGCCACTGAGTTCGGATTCGGAGCCCACAGTTCATCGGATCTTTGCAGTGGGTCGCGATTCCGATCCAGTAGTAGATTATTTCGCGAAGCAGCTGCCCTTAACTGTTTATTCTACTTCGGATGTGCTCGGGCAGCTATTAGCAAATGCCACCCCTCCTGGTGAAACTGTCAAGTCTTCCGGGATACAAGTACCTAATCCCTCTTTACAAAAAAAAAAACACGGACTTAACCCGATCTTTTGGCTCTCTCGAATCTTTTTCGAGACTGTTCTAGTTTGGATTCTAGATAGCGTTAAATTTTTTTTTTCGATTTTCTTTAACTTTCACAAGGAATGCCTGATGTTGAGCTGGGAGTGAACGATCTGCGACGTCAGGGCAAGGAGGTTGTCGGCAGACACGACATCATACCGGTCGTCACCGAGGAGTGGATCCGTGTGGAGGACACTGAGTTCCATGCGTGCGTCCAGGCCGAGGAGTTTACCAAGTGCCAAATCATCAAGTGAGTTGTGATGAGTTTAAGCAGTGTAACTTTTTGTACGTTAAAAGTCGCCCTTAGATACTGTCCTTTCGGGAGACATCACGCCCTCCATAAATATTACGACAGTGATTATTTGTATTCCGCCTATTTCTGCCGTGAAGCAGTAATGCGTTTCGGTTTGAAGGGTGGGGCGGCCGCTGTAACTATACTGAGACCTTAGAACTTATAACTCAAAGTGGGTGGCGCATTTACGTTGTAGATGTCAATGGGCTTCAGTAGCCACTTAAAACGAGGCGGGCTGTGAGCTCGTCCACCCATCTAAGCAATAAAAAAAAAATTCATACTTTTCTTCCTCTAATTCTTTATTACGGAAAACGACTTGTAGCGTCGCTGTCGGTGGTAGACGGATTACCTGGGCCCTACTCCTCTGATCTGGCTGCGCGTCTGATGCTTACGTGTAGACGGCAATCCGTCACAACCTTGACCAATGTAACTATAGAAATCTATTTAGTCAAAAAAAAAGAAATAAAAACTGAATTCCGAATTGCGAGGCATTCATTGAATTGCCCTTCACTTGATTCTGTCCACTGTCGTTGAACCAAATGACATCTGATCGACTGGCCGGTGTCTAACATCGCTGAGTTATAAACAAAACCAGGTTCAAGCCACCGGACGCTTGCTACATCGAGCTGATGAGGTTCAGAGTGCGCCCCCCCAAGAACCGCGAGCTGCCTCTACAGCTGAAAGCGGTTTGGTGCGTCACCGGTAACAAGGTGGGTGAATATTCACTTAAATATACGGCCGTCTGGTGTAGTGGTAAGTGACGTGGTCACTACACAAGGGGGTCGCGAGTTCGAATCCCGACAAGGGAAGATACGTGTATGATAAATATAAAATGTCTTTCTCAGGGTTATGGGTGTATATTAAATATATGTATATGTATAATAAAAATCTTACATTTGGTACCTGTAACACAAGTTTTTTAATAACTTAGCACGGGATCAGTTAACGTGGCGTGATTTTTAGTAAATATTTATTTATTTACTTAATATAATTTATGTAAATAATATTAATGTCTGTATAAATAAGTAGTAACAGAAGCACTTCTAAGGGTTAATTACTTTTTTCTATTCTGTTTGATCAGGATGTAATGTTTTTTGTCTAATACTATTTTTACCGTACTAATATTTATTTATTAAGTTTTTTTTATTAAATGTACGAAGAGTTGTTACATGCGTGCTTCGGGAATAACATTTGAGGTCAGCCTAAATAAGATCAACGATTAAACTTAGTTCAAACTTTCTATTTGTCCCTGAAAACTACGTAGAAATCGATCCAGCTATTGTGGCGTTTAGAGACAAACAAACGTAAAGTAATTCTGCGATTTAGTTATTAAATGTTTCTATAAAAGAATACGAAGAACGAAAAGGAATTGTTCTCATGAACATTACAATTAACTAAGGCTTATTATACTACGCAATGTAAGTCAGCTAATCGCGCGGGTCAACGATCGCTTAGGATACGGCTTACGTCACATCTACACTATAGACTGCTGGTTACAAATAATTATATTACATGCATTCAGATCTTATATGTTATCGATTAGCTTCCCAAACCCTGTTTAGAATCGATAGAAGGCAGTCAATGCCTATTAACGACGGTAACCGTTCTCCGAGGTGTGAGCACCTCGTCTGCCCGTCCTATACTAATGAACAGGGGAGTTATGAGTCGTCGTGGTCTAAAGGATAAGACGTCCGGTGCATTCGTGTTGAGCGATGCACCGATGTTCGAATCCCAAGCGGGTACCAATTTTTCTATAGAAATACGAACTTAACAAATGATCACGATTGACTTCCACGGTGAAAGAATAACATCGTGTAATAAATATCAAAACCGCAAAATTATAATTTGCGTAATTACTGGTGGTAGGACCTCTTGTGAGTCCGCGCGGGTAGGTTCTACCAACCTGCCTATTTCTGCCGTGAAGCAGTAATGCGTTTCGGTTTGAAGGGTGGGGGGCAGCCGTTGTAACTATAATTGAGACCTTAGAACGTATATTTCAAGGTGGGTGGCGCATATACGTTGTAGATGGGCTCCAGTAACCAGTTAACACCAGGTGAGCTGTGAGCTCGTCCACCCATGTAAGCAATAAATAAATAAAAAGTTCATAAGGAATGTTTGGTAACAGGTGGAACTCCGCGCTGACGTGTTGGTGCCAGGATTCGCGTCTCGGAAGCTGGGGCAGGTGCCTTGCGAAGACGTCGCCATACGATTCCCGATACCGGAATGCTGGATTTATCTGTTCCGCGTTGAGAAACATTTTCGATATGGATCCGTTAAATCTGCTCACAGGTATTCAATGTGGACGTACATACATATATCTCTACAACAGAATCATAAAGACAGCACAATTTATCACAAAATTAACTTTTTGAAGTACCTATATATGATGAAAGGAAGATCTTCCACCAAATGGGTAAAATTGCTCGGCGCACCGACGGTCCGAATGTTATTGTTCGGTACTTGTATATTAGGGCATTAGGGTATATGTCAAATATCTTTTTTGTTTTATGATAACTATGGCCATAGATGCTATTCAAAGTAATTGAAATTTGAAACTTCCCTAAACGTTAATTTGAGCATTTACACCAACTTTATGATCCTAATGTCGAGTTATGTATTAGTCTTATTGTTTAAAATTATCTTTACCATTTGTTGATTTTGGATAATGTCGAGTTATGTATTAGTCTTATTGTTTAAAATAAAATTATCTTTTTCATTTTGGAAGTTTTGCCGAAGCCGAAATTAGCCGATTGTCTCATTCCAAAAGTCGATGTGCAATATTTATCGCCGGGTACTGTTTTAGCGCTGGCCACGCCATGAACTTGGTCCCCTATTTTACACCTATCTGATATAAAATGAGGGGTTTCTCGTTCGAGAAGGGTGCGTTCGCGTGTCTTTTACCCGATTGAGTTGAAAATTTGTACTATTGTTGTTGGTAGCTTGATAAATATTCCCAATAAAATTGTTCGATTGTGTTTGATGGTTTATTTTTTCGTTGCTACATTCTCTAGGAACTATTACGTCATTGCATTTATGTCATAAGGTACTCTTGTTAATGCCGTCGGATTATGTTTGAGCAGGCGCACTGGTAAAATCAAAGGAATAGAGCGTTTCCTTGGCGCCGTGGACACCCTCCAGGAGTCGCTGATAGAAGTGACGTCAGGACAAGCCAAGTACGAACATCAGCATCGCGCCATCGTGTGGAGGATGCCGAGACTCCCCAAAGAAGGACAAGGTTCGAGTAACGATAGTTGTTTTTTTTCCGGTTTCACCAGGACAGGTGGGCGAGCAAGGGCTCAGCCAGGAGAAATGGGATTAGATGTGAGAGCTCATGGGCAGCTGCTTCGGCTTGATGATAATTAATTGAAAGACTCGCGATAATAATACCGTAATCCTCGACGTCAGCAGTAAAAGGACTTTTTCTTTTTGTTTTTTTTTTGCTTAGAGTGGTTGGACGAACTTACGGCCCACATGGTGTTAATTGGTTACCGGAGCCCATATATAACTGGAACGTGCTTGCCGCCACTTACTTTGGGATATGAGTTCTAAGGTGGTACCTACCCGTGCGGACTCACAAGAGGTCCTACCACCAGTGATTACGCAAATTATAATTTTGCGGGTTTGATTTTTATTACACGATGCTATTCCTTCACCGGGGAAGTCAATCGTGATCATTTGTTAAGTACGTATTTCTATAGAAAAATTGGTGCCCGCTTGCGGGATTCGAACACCGGTGCATCGCTACATACGAATGCACCGGACGTCTTATCCTTTAGGCCACGACGACACATTCATTTTATATCTGATTTTGAAATTTATCATTTATCAATGCGTTTTTTTAATACAGACACTAAGTTTTCGGAAATTTTAAAATGGATGCCATAAAAACGAATTCAAATCGTAATCCTGCTGCTAAGCGCACTTTATAACTTAAATTGCGTAATAATCAATTGAGTTAAAAACGGATAAAATTCAGCTAAAAGAGTGTAAAATATGGAATTGGAGAAATTAGAGATTTAATACTGAGCACCACTATGTTTCCTCTTCTGAATGTCATGTTGCGCTTATGCTCACGGGTACTCACGAATGTTCATGCGTGCTCATGGGCACTCACGTGTGCTCACGATTTGTAGCATTAATATTTTAAATATTCACAGGTGCATACACAACCCACAATCTCGTTTGTCGCATGGCTCTGACGTCATACGACCAAATACCCGCGGAGCTCGCCAAGTTCGCCTACGTGGAGTTCACCATGCCGGCCACGCAGGTCAGCCACGTGACCGTGAGGTCCGTCTCGCTTCAGGAGCACGACGGAGACCCACCAGAAAAATACGTTCGGTACCTGGCAAGGCATGAGTACACGTGAGTATTTCTCCATTACTTGTTTCTTTGGTGGAAGACAGTTTTACAGTTTAACTCGAACGCATATTGTACGCTTATACCAGACCGGTTCACGTCCGGACATTTTTTTTCTATTTAAATAATGAAATCAAGGGGAGAAAGGCCCATTTGGCTTAAGCGACATTTCGCTTAATACGCAATCTTTGTAATTAATGGTCCTAGTCATTTGGTATTCGCATAAACAATTCGATGTTTTAATTGAACTTCAATTAAGTTTACACCAATCAAATAGCTGAAGAAGTTTTTTTCATTATGATATTTTTACAGATTTTAAACTCTAAATGGTTCTCCAGTACAGTTGCAAAAAAGTCGCTTAAACGATATACCTAGCCTTTCACCTTGCGAAATATATTTTTTTTATCTGGTAGTACAGCCTATTATAACCTCACACAAGTAGTCTACTCAATTGAAGAGTAGGATATTCGTAAGAGTAGGATATACTAATATAGTCAAGAGTTCAGTCGTGTGTCAATGAGAGAGATGGATATAACATGAAAATGCATTTATAAATGACGAAGCAATACTTTATAGAAGATAAGAAAGAAATTAAGTCATTTTTTTTATTTACACACGTTACTGGCACTTCAGTGGAGTTAAATTTTACAACAATTAATAATCCACCGTTATAAAACTGAAGGTGATGAACAAAATAACAGATTATAGCAATTCAGACAACTCACTGTTCCCGCCAAAAAGCTCATTATGATTTGACAATTTGACAGTAGTAGTAGTTCCATTTTTCCAGCTGGAAAGGCGAAGGTATCATACCATACAGCCTAATCTTTTATATAAATTAATTTATGGCCGAGCAGATACAATTTGACACATCAGACATTACAGTTGTTTTTTTTTAATTGTACAGAGTGGGCATCGAACGTACTAGCGGTCAGGCCGCACCGGCGTACTCCTTGGCGACGACCGTTGAACGAACCGAACCGGAGCCTCCCGCGCCCGTAGCCCAGCCGCAACCGCCCTCTTCAGACTCCGACTCAGATTGAAATTTGACTTAAGGCACTGTGTAATTAGCAATGAATCTCGGACCACGACCCCTTAGCGTAAAGTTGAAAATCGCATGTCTTATTAACGGTGATCTTAAGCAGAATTTAACTATAAGTAAATGTTTAAAAAAAAACATGACCGGAAAATAATAATAAACCTCGAATCGGTCATATGGTTCATAATCAGTTTGGTTTGTTGACAAAAAAAAAATATCACTTCAAGCGTTCGCACATTTCACGGAGATGTTTGTCGGTCAGCACGGGATTTCCCGATTCTGATTTGATTTTACGATTGAACTTCGATCTTTTGTCTCAAGGACAGCAAAAAAACCGACTCCGGTGACAAAAAATAACCTTTAATATCTCTACATTAAGTAGCACAGGAGCTAGCCACTGATAACAGAAATAGTATCAATACAATGAGCGAACTCTTAGCCTACTCCACAATATCTAATACGCAATCTCACAATAGCTCCAATCTCTTTTTACATAATCATATAGACCTTAATTACTGGCGGTAGGATCTCTTATGAGTCCGCACGGGTAGGTACCATCGCTCTGCCTATTTCTGCCGTGAAGCAGTAATGCGTATCGGTTTGAAGGGTGGGGCAGCCGTTGTAACTATACCTACTGAGACCTTAGAATTTCTATCTCAAGGTGGGTGGCGTATTTACGTTGCAGATGTCTATGGGCTCCAGTAACCGCTTAACATCAGATGGGCTGTGAGCTCGTCCACCCATCTAAGTAACAAAAAAAGACCTATAGTAAAATTTCGTTCATACGTACACAATTGCGTATATAACACTAAAAATCATCATTTGAATTCGTTCAAGGCTTCAGATAATTAAAACAGGTATATACTAACAAAGCTATGTACCTATGTGTCTCTGAATATTCCAAATAGGATATTAAAAATAAGAGAAAAACTCATTTTATCTTTATTTTCCGAATGAATGCAAAAAAATGCAGTAATCTAAGACGTATTCATAGATTTTCTACACATATTAATTAATGATAATAGAAAAGTATCTTTCTCCCTTCCTCGAGCTTAAAATACCTTTAGGTTTTAGCGTATTACTATATATTTATATATTATATTATCTGTGGTTTTATCATAGATTTGCATATTTCAATGACGAGTAACAATTGGTATCATAGATTATACACTTATTATATTGGTATGCATATTATTTATGTGCGTGAAGATAATAAAAACTATTAATTCTAAGTTCCTTTTGTACATTGTAATAACTTTGGTTTCTTATGAATAGACAATACACCATACGTATTTTCATAGTATAATTTAAATATTTATTTAATAGGATAACAGTATAGTATATATCAATACCTAGTATTAATCACTGGTTTTAAAGATGAAATACTTTACCAAAAAAAATTGCTAGTTTTGCACAAACAGTGCGTTTATATAGCTTCTTGTATATACATATCTTTCGTATCCACGGGCTATGTAACTATAAATATCTCTCTATTGATTGAAAGATGTATTTCAAAAATCAATTACTTATTCGGCACGTAAAATGTCAAATATTGAAAATATCACGATACCATTAAACATATTATAAATATTGAAAATTCAGTATTCGACATTTTAATAAATAATATGGCTACCATAAATGTAAGGAAAATGATAATCAAATATCACATAATATTATGCAGCAATACTATGTATGGGATGCAAAAGAAATAAATGCTTTATATATAAAAAATCGTCAAACAAATATCCATATTCAGTATTAATTAAATAAAAATAATATGTAAATTTATAATCAAAATATGTACACTTAATAAGTGCGTCATTATATTTTTAATCTTCGGACATATACCCACCGATTTCTAGTCATTTGGTATAAATATAAGAGAAATTCTGTACATACGTTGTTGTATTAGATAAATTGAAATGCAAATGTATGAACGCACGTTGTTATGCCGCATAAAGCCGTAATTGGATTAAAATAAATACTACCTAATATATCCTACCTAGTATATGTACCTAATATTAAAAACACACCACACTATGAATTGCAGATATTCGGCCTTTAATATTAATTTAATGTACATTCAATCAACAAACAATCAAATTCATATCAACAAACATAATTCTGTCCAAGCTATACCTTTTAATATTATATTCTGACTATAATAAGAATTATATAATTGATCTTCTTATGTATTTTTTCCTACTTGTTAATGAAAGCTCATTAAAGTTCTATAAAACTTTAAGTGGAGGGTAAACGCAAAATTGAGATATTGAACATCACTCTGTAGATTTAATTTAATTAACAAAATGCTATTCAATCACATATTTTAACCGATGTGTATAATTTTAATTCTATTCATAATAGTAATTTGGTGATCCATTTATCTATGAAATTTAATCAAAAGTATTATTTGTTTGATCTGTTGTAGGAAGGTTCTAAAGGCATCTTTGGCCAAGCGATTGATATGTTTGTGATATATTACACGTTTAGTTATTGTATACTTAGAATCCTAAGCAATATTTAGATATAGCTATGAAAGTACCATCTCATATATATTTAAATAGCACAAAATCGTGCATAGTTAATGTGTTTACGGTTAATAAAATGCGCTATTAGTGTTGAAGGGCTTTTTAGCGTTGAAAATCAATGTGTATTCCCATAACTTAACACATGTTCAGTATAATATTACATTTGATAGTATTATTGTTACGAAGAGTTAAGTAGAATAAGTATGATACTCAAATTGGCGTAGTAAATATCATCATATACACAGTAGAGCATTTGTAAAATACGAACATCAAGGCTATACGCATTGATCAGTGGCTGATTTAAAAAAAAAAAACATTTCAAAGAATATGTTTTACGCGCTTAGGAAAAAATATATATAAGTATATTTAAACAGATACTAGATCTCGTTTGAAACCTGTTACATCGTAAAGTACCTGGTAGCGATACTACCAATGTATTCCGTATATGGAACCTACATTTTGTTGTGAAATAAAGTTAATTATGTTCGCGTATAAGTCTTTTATTTCGTCAAATAAAACTGGTAAAATTACGATGCAATTGTCATTCATCGCAACTTCATTCACAACTTGGCGTCGCTCGGTGGAGCAGGAGTTAGGGGTCTTGGGCATGACGCGGGAGGAGCTAGAACATACTGCCCAAGACCGATGTAAATGGAAGGATTTGATTCGAGCCCTACACCCCAGCAGAGGGTAATAGGAAAGAATGATGATGATGAACACCTTCATTGCAGAACTGGACCATATCGGCTCCTCGCGGTACTTACGGTGCGGACGAAGAAAACTATGTCCCCCTCGCTGGTACGGACCGATTATTTCAGGTGTTTGTATAAATTCGACAGTGACAGTAGGGACCTCTTATTACTGGTGGTAGGACCTCTCGTGAGTCCGCGCGGGTAGATACCACCGCCCTGCCTATTTCTGATTTCTACCGTGAAGCAGCAATGCGTTTCGGTTTGAAGGGTAGGGCGGCCGTTGTAACTATACTGAGATCTTAGAACTTATATCTTAAGGTGGGTGGCGCATTTACGTTGTAGATGTCTATGGGCTCTAATAACCACTTAACACCAGGTGGGCTGTGCGCTCGTTCAGCCATATAAGCAAAAAAAAAAAAACTACCAGTGGTCCGCCAGCGGTCGAAATTGGACCATAATTAAAATTATAAGTTTGAACATTATTATGGGTCTCTTGTCAAGACTACAATCACAGATTGCACCAAGGCTACACTATCGACAAATAATATTCAAGACAAACAATATTAATCTATTCTTAATTTGACCACAGACTTTAATAATAAACAAAATATACGCTTTTTTTTTTTTTTTTTCCTACCTAAGCTGATAGCCCTAGTGGCTATTTCAGCGTAACCCTAACTTTAGTAGGTGAGCTCACGGGGCTCAAACCTGACGACGTTGCTAACACGAACCCTAGCAAGAGCCGTGCTTCGCAGAATCTACCACCGGATCGGATAACTACTGAACCATGCATCCGATTAACTTGAAACTTGGCATCCATGTAGAAAATACATGTACTTAATGGATAGGATAATATTTATGTGAGTGTTGGACTCCCTACACCACACCTTTGTGGGGGTGAGAAATAATAATGTTAATTTTAAATGCCCAGCGAAGCGGACGGGTGGGTACAGCTAGTTCTCTATAAGTATGAAAAATTTCATACGCGCAATTTTCGTAAAATAGGGTACCAAGTTTTTGCTTTACGTATTAATATATAAATAAATTGTATACAGGATATTTTCGCAATGTTTTAGCATTTTAATCCACCCTAATGTTGGTGGGTCGAAAATGACCTGCCACGCTCTGGTGGACATTTCGTTGGGGGCACATTTCGACCCGCCACCGCATCAGATTTTATTGTCACATCCAAGGTATTAACATTAATACATTTTTAGCATTTAAATTATACTTACACACTACTGCATTACACAATACTGCACGATTGCATTAATATACGCATTAAAGTATGTAGATATTACCGCGGCTACCCCAGTGTTTTTTTATTTTATTGCTTAGATGGGTGGACGAGCTCATAGCCCACCTAGTGTTAAGTGGTTACTGGAGCCCATAGACATCCACAACGTAAATGCGCCACCCACCTTGAGATACAAGTTCTAAGGTCTCAAGTATAGTTACAACGGCTGCCCCACCCTTCAAACCGAAACGCATTACTGCTTCACGGCAGAACTAGGCAGGGTGGTGGTACCCACCCGCGCGGACTCACAAGAGGTCCTACCACTAGTAATTACGCAAATTATAATTTTGCGGGTTTCATTTTTATTACACGATGTTATTCCTTCACCGTGGAAGTCAATCATGAACGTTTGTTAAGTACGTATTTCATTAGAAAAATTGGTACCCGCCTGCGGGATTCGAACACCGGTGCATCGCTCAACACGAATGCACCGGACGTCTTATCCGTTAGGCCACGACGACTACAAAATGTGGTCAATGGAAAGTGTCAGTGTAGTTTCCCGTGGAAATTAAATGTTTTTTCGGGATAAACGGTAGCCCATGTCAGTAGTGTGCCACAGACTTAGGTCTACTTTCAGTTTTAAAAGAATAATGTCAATACGTTGCTTCGTTACGATAAAAGAAGGATAAATAAACGAACACTCTTACAAAAATATTATATGAAAATAAAGTTATACAAAGTATGGATGTATGACGATAAATTTTGAGAGCACACGGGCTGGACACCTGATTCATGTTATACGACGCTTGTTATAAGTATACCGAGGGTCGAATCAAGAAGCAGCTATTGGTTTTCTTAAAAATAACTTATGAGTAAGTTTAAAAGTATCTTGGACGATCCCGCAATAATTCTGAGATGGAACAATACCGACGATATAAAAATATGAAATAGAATTTTTAGTTGTGTAGAAAGGGAAAAATAATGAACTAGACGACATATTTGGAGGTTAGAGGTTTTTCCAGAGGTTTTTTCTTCTCCCCTAATTTGGTCACTGTCGTCTGTTATTATTCCTTTTCTTTTTCGATTTCCTCCAAACAAGTTAGTCTTTCTTCCTTAGATGTGATAGTGACCTTTTTGGTTGCACAATATATATTTTTTTTATTGCCTTTGTAGGCAGACGAGCATACGGCCCACCTGATGGTGAGTGGTTACCGTCGCCCATGGACTTCAGCAATGCCAAGGGCAGAGCCAAGCCGCTGCCTACCGCTTAATACTCTCCACAAGCCTCGTTTGAAGAAGGACATGTCATAGCGCTCGGGAAACACCGTGGAGGGGAGCTCATTCCATAGCCGGATGGTACGTGGCAAAAAAGATATCTGGAAACGCACTGTGGATGACCGCAGTGGCTCCAGGTAGTATGGATGAACTCTACTCCGGTGGCGGGCGGTGCAATGGTAAAAACGAGACGTTGGTATCATCTCGAACAATTCCTCAGAGAACTCCCCATGGAACATGCGGTACAAAATACAAAGGGAACCGAAGTCCCTCCGCAGACCCAGAGGCTCCAAATGCCAGATACCAGAGGCTCTAAATACTCTTAAGTGATAGTAAGCTTAGTTTCTAGGCTTAGGTAGCAGAATGGGCTATGAACAAACTGATCTTAAAGAGCTACAACAATAAGCCGGAGTGAGAGAACCAGAACCACACGACATTCAGATCTCACACAAACTCAGTCTTCAATCGTGACCTCGAAGCGTAGAAAACTGTCCCCTCAAAATTACTTGGCACTACAAAACTTGCATGTGCCATTATAATTTATGGGAGTATGGTTATTGCACACACGACCCTCACCCATATGTGTATAGTCCCTGCAAATCTTGTAATCCCGCGTCCTTAGGCCCTTAGGTCCACGCTTTTTTACAATAAAATCCTTTTTTACAATAAAATCCTTTTTTCTTACACTATTTTTAATTCAAATTTATTAAAATTTATTTTCTATTGTTTAGTTGGATTTTCTATAAAAGCGTATTTTATTAGTTTTTTTAAACTATAATTTATTCCAGTTAAAAGTTCAGTTCTATTTATTTCTTAAAAACCTTTTTACCCAATTTCAATTCACAGTAATTTTTACTTAATATATTATTATTCGTCAGCTTAGATAAAAGTTGTTTGGGAAGTTTACGACGAAAGGAAGATCTTCCACCGAGCGGGTGATATTGCTCGGTAGACCGACGGTCCGAATGTTGTTGTTCGGAACTTGTATATATGCGCTTTATCTTGAAAATGTCGTAAGCGAGATTCAGGCATCTGTCAATTATCTTGCGTTTTATGATGGCTACCCGCCACATCACTCCCCTCCGAGACTGGAGGTCGTGTCATTTCTAGTTAGCGTTGTCCGTGCTGAGATTAGCTTGCAAGGGCCTAATGATAGAAAATAGATAGAAAATCCGTTAGTTAAATGCCATTGAAAGTGGGCATCATAGTCTTTAGACTTCCGGGACCACTCAATTACTAACTACAAAACGACCATGCGCTCGTCGAGAGATGATCTTGACGTTATGAGAGCCATATCCTATAGGTACATACGTATTAATACATATGTATTATAATTTAACTTTGACATTTGAGCTATTTGTACAAATTGTATGGCGCGATTTAGTCAATACAGAATCAGCGTAATTAATTAAACAAATCTTATTATGTTTCAAGCAAACAGCGCGACTATTATACGAAACTACAAACTTATATTCTATTCCAATTACGAAGTCCCTTTTGATACTTCTTGGAGCGTTACTCTGCACGTTTCGCATAATTATAAATAATAATAATTTTTAATTCATGGTCGTAAATCATGATTAAAAAAATACCAATAATAATTGGAATAGAAATTATTGTAAGTTCTAGTTGACCATTCGATTGCCTTGTACCCGAGCTGTGAGAATTAGGGCGCGGCCTGCACGCTTGCGCGCCGATAGCGCATGCGCCCCGTAGGTTATCGATGGTATCTGACATCACGCGCGATGAACCCTTGAAGACCAGGTACGTTCCTGGCCGAAGTCAGCCAAGCATAAGCATTAACAGTTAAGCCACGCGAATACTTTAGAAAATTGCGTTTGCAACGGAATAACATAATGGTTACTTTATAAAAGTGTATCGAAATTCGATTCGGTGATTGCGATGCGTCGTGTCAAAATGGTGTGTTTATAAGGGCGCCGAAAGTTTCGTCTCAAGCTACGTGGATCGCTAAATCGAAATGTATTCTAAGATGTTCTTGCCCGTATTGTGGCCCGATAAATGTTAGTGGCTCATCGTTATTATTCAGTCCCGAGATTGGACGATAGTACCGCTTCGTGACATCGCCAACGTAAGTGCTGTTAATCTTGAGTTTTGTGTAGAATTACATAACAGAAGGCCGGTTTATTGAGTATCAGAGTAGGAGATTTCTAGAGATTGATGTGGCTAGTGAATGGGCCGTGAGGTGGAGGTTTACTCGTGGTGGTTGCAGAGGCGCGAGGCAGAATGCGGCAGTAGGGGCGGCCCATGGCGGCGAGCGGCGCCCCGGTGCGCCAGCCGCGCCGCGGTCCAGCGCCCATCGCCTCCTTCGACCACGACGTCTCTGACGAGGTGAGACCGCCAGTATGTATCTTTCACTGTCTCTTTCTAGCTTTATTTATTTTCGTTTCATGAATTATACTAATCAGTATTTAACATTATATTTGCTATGAGTACTCGAATTATTATTATTTTAAACTAGCTGACCCGGTAGACTTCGTAGTGCCTGAATCGATAAATAAAAGACCTAAACTTTTGTATAAAATATACTTAAAACAAACAAAAGGAATACGTCCGACGGGGGACACATCAAAGGAAAAACGAAATTGTTATTTTTATTTCATTCCGAGAATTTTCATATTTATCTAACCTTTTGAACCTTCTCTGGACCTCCCCAAATAATTCAAGACCAAAATTAGCCAAATCGGTCCAGCCGCTCTCAAGTTTTAGCGAGACTAACGAACAGCAATTCATTTTTATATATATAGATAGATAGATTGCTTACGTCTCTTTGTTGTGTTTAGATCGTAGACGAGAATACTTATTTATTTTCTATCGATATTTTCGTTTCGCTTACAGTCAAGTCCAGAAACAAAGCAATCATTTCGCCTGCCCGAGATCAGAGAGGACCCCGCAGGCTCCCCACGAGTCACTGGTGTCGAATCTCTCGCACCTCCAGAACAGCGTGCCCGTTCACATTCCACGCCAGCAGCAGGGGGGCTGATTACGCCGGCGACACCGCGTATCGATATATCTCGTGCTTCTAGCTCGAGCCACCACGATTCGCGAGATAGTTCACCTGAATTAGCTTTGTTCGCGGGAAACGGCGGGAGTGAAGACGGAAGAGCCAAACTTGAATTAGGTTTTCGGGAAGACGGCGCTCTAGATCTTCGGTCTTCAACTGAGGAGCTTGCTTTTCTAGAGGGTGCTCCTGGAGAGCCCCGTGCACCACCTCCTGCCGTTGAGCGCCGACACTCCCGCAAAGACAGCCAGAGCTCGGAAGCTGCGCTCTTGGCCGTTTCTGGACGCACCAGTCGATTATCTAGCATCGGCTCTCAATGCTCAGCCCACTCAGCCCTATCCGGCTTGAGTCGCACGTCGCGCTTATCGGTAGTGTCTGGAGTTTCACGTTCACCTTCACCTCACAGAATGTTGTTAGAAACATCATTCTGCGGGCCTCGCCCAATTGAAAACGATCCAGAAATCTGTGCAGCTGTAGTCGAAGAGCATCTCCTTGAAATCGCCAAAATGACGGTTCCTCCTCCGACACCAGTAGATGCCCGAGACCATAGAGAAATCCGCACCGAAGCTACAGTAGAAAAGACAGTGATTCGGTCTTCACCATCATCGGCAACAGTTTCATTAGCTTCCACCCCAGTGACAATCACCGTGTCTGTTTCCGCAGTCACAGCTACACACACCACGACACCTAAAGTGATTGTACCTGAAGAAAAGCCACCTACAGAATCCACTGAACCTGCTTCAGTTACCTCACCTCTACCGACGGAGGAAGAAAAACGTCGGAAGGAAACGAATAATAGAGCTAGAGCTGAAGAGCGGCGCGCTAGACCCAGGCTGCGGCGCGAGCCCTCCGAACCCGAGGTTTACAAAAGTAAAAATAGATCAAAGAATATCATTAGAATAAAATTAAAACCGGACGATGAATATGAAGAAGAACCTGGAACGGAACCGACACTAAGTTACGAACCGGATAAATCTTCAGGTGATTACAAACCGGCGATTTTAGAAGTCGATGCTGGTTCTTCACGAGCTATTCGACCGACCGAGTTGGTGGGCCGGGCTCCGCCAAGCCCGGCACCCCATCAGCGTCGTTCACATCGCGAAAGCCGCACGCCTTCACCAGTGGGACCACCCGTATCACGGAAATCATCTTTTTGTTCACTTTTTAAATCTCGAGAGACAATAGCATCACCTGACTCTCCGTCGGATGCTTTGAGACGTAAACGAAGCTTAACAGACGGCCGATCACGCAGTAAAAGTCGCGATCGTTCAGCAACACCGACCTCTGCGAGCAAGATTCGTGGATCAGTGCTCTCCCTATTTCGGACCCCAAGACGAAGCGCTGCATCTCCATCTCCTAGCTCTCGAGAGGGATCGCCGGTCGTACATCAACAGCGGCCCCTTGCTACTTCTTTACAAATGGAGCGCACGCGTCCTGTCGAACGTCTTAAATATTACGAAGACACAAGAGACGGAATTATTCACATTCCATTGCGAACACCGCCGGACGAAAGACCGAGTTCAAGTGCCGCTCGCTGCAATTCGGATGTTGAACCGAAAGCAATAGAGGCAACGGTACACAGAGAGCCTGTGAGACCTGCTTCAGCACCCGTCGCTCGTACCTTACCAGATTCTGTTCCGGGGCCAGCGCGGACTCCGTCCAAACCAATTCATAGACAAGTTCTACCCGACGGAAGTATCATAATACCCCTACATTCGCCCACCGAAAAAAGTTACGAAATTGATTATTCAACTCCCATTTCTATTGAACTTACTCAGGATGCCGTTGCTCAACACGATACTCCTGTATCTACATCGAACGGAATATCATTCACAGAGGACAGAGACGCAGCCGACAGATCCGAAGCAAGCTTAACAAAAGAGCAAAGCGTTGAAAAAATGCAAATCAGCACACCGGTTGATCCGAAACACGTGATAGATGAGGGCCACCGAAAAAGGAAAGAGCGAATCGTATTCACAACTCATGTCGGTAGCCGAGAACAAGTTTTTAGTACGCAATTCAGCATAACAAAGACGCCGAGCGTAACGAGTGAAATATCCGGCTCATTTCCGAGCTTCCACGACGTTGAAGATATTCGACTGCCGACCGTGAAAGACGTTGCACCTGTGACGGAAAACGGAAATTGTGACGAGATACCTAAGCCGAGCGGGTCTAGTGTGACGACCCCACATGACGCAGTTGACGCACCCCGCGATTCTTCAGAGTCAGAGCCGAGCTCTGAAACAGCTCCTCCACAAGGCGGCAGTGAGGTGGAGCGGCGCGGACTTGTAGTGCAAGAGTCATTTGAAGAGGAACTGCCTTACGTACCGACGACGCTACCGATGGAGCGGCCGGTCGCGTTACCCATGATACCGGTGCGGGAACGCGCTGGAGTGCACGTGTCGGCAGTAGAGCGACCGCGGGCGGCGCCCCCACCGACCCCGCGCCCGCGGATGCCGCCTCCTCCGCCGGTTCCGGCCCGCGACCCACCGCCGGCCGACAAGCTACGAATTAGACTCCCGCGTCGTTCTAGAACAGTTTCAGCCGCCCCAACCGCGAGAATTTCACGACCGAGAACTCGTAGTGGAGGAGATGGTGAGTAATTATCTTATACCTTTAAACGAGCAATTCTTGTATATTAATATATATCTATATAATCTGAATCTCGGAAACGGCTTCAACGATTTTCATAAAATTTAGTATACAGGGGATTTCGGGGGCGATAAATCGATCTAGCTACGATTTATTTTCAGAAAATGTTGTTTTATTCCTGTTTTCAATAATCAACTCTTCCCGACATCTATTGGCGAATAATAATACTAAACTTTAAAGACACAACAAGATGGCGTTATAAAAAAAAACCGAGCAAAGCTCATCGTTATCGTCTAGTTAATTTTAATCTGACATATCATTAGTAAGGGAAACAACGATAATTAACTACCTGAACATAAACGGAAAACTAAAAACGAAAACATCAATAAGAAGGTTTAGCGTGTTCGTATTATGTGAGCCATCTTCAAAATAATAGTAGTTCAAAAACAAAAACAAAAACGTGCTTTAATAGCAAACCGAACTAACAATTAATTTCACATTTTGCTTAACCGTAGTCACGATATTAGAGCGAAGTTTATAAAGATTGTATTATCATCAGTCCTTGTCGCCTGTGCAAATTCTCAAGTCAATTGGAAGCTATCCCGTGACGATGTGACGTTCAAAGATTCCGTTACTTACGCATATTAAAAACATCGTCCTTGCTAGCGGAAAGGCTTTTCAAGGTAAGTTGGGTACGGGTAGGTACCAGCAATCTACCTATTTCTGCCGTGAAGCAGTAATGCGTTTCGGTTTAAAAGGTAGGATTGATATCTCTGAGCTCCTGTAACCACTTAACACCAGGTGGGCTGTGAGCTCGTCCACCAATCTAAGCAATAATAAAAAAAACGTTAAGTCACGAACGCTTCGAGATGCTTGCTCTATCGGAGCAATACTAACACATCGATTATAAACGATTATAAATATGGAATAGGAACAGATTTACGTCCAAAAGAATGGATTGACTTCGAGGACGTTCCCGAGCGACGGAAGCAGCCGAAGCGTATACAGACCCTGCCCGCCGGGGCGGTGGCCACGACGCCTTCGGAGGAGACGCCGGGCTCCACGGGCGGTCTCGTCTTCAGCTACGTGGAGCCCGAGCACTGCCGCTGTGAGTGCCACGGACACGCGCGCGCCGATGACCAACTACCTTTGTTGCATGACCAACAGCAGACAACTGAAATTAGGTGAGCAGAAATCAACAATTGTATATATTCAGTGTGTTTAGTGCGAGTTTTTCAGCTATTGCATAGCTTCTATCGCGGGCCTTGAGCGCGGCGACTGAATCAAGAAATTCCGTAACGAAAATAACCTGACACCCCCACTACGCCTACTATGTAGCTCGCGTTAAACACATTCACACGTTGCGCTTGTGTATTGTTTGTGAATAAGTGCGCGGCGTGACGTCGCACTGCCGCATGAACATCATGAAAAGTCTGCCCATCTCTCCCTCGCGCGGTCTAAGTTATGAGTGTGAAGGGGACAATTCACGTTTTGCTTTTGTTAATGTTTATAAATATAGCGTCTTATTTTATTCTTATTTTAATATTAAATTATTATTGACGATTTATAATTGCATAAGTTGAAAAAAATGCTATGCAATAGCTTTACCGCGGCAGTCTCCGAGTGCCTCACGTGTTTTTTTAACATTCTCGATAGCGTAAAAGTTAACTTATATTTCGCATCTTTAGAATTGACTAGTGACTAAATCTAAAATTCTCGCTTTGTGGTAAACGCTAAAAATCTAATTAAATAATTGTATTTTTTTTGTGTTTCGATTTTAATACTTTAAGAGTACTTTGTCTTTTTCTAGACTAAAAGAGACTGTTTAATTTTATAAACTGATAGAAGACATGTTTATTAGTCGTTCAAAGTATAAAACTCATTTCCTTATAAATTTTAGTTAAGCCACTCCAATTCTAAAGGTGCGATTTGTATGGAATGGGATCCTTTGCGTACGTTTGCCGCTACGGGCGCTGTTCCAACTGCATACAAAATTAGCTTAACTTTTACGCTATCGAGAACGTTAAGAAATTTTTTTAAATTTAGGCAGTGGCTTGGCTCTGCCCCTGGCATTGCTGAAGTCCATGGGCGACGGTAACCACTCATCATCAGGTGGGCCGTATGCTCGTCTGCCTACAAGGGCAATAAAAAAAAAATAAAAAAAAAACTCACACTGAGCACACAGGACACTAAAAACGTGGCCTTAAAGATAAGGCGCTAGTTAAGCTCGTATCAACCGATGCGACTATGTTAGTGTTCAAATACCGCTTTTTTTTGCTACCTAAGCTGGTAATCTTAGAGGGTTATCCTAGCGTCACCGAGCGAATAGGTGAGCTCACGGGGCTCTAACTGTCTGTGCGCCTGTACAACAAAATCCCACAAGATGTTCAGAAAACTATTAAAGAACATCTGTGCAATAAAACTTACTATAAAGTGAATGATTATCTAGAAGATTGCACAAAGTGGGAATGAGTTGCTCGCTCCGGGCATTTTAATATTGTAGTAATTGTTACGTTATAATACTCATTGTAAAAAATTCATATTAAAAAAAAAAACTAATATTAAAAAATTAATAAATAATAATTTCTTATTAAAAAAAAAAGAGACATGCCCGCTGAGTTTCTTGCCAATTCTTCTCAGGACGGAGGCTAGTTCTTGTGAATTGGCGATAGTTATTTTGACGTTCAACAAGTATGTACTTTCATTTATGTTGAATAAAATTTTTTTGATTTGATTTGTTTTGATTTGATTTGATTTGATAACTTGAGACGTTACTAACACTAGCCCTAGCAAGTGCAGTGCTTCGCAGAATCTACCGCCGGACCGGAAACGCGACCCACTGAAAAGACCTAGCGAGAAACTCAGCAGGCTGTGTCTGTAGGTTAAAAAACACAAACTCATTAAAGTCCCCGAGAGGATTTGAATTCGTGACATACGATTCTGTAGGCTCATTCAGAGACCATTAGACTATTGATCTGTCATATGCCGCTAGCTTGTACATTTTTCCAAGTAAATACTCGGCCTTCAGCATGAAGTACCAATATTGTGTAGATTTGAATATTTCTTCTTCCGTGTCCGTTTACGGTAAATCTTTGAGGCATGGAATTTTTAAGATGTTTTTTCGCCTTTGCGCTGATCTGATCTCGGCCACTCGAGCTTTTGCCTTTTGAATTTCCAACGACTCAAGCTTCTTAAAGAACCTCTTCAAGCATTCGTCTCCACTTCTCACGATTTGGCTTAAGTAGCTGCTGAGAAAGCGCTATTCGTAGATTGTTCGATCGCAGCAATCGCATGCTATTTTTGAGTACCGACTGAATTATTACAGATATTTAATGAAATCCGCACCAATTATAAAAATGCGTAATGCGTTTTTTTTTTCTATTGCTTAGATGGTAGGTAGGACCTCTTGTGAGTCCGCGCGGATAGGTACCACCGCCCTGCTTATTTCTGCCGTGAAGCAGTAATGCGTTTCGGTTTGAAGGGTGGGGTAGCCGTTGTAACTATACTGAGACTTTAGAACTTGTATCTCAAGGTGGGTGGCGCGTCTACGTTGTAGATGTCTATGGGCTCCAGTAACCACTTAACATCAGGTGGGCTGTGNTGATACCTACCCGTGTGGACTCACAATTTTTTTTTTATTGCTTAGCTGTGTGGACGAGCTCACAGCCCACCTGCTGTTAAATGGTTACTGGAGCCCATAGACATCTACAACGTAAATGCGCCACCCACCTGAGATATCAGTTCTAAGGTCCCAAGTATAGTTACAACGGCTGCCCCGCCCTTCAAACCGAAACGCAATACTGCTTCACGGCTGAAATAGGCAGGGTGGTGGTACCTACCCGTGCGGTCTCACAAGAGGTCCCTACCACCAGTAAAAATGTAAAAAGTAAACAAATGCGTGATGTAAATACGATCTACCGTCGATAACTAATGAGTAGATAACACTGGCCTGAGTTTTTTCTGTCGCACAGCAATCCTGTGTTCCGTTTTGCAGTGTGGGGCAGTCAGGGAAGGGGTATATACAAAATGCGATCGTAACATTGCACTCGCGTCTCCAAGGAGGTGTTGCCATTTACGCTGTGTTCTATTTCTGTGGACTGCAGTAAACATTTAACATCAGGCGACCCGTGAGCTCGTTCACCGAACAGTAAAATCAAATAGCTTCCGTAATCGAACTCCATGATGACCAACTTTCATACACAAACAGACGAAGTCGAAAATAACCACCAAACACCAAAATACGTATAAATGTTTCAGTACCTCCCCGGTAGACCACGAGGCGCAGGTGGGGCTGAGTCTCCAGATGGCGCCTTTCGACGTTGTTCTGGACTTGCATCGTGAGCAAATCTTAAATAGAGTAAGTTTCTTACTTAAATTATTTCATAATAAACCGTTTTCATCGGTTTTTGACGATTCGTACCACGTTCGACCACGTTCTTTGCGACCACGAAAACTGTGAAGTCTTCAAAAGGTCGGAATTATAATAATAATAAAATAGAATTGTCGTCTTATGTGCATCCAGTTAGATTGGAGTTCCTTTTGCGTAGGTATTATGTACTAATGATTAAACAAAAAACAAAGAGTCAGTAGAAAATAATTAAACAAACCATAAAATGGGAATAAATGCGAAAAAATATGGTATTGTAGAGAAATTTTGGGAATATTAGTGAAAAAAATATACATTAAATTATTATTTAACTATTATAAATCTGTAAAATATCTACAAATGCATGTTCTCAAAATTTACGGCAAGCTGAATTGATAGACATAAGTTTCTTTTTCCTAGCAGATCGGGATGTATGTGTCTCAAAAATCACTGCAAACTGGTGGTAGGACCTCTTGTGAATCCGCACGGCTAGGTACCACCACCTCGCCTATTTCTGCCGTCAAGCAGTAATGCGTTTCGGTTCGAAGGGCGGGGCAGCCGTTGTTACTATACCGAGACCTTAGAACTCATATCTCAAGGCGGGTGGCGGCATTTACGTTGTAATGTCTATGGGCTCCAGTAACAAGTTAACACCGGTGGGCTGTGTGCTCGTCCACCCACCTAAGCAAAAAAAAAAACTTTTGAGTTCCTGCTCGATGCATTGATCTGTGTGCTTAGTGCGAGTTTTGTAACGTTATCGATAGCGAGAAAGTTAGCTCAAATTTGTATGGAGTCGGAACGATTGCTTACATTTGCCGCTAGGGGCGCTGTTCGAACTGCATACAAATTTGAGCTAACTTTCTCGCTATCGATAACGTTACAAAACTCGCACTAAGCACACAGATCCAATTCAATCCAAATGTAGTTCTTTAGTCAATATCATTATTATACTAACAAAATTTCTTGAGGTTAATATAACTGTAATCAACAGGAGACTCCATCGGGATCTATACGGCAATGACGACGCAAACGCGGCGCGCATTCACACATGTCGGCCAACATGCTCGGCCACTGATCGGATGTCGAACGCTCATGAAAACACAGCGCATTCCTATGCACCAAAAAAGTATATTGAATGTTTTATAAATTATACTCTCTATTGACTCGTAAGAGATGTTATCATTTTTGAGATGTAAATTTACCCGGTTCATTAGATATACCTATTTATAGCATCGTTTATAACTAACTCTCTCCTATTAGCCAGCGTTGGATTTTTGCATTTTCTAATGTTTAATGTATCCGAGTTAGGTGCGTTTTATGAATGAACGTAATTTTATTGTATTCAGTTTTGTAAAGTAAAAAAAATGTTATAGGTAGGTACACAGTCAAAAAAACTGCCTTGCAGTGTTCCTTATCTATATTGTGATATTTATTTTTTTAATATTTCACCTTAATATTGTTTCTTTTTAGTCTCATGCAAGGAACTATCGCTCTGACATTGATATTGCCCGGAACAGCTAAACTACTACCTACTTAAATAGACTCTATAAAACTTAAAAGTACATTGGTAATGTTCATCTCAAATCCATGTTTTAATGAACTAAAAAAGACAAAAAAAGTCAAAAACGAAATAACATTTTTTTTCTGCCTATTTAAATTGTATTTACTTTATATTTCTCAGTTTTTTTTTTCTTCTAATGTTTTAGTGTGTCGGAAGTGCGTAACTGTTTATGTACCTTAAGGCAGGCGTCCATTGGCCCGCACCGCACGCAACGGATTTTAATTTACAAAGTTTTATTTAAAAACATTAATCATACAAAGCTGATGATATCACATAATGCTGCGTCCACTACTATCCGTGCCGCCCGCACGCAATGCCGGCATTTATGAGCAAAATAAATTCTAAAATCTAAATCTAAAAATACAAACCAAAATAAAATCTGTTGCGTCACGTGCGCGCGGTGCATCCAGCGCGGGCCAATGGACGCGTACCTTTATACTTAGTTTCAAATTAACCAATATTTTTGTGATGTTTAGGTAGTCACGTTAAAGAATTGAAAGCGTATTGATTATTGTTAGAAATTACCACTTCCATAGACTTTCATAGTTTCGATCGTTCAATACCTGTACAATATGTTGAATACTGCATCTGACGATATTATAAAATTTACGCAAACTTCACAACAAGAAATCGTATACGCTATATTTATCACAAAATCCTTTGACGTGCATGGTGAAAAGGCCCGCTCCCGGAGCCGTAATTGAAAACAATAACTATTTGCTGAATCTAAATTGTTTTTATTAAATTCCGAAATGGCGAACCCGTAAAGCACAAATAAAAACGTAAGTAGCGCTCAGTGCGCTTAGTGCGAGTTTTTTAACCTAGCGGCAAACGTAGGCAAACGTTCCAACTCCATACAAATTTGAGTTAACTTTTACGTTATCGAGAACGTTAAAAACTCGAACTAAGCACACTGGCGCCATCCGTGTTAAACAAAACTAAACCCTGCACGTCACCAAGAGCCTACACATACATTCTAATAGTGGTAAAACTTTTACAATGTACACAGCTGTTTTGGATGACGTAAGGTATACCAAATCTGGGGGTGAAAGCGTATTTGGCTTTAAGCGACATTTTTGCAACTTTACAGGAGAGCCATTTGAAGTTTAAAATTTGGAAAAAATTGCCATAACAAAAAAACTGTTTCATCTATTTGAATGGAGTAAACATAATTGAAGTTCGGTTAACACCAGCGAACCGATGGTAATACCAAATAAAACGCACCTTTGATTACAAAGATAAATGTAGCGTAGACAAATGTCGCTTGAACCAAATACTCTTTCAACCCTCGAAGTAATTTTTCGTTGTTTTATGGTCAATCCCACTAATTTACAGTACAAGCATTAAAATTAGTAAAATGTAGCGTTGTCTAAGTCCCCTGATGCATACCCATAAATAAGCTATATTGAATGCAATGAAAAAGATTCAGTAAAATACAATTTTTTATCAATGATTTTTAGTGACATTAATAACTGGCAATACATGGCGATTTCGATAAAATTTCTGTATTAAATGTTAAATCGGAATGCTTTTACTCATTATAACGCAGCTTGTCTGAGAATATTAATTCTACTAGTAATTTTTCTCGGAACTCTAATTACAATCCAAATGACAACATCAAAAGTTTTGGCGGGAAAGTGAATGTTAAAATTACGTGGAAAATTTTAAATTTGAAAAAAGTTAGTTAATCGTTGCGTTGAAAATAGATCCCAATTTAAATGGATGTTTTAAATTGTAATCCTGTAAATCAATTATTTAGGATAAAGTTGTGAATCAAGTTCCAATAGTTTATATATATCGTCAACGATAACTATTGTCCAAATCGGATATAAAAGAGTATTTCCTACATAGGCTATTTAAGATAGAAACCTCGTCCCTTTGCCCAGTGGAGTAATTTCTAAACTTCTGAATTTTATCGAAGACGTTAAAATTTTCAAAATATTACATATTGTTACAGGCACATACCAAATCAAATATTTAAATAGAATTAGGTTAAATAATAAATTGTGATGGGGTTTTATTCTCAAGGCTCAAAATTTCAAATGCTGCCATTTAGCAAAATTTTATTAGTATTTTATCTATTTACATAGAGACATGGCGTGTATGAATGTAATAAGAACAGCGCAAAGTTATGCATTTATTTATTCTTATTCTTGTGTACCTCGAGATTTTTCTTATATTCGGAAGCCATGGTAAGGTACTATGATAACTGATGTAAATTGTTCGAAAATCATATCATAAACGTGATATAAAATCCATTTTAAAACATATTTACTTTTCGGTTCATATTATCCGAGTGAACTTCATTAATCTGATTTAATTTTCAAAATAATGTCTAAGATTAGCACATGAGTTACAGGTATCATTACAAGTTACAACCCCCATCTTAAAATAAGGTGACCTGTGAGTTTTGTTAACTACAATCGCTAATAAATTAAGCCCGCAAAATTATAATTTGCACTGGTGGTAGGACTTCTTGTGAGTCCGCACGCGTAGTTACCACCACCTCGCCTATTCTGCCGTGAAGCTGTAATGCGTTTCGGTTTGAAGGGTGGGGCAGCCGTTGTAACTATACTGAGACCTTTGCTTAAGGTGGGTGGCGCATTTACGTTGTAGATTTCTATAGGCTCCAGTAGCCGCTTAATACCAGGCGGGCTGTGAGCTCGTCCACCCATTTAAGCAATAAAAAAAACGATTCAAATTAAGAGCATATTTTTTCCAGTCTTAAGACTTCTCAACATGGATACATGGTACTTCATAGCTCTTAATCGTTCGACTTTACCATGGTTTCATATCTATTTTCCTCATTTTAATACTAAAATAATTATTACTGCTTTTGCTCTATACTATTGTTACTTCGCATGTTTACTTAGCGAATAGTTTCATAGAAATAATTTACGTAACGCAATAATATCCTGTAAGAAAATGTACCTAAAAGTTTAAAAATTCTATCGATTTAGACAAAAGTCTGATATGTGAGAAAAAAAATATGAATTTTGCTTTCATAACGTGTGTTTTATTTCATTTATTGGTAGCGATGAGAAATGACACTCAAAATTAAAGTTAGTCTATTAAGAAAGTATAAAAGCAATTTTATTAAAAATGGGCAAAGTAATATCAAAAGTATGTGTAAATTTCTAAACCTCCAACTGGTAATATTAAGCTTTATGTACATCATACACTATTTCCAAATTAGATCTAGTAAAAAAACTTTTTTTCACGAGCATAGGGGCTCGCAGCGCACTTATTCATAATTTAATTATACAGTATTAGGCTAATTACATAGTTACCTACAAAATATATATATTTATTCTTAATAGCGCTGTTTTGAAATTTCAAGAGAAATTTCTTTGGCTGGTATTTTTAAAACCCCACTGATTGATATAGACGTCCTTCGTAATTCCACAGAAAATTAATTATGCGGATTAATTTAATATCCTAAAAGACCTAAAAAGTAACCATTCTAAAGTAATCAAGGCAATTTTCTGAATAGTCAAATATGGATTCATTTAAAAGGCTTACACTTGATTAAATTTAGTCGACTGAATTCAGAAGCAAATTTAGAAGCTCCTGATTACACTGTTCTAAATTCAGTTACTGAATCAATTGTCAGTTTAAACGCGACGAAGTAGGATGTGTCGTGTGCGTAATACCGGTCACTCACATTCGCACGAATACGCAAACCCGCAAGTGTAGGACGATATTTGCAAATGATTATGCAAAGTTTTCGCTGCATTCGTGGTTTTCCAAGCTGCGTCGGTTTTTTAACAGACATCAAAGCGCGCGAACCGCGATCCTTCGCGTAGTCTCCCACACATTCGTGTGACCACTGACCAGTTGCGCCCAGGATTGCGAAGGCAACGGACGTTTCGCTATTTTCATAGATCGTGACGTCTACTGTATAGCGCATCTTCATCAAAAGAAATCCCATAAAAACAGCATGGCTGTTAATGATGTCTGGGAAAGAATTTTTTTTTTTTTTTTTTTTTGCTTAGATGGGTGGACGAGCTCACAGCCCACCTGGTGTTAAGTGGTTACTGGAGCCCATAGACATCTACAACGTAAATGCGCCACCCACCTTGAGATATAAGTTCTAAGGTCTCAGTATAGTGACAACGGCTACCCCACCCTTCGAACCGAAACGCATTACTGCTTCACGGCGGAAATAGGCGGGGTGGTGGTACCTACCCGTGCGGACTCCCAAGAGGTCCTACTACCAGTGATTACGCAAATTATAATTTTGCGGGTTTGATTTTTATTACACGATGTTATTCCTTCACCGTGGAAGTCAATTCAAAACTTTTTTCTCTTCAATGTTCTATTGACGAATTAAAAAGGAGGAGAAATTCGTGAGACATTCGTAAACAAGTGTAGGCGGAAGCGCAAACGGGTTCGCAAATTGAGTGCCGAACCCATTTGCACAGCCGCTAAGTTTGCGAATGAATGTATGACGGCCCTGTGAGTGACCGGCATAAGATGACCCCAGTATTGTCTAGACAAGAAAAAACATTTTCTTTTTGTTTTTATGTTTCAATTTCCAATTTGTCCAATAAACAGACAGAACCAATGCGCTATTTGTCACAAATAAAGCGTACAGTTCACGACACTCCGTACTTACTGCACGGCACGTTTCTTTTCCTAACAAATAAAGCTAAGGATAAATTTTAATTATAAGGCAGGAAAAATAAAACCACTGTTTACTCATAAATAAAAAAAACATGTTTAATTACACATTTGACTTGTTGAGATGAGATATCGATCACGGGAACGACACTGAATAAATGCAAGTATTATCATTTTTTCATGCAACGCCGCGTCGTTTTCGGCACTGCACTACACGGCGATTGAAAATCATTTATTACTGATGTTTTAATAAAAATTGTATAAATTGAGGACAGTTCCGAAAATTGCCAACATCCACCTATTTACATTTGAATGTTTCTTTTTTGTAAAGTTTTTTATAGTTATTGTATGAAATGTGTATACATTGGCTGGACGTTGGTCGGCATTCACTTGAATATCTTGCCCTGGTTGAACTTTCTACCGTCTTTGTCGGTTCCGTTCCACATTCCTAACCATGACGTAATTCGCGACTTTGGGGTCGCGACGCGAGGGCTTTAGGAAGGTCTCCTGCACCAGAAGGATGTCGATGAGATTATCGCGGAGAAACTCATATACTTGATCGCGCTGACGCGCGAGTCCGTTAGCATTATAAAATGCTAACTTTACGGAACGCGGTTTTTCCCTACCGTTGTGGCCATTGATTACCGGTAATCAAACCAGCGTCGCTGGACGGACTCGATGACGTCGATGTACTCGAACGTCGCGTTAGGCGGTCTCGGCCGTGACTGCCTGCGCATGGCGTCGGCGAACGCACGCATGCGATCTATATTTATCGCGGCGATATAATCGCGCACGATTGAAAATCGTTAACGGCGGCCGGGCGGGGCCGGGGCGAGGCGCGGGACCGGGCGCGGGGGCGGGGCGCGGCGCGAGCAGGGGCTGGGGTGCCGGTGGTTTCCTGCCACGTGAGCGGCAGCGGTTTTGCCCACGCGGAGACGGTGGGCACCGGTGCCGGCACGAAGGCAGGTTTCGGCGCGCGGGGCGCCGAAGTCTTTGGGCCGACGGTTTTTGGAGGCGCGTTGGCCAGACGCTTCCGCGGGGCCTTGGGGCATCCGCGGTAGTTGGCTGTGTGGCCCTGCTTCTGGCAGAGCACACAGCTCGGTGGTTCAGTCGCTGTCTCTTTGACCCGCGAACAGTCGGCTGTCGCGTGGTCGCCGAGGCACTTTACGCACCGCGGGCGCGCGTGGCAGTTGCGCGCGGAGTGGCCGTACTGCTGG